>JADDOH010024836.1:0-165161 GCA_016648135.1 Agrypnia vestita
AAAGTACCAGGAATAGCACCAAAACCTGTGTACAGAAATTATAAATATAAAGTACAAAGCGGCAATGTGTACGAAAAATATATATTACCCACCATTACATATTAACAGCTGAAGTCAGTAACGAAGCAGTATTGCCTCTTTAAGTGTGAACTTTACTTTCTCCAGACTGTCGACGAAAATGTCAATCATGCAACCATATTCATTACAAGTTCCCAATATTCTGTGTATCACAGAATTTGAATGATAGTTAGTATTGCAAATGTTGCGATGGAATGTGACAATTTGTCGCGTTCTATGTGTGGAAGGGATATTATATTCGATACATGCCACAAGGTCAGGGCTGTCCAACATATTGTTTACAATTTTGTAAAGAAGAACTATATCATAAATTTTTCTTCTATCATATAATGTGAGTAAATTTAGTCTCTTCAATATGTAATTGTATTCTATGTTTTGTGTTGGTATGCTTAACTTGTAGTTAATGTATTTGAGAAATTTGCGTTGGACACGCTCAATACTGTCTATATGCCCATTATAATATGGAGACCAAACTGATGAGCAATATTCTAATTGGCTCCGGACAAGAGACATGTATAACATTTTAATACTTTCAATTGATTGAAATGGGCGTGATGTCCTTAAAATAAATCCCAGCAATTTTAGAGACTTACAAGTTATCGCATTAATATGATTAGTAAAAGTAAGTTTCGAGTCGAATAATACCCCTAAGTCTCGAATACAGTCAACATTTTCTAGTTTGGTGTTACATAGAGAGTATTCAAAATTTATTTTTGATTTTAATCTAGTAAATGATATAATTTTGCATTTATTTAAATTTAAGTACAATTTATTCGTTTCACACCATACTGAAAGAGAATTTAGGTTTTGCTGTAATATGTTGCAGTCATAAATGTTGGTTACTGATTTAAAGATTTTTAGATCATCTGCAAACAGCAAATATTCAATGTCATTAAATATTGTTGAAATGTCATTCACAAATAATAGAAATAGTATTGGTCCAAGATGCGATCCCTGTGGTACACCACTAGTAGCATGGAAACATTCTGATACATATGAATATATTTTTACCCTTTGCCTTCTTTCACTCAGATAGCTCGTTAACCAAGAAAGTATTTGTCCACCAAATCCTATTTTTCCCAATTTGGCAATTAATAAAGCATGTGAGACTTTGTCAAACGCCTTACATATAATAAAATAAAATAAATTTACCTTGTCCGTGTAAACTGAATCTACTTGAGTTTTATTAACAAAAGATTTAATAATGTAATTTTCATACAAAACTAAATTTGTTAGGGTAGATCTATTTGAGATGAATCCGTGTTGGTACGGAGTTATTGTTTGTTTTAAAACAGGAGATATAGTATCGAGGACTAGTGATTCGAATAACTTAGGTATACAAGATTGTATGCAAATGGGTCTATAATTTTTTACATCATTATTGTCTCCATCTTTGAAGATCGGTGTTAAGAAACTTTCCTTCCATATATGTGGGAATATACCCGCTGATATGGATTTATTAAATATGATTGACAGGGGGAGAGATAGTACATCAACACAATTTTTTATAAATAGTGGAGGAATTCCGTCAGGTCCATGCCCTTTATTTACATCAAGTTTTTTAATCCCACTTATAATACTGGAAGTACTTATTGTGCAATTATTTATATTTAATGTGGTTTCAATGTTTGATGTTGCTGATGTGTGGTCGGTGTTTTTTGGTAACACAGGTACATAGACATTTTTAAAGAATTCCGCAAATAAATTAACAATCCCATCAAAATTATTACAAAATTTACCATTGTAGAACATAACATTAGGATAACTATTTTTATAAACTTTTAGGGATTTTGTATAATTCCAAAAGGTTTTAACATTTACTTTGATGGAAGACTCAACTTCTTTTATATAATTAGAGTAACACCATTTAGACAATACTTTACATTGAGATCTAAGCTGTGAGTAATTACTGTAATCGATACTGTTTTTTGTTTCTTTATATGTTTTGTGAGCAAGCTTTTTATTTTTTATCATTTCCTTTAAATCTTTCGAAACCCATTTTGGAAAAGAACTAGGAAATATTTCAACATATGGAACAAATTTGTTTACAGTGTCGTCAATAATACTATGAAATTTTTCAGTAATAACATCAATATCATCACAATTCAACAAAAAAGACCAATCGATGTACTTAAGATGTTCATTAATAGAAGCATAGTCAGCTTTATGAAAATTTCGTGAAAATGTATGATATTCATGCGGTTTGACATATTTGTACTTAATGCTTATAATCAAGGGTGGATGATGTGTATCAACAGAGAGTAAATATTCGTCTGCTGGTTCCACTTCCGTGAATTTATCACTTGAGAAAACAAGGTCAAGGATGCGATTATTGCAATTAAAGGTATTGTTTACTTGTGTCAAGCCAAGGAAAAAAGACATTTCGATTATTTGTGATGTTTGCGCGCTAACATTCACTAGTTCAGATCTAGGATCTGTTAATTCCCCTGGTATTAAATTGTTTGGCAAATTATAATCACCCAGTAATATTAATTTCAATTTCGGATATTTAGTACGTATTATTTCTATTTCCTCTATATGTTTCTTATAGACATCAATACTAGAAGACGGTGGTATGTACGTACAAACAATTATGGTTTTTTCCGGTTTTGTGCTCAGCATAACAATTACGTGTTCAATGTCATTGTGTACTGAGACAAGCTGATGAGAAGATATAATTTTTGGTACACAGATAAGCACACCACCTCCCCTGGTCTTCGAACTAGTTAAATGATCCCTATCCTTGCGATATACGTTACACCAGTCGAAACCTAATTCACTTGATTTTACACAACTGTCTAGCCAAGTTTCACTGAATGCTAATATATCACAGCTTATAAGAGGAGCATTATTGCGTAATTCCTGTATTTTCGTTTTTAAACCTCGTACGTTTTGATAGTAAATTGTCTTCATGACCTCTTTATTGTTTAGTTTGAATTTTGATAGTTTTTTGATTTCACAACTATTCTCGGGACTGAGTTAATATATTTCAATGTTAAATCAGTTTCTCCTTCCTTTGTCCGAGTTTCAAGTTCCTCGTGTAATTCCTTTAGCCTATTTTGTTGATTTGGAGTCAGATCTTGATATATTCTTATATTTTCCTTTAGCATGCGACGTTTGCTGAGTAAAAGTTTTGGGATAGACGGGGCATTGAACACAATTTTAATCGGTCTTGGTTTATTATCTCGAGATTTTCCTAGTCTGTAAAGTTTGACCATACCTGCTTGTACGGAGTTATCAATGTCGTTTAATACTTTGGTGACTTTGTTAGTGTCGTCGACTAGTTTTTGACTTAGCGCTTCAGCTGCACTTTCCTGAACATTGTGCATTATTAAATTATGGGATCTCAATTTACGCTCATCCATCTCAGCTATAGCATCAAAAATTTCAAGAGAGTTGTTATAAGATTTACCGGAGCTTTCTTTGTTATGACTTATGTTCTTGTAGGCTGCCAGTTCACCTCTTGCGGCCATTCTACTTCCGGTTTCCGTAAAAATAGCGGACCGCCAAACCAAGGGCCTGTAGGTATCAAGTCCGGCGGTTCTGAGTCCCGAGTCCCGATGTCGGCCGGGTTCAATTTTGTAGGTACCCACTTCCAGCAGGCAGAATGTGAGATCTCATCTATCTCGCCCAGGCGATTTGCTACAAAAGCCGAGTAGCTACGTGGGTCCGTTCGTAACCAACACAGTACAGTGGTCGAGTCTGTCCAGAATACTGTGCGCTCTATGAAACATGTGTGCTCGGACCGAATGTTCGCCGCGAGGCGCGCGGCCATTAAAGCCGCCTGTAGCTCTAATCGGGGAACTGAAAGTGGTTTGAGGGGAGCGACTTTCGTTTTGGCCGCGATGAATACCACCGTTCTGTGGCTGTCAATTTCTTCAACAAAGTATGCTATGGCACAGCATGCTTGTTCCGACGCGTCGCAAAATACATGTAATGATACTTTGCGACGGCGGCTCGACACACTTTGTCGAGCGATAGCGCATTCACTAGCGCGCAGTAATCGGTGCCAATTACGCCATTTCTCGGCGTGCTCTGATTCAATTCGCTGGTCCCAACCGACTTTAGAGCGCCAAACTGCCTGAAGTAAAATCTTCGACCGGATCATTATACATGCCATGAAGCCGACCGGGTCAAATATGCGCATTACCGCGCTCAGTAATTGGCGTTTAGTTGGTCTCTCGTCCGCCTCCAGCTCTGGTAAATTTATAAATTTAAATACAAATTTATCGGTTGCAGGCTCCCAGCTGATGCCTAGCACACGTTCGGTAGTGGTGTCCGGCCCAATAATTTGGACCGGCTCCAAAGCGCGCAAATGTGGCGCAATATGTTCTAACACCTCTGGGTCGTTCGAGGCCCAATTAGCGAGGTGCATACCTCCTCGGCGCAGTACTTCGGTGACGTCACGGGCCATATCTACGGCCTCCGCCGTTGTATCTACGGCGTCCAAATAGTCGTCCATGTAAAACTTATTTCGGACCGCCGCGGCCGCCGCGGGGTATTGTGCGGCGCTGACGTCAGCGATTTTATTTCGCACATACTGTGCACTTGCCGGTGAGCAGGTGGCGCCGAAAACCATCGAAGTCATTTTATATGTCTGCACTTCTTCTCCCTGCTCCCGCCATAGGAATAATTGAGATTCCTGGTCCATTTCCCGAATTTTTATCCTCAGAAACATATCTTGCACGTCGGCCGCCAGAGCTATGCGGCCTTCCCGAAAACGCCAAATATTTCCTAATAAGGAACTCAATAAATCGGGTCCAGTCAAGAGGACGTCATTCAAGGAGACGCCTCGACACTTGCTCGCAGCATCAAAAACCACCCGAATCTTGCCCGGTTTTCGGGGGTTAAAAACCGCGAAATGCGGTAGGTACCAGTGACGCCTACCTAATTGGGCGGTCTCCTGGTCGCTGAGGACGCGGGCGTAACCCCGCTCCACATACTGGGCGATCTTGCCCCGATAAGCCGCCGCAAAGGCGGAGTCTTTGGCCATTTTTCTTTCTATTCCGCTCAGGCGATTCAGAGCGCATTGCCGGCTCGGCGGCAAGCATATGTCTTCTTTCTTCCAAAGAAGACCGGTGGCCCATTGACCGCTGGCAAGTTGTACAGTGGTGGCTTCCATCACGTAGGTTGCTCGGGTATCCGCTGCACTGACGCGCGCTGCGGCGGTCACTCCCAACGAGTCAATTAAAAAATGCATTTTCACGAGAGCTTCCAGCGCGCCCTCCGCGGGGGCCGCTTCTGCCGTAATAGAAAGCGTCGGTGCGGCGATGGTTGGGTGGCCTGACAGGGCCCCGTGTCTTATCCATCCTAGTGCGGTGCGCGATAATATATTGTACTCGGCACCCGACGTCTCCTTGACTTCTCGCGACACTATTAAATGGGCATGATCCATGCCCAACAACAACTTCGGTTGCACCATGCACTCGCGGCGCGCCCGATTTCCCCTGTTTAGGACCAACAATTGGGGCGGTAAATTTAAATTGCGTACCGTATTTACGCGCAGCGGATATTGTGTCGATCCGCTGCCTTTAACAGTCAAATTCACTAATTGAGAACGCGATTCGGTGGCGCACATTCCCCGCGCGCCATGCAAATATAAATTCCGAGTCGGTCCGGAAGCGCCAACCGCACTGGCGATATTAAAGTCAATTAGCGAAACAGTTGAGCCTTCGTCGCACAAGGCAAATGTTCTACAATGCCCCCGCGGGCCAAACACGTCGACTTTAATTACCTTTAACAAAATTACATCGTCGGCGTCGCGGCTCGCTGTGTGGGCCGTTGTATGTCACGCCACATCGGTCCGCGCTCCCGCGGACGGTGGATTTTCGCCCGCATGTCTCGGTAAAACACGCGCGGCTCCGTGAAGCATACGGTGATGAAAAAGTTTGCATCCATCCGTGCCGCATCTCTTGTTGCGGCCCCGGCAGGTGTTCTTGTGGCTTGGAGTCCAGGGATCAAGGCATAAAAAACACAATTTTTTATCCTTTGCAAGAGCCGCCCGTTCGGGTATTGAACGGCGCGTAAATTCTCCACATGCCGCCGCGCTGTGATTCGCTGCCCGGCAAATACCGCACTTCGGCGGATTTTCTGAAGACAATAACGCATGCACTTGCGCATTTCTTCGCCCCTTGTCTTCTATTATTTGAGCGCTCTGTCCGCCGCAATGGGGTGCCGAATCTGTTAAACGCGACAACCAATTTGAAAAATCTTCCATGTTGGTATCCTTTGTCCCGGACCGCGCCGAGAACCATATCATCCGCGCGGAAAGCGGGAGCCTGCCAACAAGTTCGCGCAATAATTGCGGCGAAGCTAAGTAGCGCTCGTCCATTCCTTTCACTGTGGCGACCGCGTTTCTTACCGCCACGGCAAATTTCATAAATGCGCCAGTATCCGTACTCTCAGTGAGGCGCGGGGTATGCCTCACTTTTTCCAGCATACTGGCGATAATTGCGTCAGGTTGTCCAAAGAGGTCCTCCAGCGTGCGCATAATGCCCTCCACACTGTGGGGGTCGCCGATAAGAGGGCGGACCGCTTCTCGGGCCGCTCCTTTCAGGGCAATTCTCAGCCGCATAGCATTTTCTGCGGTCGTTAATCCACATAATTCCGTGGATTGTCTAAACTGGGCCTTAAATGATCGCCATTCCAGCGGATCCCCAGAAAAATCAGCCAGGTCTTTTGCATTCGACTGCCTGGCAATCATGGCCGACATTCTCGGCTCCTCTTGGCTGCACGGGTACTGCGGCCTCTCAGAAGAACGCGTGGACCGGACCGCTTCTGTAACAGCGGTCGCCAGGCGCTCAAACTGAGCTTGTTGAGACCGCATCCAGTCGCCTAACGTAGGATTGTCGGCGCCGTCGGGGGCATTTTGTCGGCAAGTAGTAGGCGCATTCATGCGCCCCGGATCTTCTGTAACGATGTCGCTTGCAGCGACTGTCTCGGCGCCGCCGCGGCGACTGTGGCGGCGCCGCCGCGCCCGTTGCAGCGGCGCTGGCGGCGAGCGCTCCTGCTTGCCTCCGTGGGATCCTTTCCCGCTGCCGCTATTGTCAGCGCCCTCGAGAACATTTCTTCTTGCCGCCTCTGCATCTCGTCTAACTGCCTCCTGAAGTGACGGTCTTTTTGGCGTAGCTCTTTGCGCAGCCTTCTTACCTCCGCGCTCTGGCTAGCCGCGTCAGAAGGTGACGCTTCCTGATCCTCAGCTTCCGATTGTGCGTCAGACTCGTCTCTTGATGATGCCTCACGACGAGAGGCGTCTTCTTCGTCGGCAGGTGACCCGCGGTTCGTATTCGAGCGCAACGACCGCGACATTTTAAATTTATTTTTTCCGACGAAAAATTACCGAAAATTCCGCTGCCCACGGAATGCGATGGTGAATTTATTTTTATACACGGAAACGGAAATCCGGCTCGAAGGACCACGAAATGGTACGCACAAGCGCTGCGCACCAATCTCGACGCTATTTTTTAACCCAAAAAAAATGTAGAAGCTCGCTCGGAATTAAAAAATAGGCTAATAGGGTGGGTCTCCGCCTCGCGGTATCAGAAATTCACCGTGGTAAATATTTTTACCACTTAGAAAATTTAGAAATAAAACACTTTTTTCACAAATTCGGCTTCGCGAACGGGCAGAGTAAGGAGGTAAAAAATGTTTCCGAAAACTGAGGATGCCCGTCCACGAAACCATCCTTTATTTATACCCCTAAAACTAGACATAACGGGAATTTAACGGTCGAAATCGGATTAGCCAGAGTGGGGAGATGCATCTTACTTTCACCCAGAGGCTGCCCGTGGTGGACCGCGCGTATCTCCGCTGGGTCGACCCGAAAGCCGCTGTGATACCGTGCAGCGGCGGCCAATTTCGGCCGGTTTTTTAAAGATATCTCACGACAGAAAAGTACTGTATCTGTCATTTAAGTACCAAAATGAACGCCTGACACATCCGCGTGTGAACTACATTATGACAGGTACGCCTGGATGTGTCAGCGTTCGTAAATCGCCTTGAAAGGGGCGATTTCGAATTTAAGATGCATCTTCTCTCAGACTAATCCAATATCAATTTTTATGACGAAATCTAATAGGAAATGACATGCCGATTGCGGTGATATGCGACATGTCGGGTTTGGTTCAATTTAATATCACTCATCTTGGTGATGTTTTGCGCGTTACGCAGCATCCGGCCCGCCACGTACCGTTAACGTGCGGTCCATAAAACCCGACGCTGGCTATTGGCCGTGTCAGGCGGGTGAAGATGCTGTTAACTTCGCCCACCTGCACGACCACCTAGGGAATCTATTGCGCAGTTATTAATTTAACTGCCAAAGATGATAAAAAATGTGTTTAAATAATTATAATAGCAGCCCTGGGCAAGGGAATCTGCTCATCTTTAGATTAAATAACCAAACCCTTTATCTCCCATCAGTTTTCGAAATTAAAAGACCGCCAAACCCCCGTTTATTAAAATTACAAGCAACAAACAAGAAATAAAAGTTACATAAAATTACAAGTAACAAACAAGAAATAAAAATTACACAAAATTACAAGTAATAAACAAGAAATAAAGTTACATAAAAAAGTTACATAAAATTATAAGTTATAAAATTTACATAAAATTACATAAAAGGTCAAAAAATACAATCCAGGTGAAAAAATATACAATCATTTACAATATCATAGCATAACATTTACAAATAACCGGTTCCACGATTGCCGAGACCGACGGATGCTTTTATTTCAAAATGTTCTCCGGTCAATCGCGGAAGGAACCATCATTACACATAAATTTATTTATTTACTCAAAATGTGAGCGACAAATTATCACACATATTTATGACAAATTATCGAACATATTAATGAATGACAAACAATTTTCATTCACTCAAAGGCTGTCATTAGCAAATACCTGCATAGCGGGTGGGCCCCACCCCCCGCTGGCGCCATAGCGGGGGGCGGGGGCGCCCGCCATCGGTCATTATAATCTCATTAGTGGAGAACAACAAACAAGATGGCGGCGGTGGCAATTAAGTCCTCGCTCCGCCTACCGCCATTTCTAGAATGAATCACTTTCTCTCCATTCATGGTATTATTGCATGTGCATAAACTTATAATATTAAATGAACCTAGAAAAAACACTTATTATTATTAATTAATTAATTAATTAATTATCACATTATTGTTCACACAAATGTTACACATATTATTGTTTGTTTTTATGCCTCGCGCTCGGCGAGCCGATGGCATTTAAGGTCCTGTACGGAACAGATTAGATACTACGCTAACAGGCAGACGCACCCCGTGACAACAAAAAGAAAATGTTGTCACGGGATCGTGGCTCTAGGAGGCAATTGAAACGCTCAAAATTAAGTGTCGATTTATTCATTAAATTAATAAAACATTGGACGCGAATTTAACCGGAGCACCGTTCTTTGATTCACGCCAATTTTGTAATTCGCACTTTTCACTCCTGAATATTTCACGAATACGCAGGTAAGTACTTTTCTATTTCGGTTTTCTCTTGTCTATGGTATCGAGCTTCGCTAGCTTCTAGTCATCGCTTATGCACACAATGTCGTTTTCCAACACTTCGAGAAAGATCGACTGATATCTCTACATTTCCAGTGATTTTTATTTCTTGGAGAATATTTCTTCGAGATTCTAAGAGAATATCTGCATTAGCGAAGGGAAAAACTACATTTCAAAATGAAGACTACAACACACACACGTTCACCAGTTTGAAGACTACAACGTGTACACTACAACTGTAGTAAAAACTACTTGAAGTGAAGTAGTTGTAGTACTACGAAATGAAGTGAAGTAAATGAAGTGAAGTAATGAAGTAATTGTAGTATTAATGAAGTGAAGTAATGTAATGATGTAATTGTAGTATTAATGAAGTGAAGTAATGAAATGAAGTAATTGTAGTATTAATGAAGTGAAGTGTAATGAAATGAAGTAATGTAGTACTAGTGAGTTAATATTTTTTTCCCAAATAAAAACTTGGCGAACTAAAAATGAAATTCGCTTTAAAATGAAGTGTACTATTTGAAGTTTATGCTTTCAATAACTTTGGTGTTTGTAGTTTGTAGTGTGCACTACACTTCAAAACGTGCGAAGTGTGCACTTCAATGTAGTGTAGTACTACATTGTAGTAGTGAGTACAGAGCGGACCCATCACTAATCTGCATTAGATTTGTGAGCAATCTGTCATTTCACGATCAAATAGAGGCGGTCAGTGGTAATGCACTGAAAATGTTAGGATTTGTTCTGCGTACAGCCAGGGTTTTCGAAAATACCCGCGTACTGAGAACTCTTTACATCTCCTCGGTGCGAAGTAGACTCGAGAGAGGGCTCGATGATTTGGGGGCCACATGAGCTTAAGTAGGTACTCACTTAAGGTAGAGAAAGCACAAAAAAAGTTTCTAAGATATCTCTACATGAGAGAGTACGGGCATTATCCTTGGCTTTACCCAACCGAGTTCCACCAGGTTATGCTTGGCTACAATAGTTTAGAGACTAGAAGGAATGTGTATCTGATTATGAATTTTTATCGATTATTGCGCTGTATGATCGATAAAATTCGACATTTCAGAATATTTTGAGTTTGTTCAAATCTTTCAGAACAGTGCTGGATTTATGTCATAGAGACATTATTAATCAATTAATGTATATTATAGATATCTCACTGAGACGAAACTGTATTAATTATGGGAAAGTAGGTTAGTAGGTAACTAGGAAAGTAGGTAGCGACATCTGTGGGGATTTAGGGGAATGAAAATGGATTTGTACAGGCCGCATGGAAAAGGTGCTTATTACTCATATATGAAAGCTTTCCACGCAATTTGAACATATATACAACTTCCAAAAAATGAATAAGCATGGTATATTCTATCATGGGTGGAAATGGCGAATGTTACAATTGTGTAAAGTGATCACTTAAGCCAACCATAAAAAGATAGGTCATAAGTCCTATTACACCCAAATGACTTCTATACCTACTTTCCCATAATTAATACAGTTTCGTCTCTGTGAGATATCTAAAATATACATTAAAATTCGACATGTTACGAGGGATTTGGACAGTGCGCTATTCATTCTGCTTGCCATTCCGTGACCATATTTATCAACGCTGGTGAGAAATAAAATAAAATGCAGTTTAATGAAAATGAAATTATGAAAATAAATTGCAGCATTAAAAAAAAAACATTTTGAATATGTAAGTAAAAAATGCACGAACAATTCGCTTAAGTACTTAATAGGATTATATCTCTAAACCCACCAGGCAGTAAACAGCGCGAATGGGAAGTTTGGAACCGTAATATGAGCGGTGTTGCCTCGCCTACTAACGTTCACTTTTAGCTTTTAGTCCAGACTTTGACCAAGGACTCAGGATCGGATTGCGTCTTGTGATTCACACCGATGCAGTGCAGTGTACCTTCGCCCATGCAAACTAGTGATGGGGTAATTCAAGAATAAATTAGACGTAATTCCTGCGTATAACGTGAACGCATAGAACACATATCAATTTTTTATTTACAAGTTCGTTTATGATACGTGAAATGTACGCATCTTGCTAGAGCATGCCATATACATTTGTAATTGGGATATTGGACTGAGTTTGAAATAAGTAATGTATTATTTAAGAGTTAAGGTTATAATTACGGTAATTGGACATATATAAATGTTTAAAAAAAAGTAACCCATAAAAACCAAGTTTTTACTATACTCCCTTTCTTTGTAAAATCTAACAATAATTAAAGACGAATTAAAACATATAACATAACACTAAAATTACAGAAATTTAATATATTTCTAAAATGTCAGATGTTTTGAGATGTCAAGATTTTGATAGATTCAATTATCATCAATATCGTACCTTATGAATCAGAATCAGATTTGAGTAATGTAGAATTCTTCAAAACTAAGCAGAAAGCTAAAAGAAATAAATTATTATTTGATTTTTTCCCAAAAAACCCATTTTTGCTGTCATCTGTGAACCAATTGTTTTGTAAATTTTCGAAATTCGTAGTGATGTACCTATTATACCGACGGAGTAATTCAAATTTAGAAAATATTCCGCGACGTTACTAATCAAACTTTTCTAATGAATCCACTTTGAAAAAATCAATAAAATTTCTAAAAATTCGAAATTAAACTATAATTATTAAATTTTTTTAACGAACATTTGATAAATTTTCTCGATCGTCGCCACGAGTCTACATGCATAGTTTCAGCTCGATTGGATAAAAACGGATATTTTACACGAACCGTATATTTTACAGAGAAGCAAATCATTAATAACACGGGCGAACAGAATTTGCGACAAAGAAAACAATGTTTCGGAAAAGAAAATAATGCAAGACGCCTCATGGCTAATGGATACCCTCCGCATGTTAGGATCCCACGAAAAAGATCTAGTATTCAGGGTTATTTGTAAAACATTAATAACCTCGCAGGACTATATTCCTGCCTTCATTATGAGTCGAAAATGTGCAAGCTGTTATGACCTAATATCAATAGTTATGGAGATATGCGACATCAAAGTTTGCATTTTTTTTTCAATATTTCTGACTTATTTTTTGTAAAACGTTGGACTATCATGCAGTAACTTATATCGAATATGAAAAATCCGTTCCCTTTAATACAAGTCAAGTAAAAAATAAAAACCTTCGAATTCCAATTGGAAAACATTCCAATTGGAATTTTTTCAGGGTTTTTATCATTTTATTTAATTTGTATTAAAACGAATGAATTTTTCGTAATCGATAGAGTTACTGTAATGATAGTCCAACGTTTTACTAAAAATAAGTCAGAAATATTGAAAAAAAATGCAAACTTTGAAGTCGCATATCTCCATAACTATTGATATTAGGTCATAATAGCTTGAAAATTTTCGACTCATAATCGAGGCAGGAATATGGTGCTGTGAGATAGTTAATGTTTTACATATAAATCTGTATAAATATCCTAATTTCAATAGAGACGACAGTTAAAAACTATCAAGTATTTGGCGCCCTGTTCTCACTACATTGATTCCACCTTTAAGAGACGTCGCAGAAAAGCTCGAAGATATAAGTAGTATATAATAGATATAAGAGACATCTCTAAGGTGATCTACAACATTTGGGAAACGCCTGAAATAATCAAGAAGCGTTGAGAACCTTCTCCTAAATATTAGAATAATCTACTAAGTTCGAAAATACCAGCATTTGGATACAAATAGCGCGTATCTAGGCTGCTGTGGAGTATCGTGTTTCGACAGTTCATTCGGTGCGAAGTCAGCCGCGAGCCGCGGGGTAACGGCCAGGATGGCCAGTCGTGAGATAATGAAAGTGGTAAATACAACGAAATAATTTACTTAACTTAACTGACGAAATAACCCAGTGCGAAAAATACTTGCGAGAATTGAATGGAATGTTCTAGTGAATGTGTTAATTTACGAGTGATTATTGCGTAATAGTGTAATTTAAAGAATAGCCTTAATTTTAATTTGTGTTAATTGACTTTGTGCATTGAACAATTAATTAATCACTAATAAATAAATCGCAAATTAATTTCCAGTGTTTTCATTTCTCCTCCCGCTGCCACGACACTTGACAATATAAACACTTAAATGCAATGAGCTCCATAAAAATAAAAATAAAACGCAAATAGCTTGGGTTTTCTCGAAACGTTTTTCCTGAAAAAAATCCCCTCCAATTTCTCGGATTTGTCTTAAAACCTTCCTTGAGCCCTTTCTCCGAGACGGGCAAGTCAGAGATTACCGACCGAGGTTGATCGCTTATAATTAGCGGCCCCGCGACCTTTTCACACTGCGCCTCTGGAACGAGGTCATGAAGTCCGACCAGAGGAGCACATTAAGCCATGTATTCACTAGTGGACAAATTATCTCTCAACATCACGCACGGCATAGAGTCTACGTGACGTTGCAACGTCGCGCACAACATAGCGGGGCATTTCTACGTGCCGCGGAAACGTTGCCATGCGCACGGTACTCGAGCGAGCTCACGGGGACATCGGGCTGCGCGTCAGTATCACGTGGTATGTTTACAAGTGAATGAGCGTGCGCTGTATCTGTCAACTTACATTAATGTGGGAAACGAAATTATTGTTCTCCAACTCATCGCCGTACAATTTTGTGGGACACTTCAAACCGTGAATATAAAAATAAAGTGATGTGAGGGCCAACAGCGTTCCTTAATATTGTCTTGCTTGGCTACGGAAGGCCCGATTATTTGTAATAAATTGTCAAAACCAGTTGTTGTCATTCGAGTGAAATTGACAAAAGATCCGTCAGATATTCGAATATCGCATAGAATATCGATCCTTCTTTCGCACCCACCACCTTTTTCTCCTCTTACGTTTCGATAAACTCGTTAAAATAAATAGATAAGCAGCTGTCATCATCATCGGGTGACATTTTCGCGACAAGTGATATGCGAGTCCCGGTGTGTACAGGTCAAATGACCGCGTCATTGTCCCCGAAACATGAGCGTAGATGTTGATGCGACATGCCGTGCGAAATTTTTCGCGATTTGTCCCCTAGTGAATACATGGCTCTATTGTATACAGTTATATCGATTCATCAACACGCGAACTCCACAGCTCAATTAGTCATCGTCATAAGCCAGACAACCGGGTGGGTCGTAGTTGTCAGAAAATTCTTCCCAGCCAGGCTGGTCTCCAATTTATCATCCACCTTGAGGTCTTTCTGCACTTGATTTCTCACTTGGAATCAAAATCATTAAGAGGTCCCAGTACGCGATTTTCGTATTAAATCATTTAAATTCGGTTGGACTGTCCAACCGAAGTCTGATTTGAAAGAAAAATGATCGTTAACAGACTAGACAATTTGATTAATTCGAATTCTTGAGTATGAGGTATAATTTTTTGAATATTTTTATATTAATGACAGTGAAATTTTCTTGGTACGCATGTAAAATTTAATTAAAATAATCAATGTTTTAATGATTTTATGGACACTGCAGAACGTTTAATTTTTGTTTTTTTTTTAAACGATATATTTAACAACTTGTCGAAAAATATTAATGTCTGAATAGAACCACTTTTTTTTCAAACTTAATACAATCAATTTGTAAATAAAATATATGGTCTTTATTTGAAAATATACGTGTACCAAAGATAACTCTATTGCATGAAAACAAAAATTGTGTTTCGGGGTTATAATTTTTTGATGTTATAACAATATAGTTGTTCATAATTTTTTAAGGAAAAGCTTCAAGAGTTAATGGATCTATCATAATAAAATTGATAAAAAGCCTATTTAGATATGGGTTTTGCAAAATGATTTAATAAGTTTACGTTAAATTTAGCAAATCAAGAGCAAATACGAAAATCATGTACTGAGGCTTCTTAAGGCTGGATATTCAATGCAAATGCATATTAGAGCTTTTATTTTCGAAAATATGGGTTTCTATTATTCATTTATATTAGAACGTTTATGCATAACTACAATTTTTTCAGACGATGACTTTGAAAAAATCTTTGCTCTTATATAAAAGTAATAAATTGAACATTTTTTACGATATTTAAGAAAATATAAGCATTAATTCACAGGCCGCAGACAAAAAATTCTTTATTAGTGTATTATACTAAATCAATAGATTCTGAATATTTATTTGTACGTAGATTTTATTTTCTTACGAGTATAATAAATGTAGCATTATAACGATAAAACTGTACTAAAATAATTAAAAAGTTTTAATTAATATTAAAGATTTTTTTTTTTGTTTTTTGGTGATTTTAAAACGCTTTTTACTCAAATAATGAGATGATTTTAAACAATATATTGTATTTACACCCACAATTTGAGTCTTTAACCACTGTTGATTTTTATTAAAAACTCGTTAATTTCTAATAAAAAAATAAAAATTCCAAATATGAAATTAGTAAAAAAAGACGCACTTTTAAAATCAATATCTTTTTAAAACTGCGTCATTTGTTGTTATAATGGTCAATTTATTACTTTTGTATAAGAACAAAGGTTCTATATACCTTAGCTATTATTCTAAAAGAATTTTAGTTCATTATACGTACTCTGATATAAATGAATAATAAAAACCCACATTTTCGAACAAAAACGCCGAAATATGCATTTGCAGTGAATGTCCAGCCTTAGAAATTTAACCCCTATGGATGGAAGTGATGCTGACTTGTACAATTTTTTTCTGTAATATCTGTTGTTTTAATAATACTGGATCGTGAAAGAGCTTGTCCAGCAGCGTTAATTTTAGTATATTTTTGAATAACATTAAATATAAGTTGCATTTAAATTTAATTAAACAGTTTTCGGCGAGAAAATTGAATCAATTGAGACTATTGATAACGTCATAAATGTTACCTTTATTTTTAATCAAACTGTATACACTTATATATAAATAAAACACACATATTGGACCGATTTTGAGTTTAATTATACACCACAAGTTTCGAGAACTACAGAACTATATATTAGACCTGCATTTTATACAAATATAGGAAAACTCATAAATTCAAAAGATAAAGATAATATATTTAACAATTCAGGTGTTTATTACTTTTGTGTAAACATTTTACAACGTTTTATATTGGAAAAACCGATTAAAATTTCAATGTAAGAGTAAAAGAGCATTTGAGATGTCTGAACAATCGTGTTTTTTCTGAATTTTCAAATCGTTTATTAGAAAATGATCACGGTTTTGATAAAAATTTATCCCACTCCGTCCTCCCTTACTTTCTATTTGTCGGCCATATTGATTTACAATTAGTTCTAATATTGCCTCTGAAGACGATGGTTGTGCCCATCGAAAGCGTTTGGGCTCATGTTACTCAAATCAGTGGAATAAAACACTGTGCACAAGTTATTGTGTTAATCATAAACTTCCAATCTGTAAATGGAACAACGCTTAATTTATCAAAATATTCTGATTACATTATATTTTTAAAAAAGTTAAAATAGTTTAAAAAGTTATGTTTCAGACAACGCATTGAAATTGCAATGTTCTTCAGATCTCTGTAACGTTTAAATAATTAAAAATGATTGTTTCGTGACCAAAGTAATATTGAAATGGGCAACTTCAGGAACAAAACGAGCAAGAATTTATACTTATCTTTTACAAAAAATATGTTTTACTAACACGAAAGGTTAAATTCTTTAAAGGTACCTTCATATTACAGTTTAAAATAGCTTAGCTTTAGCTTTAGCTTTAAAAAGCAGTTAGGTTTCTGAGAGGGGACACTTATTTTAGTCGGTGAACCATCGTTTAGTACGCAAAGGTTATTATCAACAATGAGGGATATAATTTGATTACCAGGTCTATTAGAAAAGCTTTGTACTTCCCAACGTAACGTAGAAGAACGCGGTAGAAGAGAAATTATCATGGACTAGATATTATGGATAAAGGGACTTTGAGAAGGTTTAATATACAGAGTTATTAGTAAAATATTAATAACCTCGCAGGGCTATATTTCTGCCTTGATTTTGAGTCGAAAATGTTCCAGCAACCATGACCTAATACCAAAGTTTACATTTTTTTTTTCAATATTTCTAACTTCTCATTATCTATCTATTATCTCTCATTACTATCAGTAACTTATATCGATTACGAAAAATTCATTCATTTCAAAATAAGTTAAATAATCGAAGTGAATCAATTATAGGATGGCCCAGGGCTTACGACCTATATGAGCTGGCTTAAGTTGCATTAACCAGAAACAGCTTTGGATTATGGTGGAATCATAATGCATTGGCGTTACAATGTTCAAATAATTATTTTCTGATTCCGGAATTGATCGACCTCTGATAGGTCGATCAATTCGACCTATCAGAGGTCGAATTGATCGACCCGATAAAACCCGATAAATAATTGCATAATTATCCACGAAGAAATTTGAATAATTTCAACAATAACCTTTGCACCTCGACCGTTTTCCTTGGAGGTGAAGGTCATGATCTCCTCGAGTCTTCTGCAGCCTCTAGAAATGCCGATAAATTTCGTTCACGTTACGTTTCGGAGCTTACCCCATTATCCTCTCTGATAATATCATTATTGATTTGATCTTTAAACGTCACTTTCGCTAGTCTTCTTAAATATCCCGCCTCTGTAAATCAAATAGAAAGACTCTGCGAAGAAATATTGAATAACCCCGAGTGACCCACTCAGCGCAGGACAGAGAGCAATGGAAGAGAGGGTCCAAACGACAGGCCCCCGACTCGATAAGGATAAATAGGATGAAGAAAAATAAAATGTAATTTAATGCAGAGAAAGTTAGAAGGCAGTAGGTCTTACTTAAGTAGTCATTCCTGGCTAAGTAACCATAAAAATTAATTTACTGCCCAAACTGCTGGCGATCATAAAGTTGGACAGACTAATCCAACAAACAGCAACTTTGAATAGGGCCGGCCGCACTTTGGATAGGAATTATTACGTACGTATTCGTACGACTACTTTCGTGCGTATTGGAGCGCACACATTGATTGCGTCTTGCGTTGTCGCGATCAGTTACTTTGCGCATTTCTCCAATGACATTTGTGCCAAATCTGTATCTTCTGGAAAACTCTATTATGGCAGACTTAAATAATGACAAATTTCATGACAAATGCTGGGGAGAATCAAAGTGCAGCGAAAGCTCGTAACATGGGAGAAATATTCAAAAGTTTTTTTGTTTGAAGTACATAATTATACCTCATATATCATTAAACCAAATTATTTAACTTACAGGTATTTTTTTAGTTCCGCCATGATCTGCGCTGATGGTCACGTAGTTGAATCACTTTGGTCCCACAAACATTTGTGGTCATGTGTCGATTGACAAAATTTTCAATATCCATCGTACGAAATCGTAAAAATTTCCGAACAAATCCGGATCGTGTCGGACGTCGCACCTATACGTGCGTATACGCACTACTAAATCGTGTACAGTGTGCGATGTTCAGTACTACTGCGAAGGTCAGGAATGTACTTGCGTATTCGTACGTATACGTACTACTCAATTTCGTACGAAAACGCATCCAGTGTGCGGCCGGGGTAAGACCTCACGTAAGGAAAAAGAAAAGATTGGCAATAAAGCCATATCATGACGCTCTTCCTTGCCTTCTATGCAACGTTTTACATATACCTGTGAACTCTGGGCAAATTATAAAAAGAGCGGCATAGAAAGACTTCGCGTACAATATAACAACGCCTTCCGTATGGTGTTTGGCCTTCCCAGATATTGCAGCGCTTCCGGTATGTTAACTGTGGGGCGTGTTCCCAACTTTACGGCCCTTATAAGATGCAGGGGGGCAGGAATGAGGGAAAGGATATACAGCTCCGTGAATATCCTTATCCTGGAAACCCATCTTACTATAGCATCCAGCATTGATGTACGCTGGAGAAAGATACTGGCGTATTATTTATTGAATTGTTGTTAACTTTGTGGAATGACATTAAAATTATATGTAAATATATCACTTGTCTAAGACCACTAATGAGTTTAGGAACACACGACTAGTTTCGACAACTGTAGATGTTGTCATCAACGGGTGATTATATAAACTTTTTATTTACATAATCACCCTTTGATGACAAATCTGCAGTTGTCGAAACTAGTCGTGTATTCCTAAACTCATTATTGGTCTTAGACAAGTGATATATTAGGTCCTTACATATGAAATTGGCGTTTTGCCGTACTGGCAAATTTGATCTCAAATATCTTCTCTTTGGTTAGGAATTTCGAATCCAAATTTATACAGCTATTTACTCATGTATTTGTGTTTTGAAAATTATAATTCATTTGTTTTTTGCTCAATTGTTTTTTTCTTCGCGTCACTCAGTTTACAAAATGAAAAACTTGAAATATCGCGTTATTTACGAGTACGAGTTCCACCGTGGCACCAGTGCTGCAGAAACGGCTCGAAGGATTAATGATGTGTATGGCGACGGTGCCGCAAAACAAAACACAGTACGTTTTTGGTTCCAAGGTTTTCGTTCTGGAAATTTCGACCTGCAGAACAAGCCCCGTGGACGGCCGGAGACCAAAGTTGATAATAAAGAATTGAAGGCTATTGTGGAAGCGGATCCATCGCCAACCACATCCGAGTTAGCTGCAGGCTGCGGTGTTAGTGATAAAACTGTTTTCATCCACTTGAAGCAAATTGGTAAGGTGAAAAAGCTTGAAAGGTGGGTACCTCACAATTTGAGTGAAGCAAATCAATAAACGCGCGTTGACTGCTGCGTTGCATTACTCAACCGGCACAATAATGAAGGGATTTTAAATCGAATCATTACCTGTGATGAAAATTGGATCCTGTACGATAATCGGAAGCGCTCATCGCAATGGCTGAACCCTGCCGAACCAGCCAAACCATGCCCCAAGCGAAAATTGACTCCAAAAAAGTTACTTGTGAGCGTTTGGTGGACTAGTGCTGGTGTCGTTCACTACAGCTTTCTTAAATCTGGCCAGACGATTACGGCAGATGTCTATTGTCAGCAACTGCAAACCATGATGGAAAAGCTAGCTGCTAAACAACCGAGGCTGGTTAATCGCTCTAGGCCACTGCTGCTTCATGATAACGCTAGACCACACACTGCACAACAGACGGCTACCAAATTAGAGGAGCTTCAATTGGAATGTCTAAGACATCCACCGTACTCTCCGGACCTTGCCCCAACAGATTACCATTTTTTTTCGAAATTTGGATAACTTCTTGCAAAGGAAAAAATTCAACTCCGATGGGGCAGTCCAAACCGCCTTCAAAGATTTTATTGATTCCCGTCCGAATGGTTTTTTTAGTAAAGGGATCGATGAACTACTTATGAGATGGCAAAAGTGCATAGATAGCAATGGTACATACTTTGATTAAATAAATATATTATAATAAAAAAAAAACGGCTTTATGTTCCTCCCATACTAAACGCCAATTTCATATGTAAGGACCTAATATTTATGTATAAAGATACTGGCCTCTCATAATCGACATGCCGTAGCTCGCTAAAGCCGCTATTATACGATATATATATCGTATAATAGCGGCTATATAGCGTAAAAGCGTATAATATATATATATATTATATATATATATATATTTTCTATATATATATATATAAAATACATGTAATCTTTATATTTGTAACTTATATTAAATTAAATTTTTAAAAAATCATTTGAATGATAGAAATTGCTCCATTCACATTTCCTTGATTTACTTAGTAATTCGTTTAATAGAGATACTGCTTTTTAGCTTAATGGAGCAGTACATTACGTATTCGCATGAAATAACTTATCAAACTTTAAATATAACGTGATAAATATTTTCCAATACATTTCCCGTTCCAACCGGTCCTCGGTTTTTCCGCTAAATCCGCAGAAACTCCTCGCTGAAAGTTTCCCCACAAACCCTCGACACCATCTGAACTGGATCCATGTGCAAGCAGAACTCTCACAGCCGTGAGCCTTTTTCTCAAGCCAGGGCTGAAGTGTGATCCCTGGGGATCAGAAATATAACAATACTTTTCAATGCATTCCTTCTCGAAAATTAAGAAAGAGTGAATTCCTATCCTACCATATCGCTTATATCTATTAAATGTCGATTTAACCACTTTGGCGGGTTAGTTGTGAATGTATGTGTTCTGGGAAAAAGAAAATGCCCACCCGTCCGAAGACATCTTCTTGTTTATTTTATATTTTTATTTATATATCTTCATTTAGTTAATGATACATTGTTTATCATTAGGTAATATAAAAACCTTAAGCTATATATAATATAATATATAGCATATTATATATATATATATATATATATATGGTTCTTATTGTGGAAGACTTTCATGTCATCCGCGAACAAGTACGGCTAGTCCGTAACTTTTGAGGCGTTTTTAGCCTTGACAATGGCACGTGATACCGTGTCGAAACGTTGGCCCAGGTCTTCTCAGGGAGACCATTTACAGAAAACTCGAAGTAGTCCAGAAATTACTTTTGTTACATATATATATATATATATATATATATATACTTATTACATAATTAAATAAATAATATTTCTCTTACATACATTTTCCATTGTTATGTGCCGTTTACATTCTTGTTTGAAGATGTTGATTCTGCTTAGCTTCCTTGTATCTCCTGGCAGGCTATTGTACTCATTTATTCCCTTGTAGTAAATACAGTTTTGTGTGTTTGTTTTTTTTCTATTTGGAATACTTATTTTGTTTGCATTTCTTGTATTATGTCTATGTATCTCTGTGTTATATTTGATCTTATTTTTAAAATATTTTGGCATTTTGTCGTTTAATATTTTGTGAATGAATATCATTGTATTTAATTTTAATCCTTGTTTTATATTAATCCAATATAAATCTGATAACATCTTTTTAATTTTGGAATATCTATTTCTCTGTAGAATTATCCTCATTGCTCTATTCTGTTGAATTTGTAATTTTTTTATATCTCCTTCATTATATAGGTATAAAATTGTGTTGGAACGTGATGTGAATTGTGTGAATGGCGCGTGTATGTGAGATGATTCAACAGAAATAGAATAAGTAGATGGAATACAGGGTAAACTGTGGTAATTTATTACTAACAATTTACAGTTGTGGCGTTGAGTACGGAAATGTTTCTTACTATAGCTACGGCAGTCGGCGAATGTAAAAGACTAAGTAAAGACGTCACCTCTATAATAAACCGTTATAAGAAATTTAGCTATAAAAAGACTCACGCGACGCGGAGTCGGGGATTTCAGTTTGTGACGACCACAGTGCGATATCCGTAGCATAAAACAGCGTCAGTGATTCGTGATACTAAAACACGCGATATCAGCAAACAAGCAAACGCAGCAACTACCACTGATACCAGCGCAAATGAAGGAAAGAATACCGGGGCGAGAAGTTTATACGTGCGAACAAGAAACGGAATTTACCAAAAGTGATCTAAGCAATAAAAAATAGCGTTAATTAGTGCGAATTAAAGAACAATTCAATAATAAGTGTGTGAATTATTCAGAAGACATTTAGCGACTGTAAAATTACGAACGGTACTACAATTTAACTCATGTCCGGGATTTTCTTTCTTCTCCAGTACCACGTCCAGGGACGCCATGTTTAAATTGTCCATCTTGTGCTACTTAGTCGCATTTTGCCAAAATGTTTCTTTCAGAGTTATTACGTATCATAAATAAATAAATATACTGCACCAAAGCTTGTACAGAAACTATCATAAAATAGGGAAAAGGTCAGGCGCTGGCGTTACTGGACGTCAGTAAGATTAGCCCAGCTAAAAGGCCGGATCAGAGGAATGAGCAGTAAAAGCATTGGCCATCCGATCAAAGAGATTCCCTCATCAGGGAGATCTAGAGTTATACGCCCAAAGGAGGAGAATTTAAAATATTTATAGTGATGGAAAATCTATTGACTAGTGTTTTGGACCGAGTCTTTAAGGCTGGACTTCCAGACTTTTCGTTCCCGGGACTCAATTTGCAGTTCTGAATCATTCCCGGGATCCCGGGTTTCGTGAAGTGTTGTTAAAAAAATTTGAAATAAAATATTTTATGTTTGTTCTTAATAAACATTGTTAATTTTATTGTTTTTATACATTATACATGTATAAACAAAAAAATACTTTTTCTAATTAAAAATACAGATAAAATAAGATATTAATATAAAAAAATATCTAATTTGAATGATACATATTGTATGCACATATTTAAAATCAATTTCTCTTATATTATACTAACAAAAATAAAATATTGAATTTTTTTATCTACTAATAAACGCCTTAGTGGGCTTTACATTGCAATAAAATTAAAAGGATTATTGTATACCTAACATAAAACACGTTTCACAATAAATAATTTAAAAAATAATAATATAAATAGAACATATTTAAGATAAATGAACAATATGCATATAAACGATAATTAGTACACAAGCAAACAGTCATAATAAGATACCTTTAACAAATTAATAATAGATTAAAATAAAGATAATTAAATACAATACACACATTAAAACAATTTTATTGAAAATTTGATATTTATTTTAAAATATCAAAATGTTCCAATTTTCATCTGACCTAGTTCCCGATTTTGTGCATATATTTCCAATCATATTATATTCCACGATTCTTGTGGAATGTTTTAGAAGAGATGAAGAATAGATAAATAAACAGCTGAACGAAGAATGCAACGAACAAATTATAAACAGAAAAATATATCGAAATCTCAAGTGAGGCTCACTAACACAATGAAAGGCTTCATATTGATATTACTCACTGGCGACGAGTAATATAAATAACCCCTTTCATTGTTTTACTTACACTCTTCTAAAATTATTACGAATTCCGGGACTCGACTTAAGCATTCCAGGGACTTGTATCGAAAACCCCGTGTGTTCCCGGAAATCCATTCCCGGGTGGACCCGGGTCGGAAACCCCCAAACTCAGGCATTTTGTCCGAATATGTGGGTTTTTATTATTCATTAATATCAGAATTAGCGAAGGAAAAAACTACATTTCAAAATGAAGACTACAACACACGTACGTTTACGAGTTTGAAAACTACATTTGTAGTAAAAACTACATGAAGTGAACTAATTGCAGTACTACGAAATTGTAATAATAATGAAGTATAATAAGTAAGAATACTGAGTAGCTTGTTGGTCTTGTGGTTAGGACACTCACTCCAGATCAGCAAGTTAGTCCTATTTTCATAGCACAAGCGTTTAGCTTAGTTTGAAAATAGTAAGAATATTGATGTGACACGTATTCCGTGTTCACATCTCTATTTAAAAAAAAAAAAAAGTGAAGTGAACTACTGCAGTACTACAAAATTGTAGTACTAACGAAGTGAACTATTTGTATTACTACAAAATTGTAATGACCTACAAGAAGTGCTTCTTGAAAAGTGTGCTACTAAAAATTTTCAAAACCCAGGGGGGGGAGTTGTTTCGATTTCCAAAAATTTATTCATTTATATACATCGACTTCCCAAAAATTTCACTTAAAAAATGTACTATTTGAATTATGTACTCGTACTTTCAATAATTTTGAAGTGTGAATACTTTGTAGTGTTCGCTTTAAAATGAAGTGTACTATTTGAAGTACGTACTTTCAATAACTTTGAAGTGTAATTTGGAGTGTGCACTACACTTCAAAAGGTGTGAAGTGTACACTTCAATGTACTGTAGAACTAGTTTGTAGTAAGTAGTTAGTACAGAGCGGACCATCACTAATCGGAATGTATAAGCTTAACTACATTTTATTTAAGACAGTAGCTTAGACATAACCTTTTTTCTTATATTAAAGCAATAAACTGAACATTATTTACAATAATTAAGAAAACATAAGCATTAATCGACAGGCCGCGGCCAAAAAATTCGTTTTCAGTGTCTTAGAAAAAATCAATAGGTTCTGAATGTTTTTATGAACGCAGAATATGTTTTCTTACGAGTATAAAGCTAAGATTACACAAGAGACAATAAAAGTGTACTAAAACAATGAATAAATATATTCAATATTAATAAAGTTGTAAATTTTTTGATTTACAATTTTTTTTTACGTTTTTTGATTGTGGTGATTATAAAACGCTTTTTAACCATATAAACTTACTTACTTACCATCAAACCATTTCCCGTGGGGCTAGGCAGAGAGGATAGAGCGCCATACTCTTTTGTTTAAAAATAAAATTAATATTTAAAAATAAAAATACCGAAGTATGAAAATTGTTTAAAAAATGGCGCAGTTTTAAAATTAATCTGCTTTCAAAACTGCGTCATTCGTCAAACTGTAGATGAGCGCTTATATTTTCATAATTTTATTATAAATAATGTTCAGTATATTACTTTTTTACAAGAGCAAAGGTTCTATCCAAGCTATGGTCTTTGTCTTTCTGATTGATTAAATTCATTAATTTCAAATTTAAAACGTCAGAAATTAGCGGCATTACAATGTTATACGTAACTATCAAATACACAAATAGCAATATTGCTTAGTTCAGAATACGGCCGAATATACATCACGTTAAAAATGACGTAGCGTACAATGTTATGTAATAGGGATCAAGACACGATTGTTATGAAGCTAAAAACCAATGAGAAAAGATCCAAATATCTTTATTCTTTACACTAATAAAAAAATATATTGTATGTATACCTAACAGCAACCAGTAACTCGCATTCACATAATACTAGACAAGCATTACGAAACCTTGACGAAATACCAAAAACTAAGACAACACATGGACAGAAAAATTACTCATACATAGGGCCTAAAATATTTAACATATTTAAAACAGACTTCCCGGAAATCAGAATATACTCAATTAATAAAATAAAAGCTTTAGCAAACAACTGGCTTACCTCCAAAGGTAAAACAGCAACTGAAAATTTACTTACTGTAATTGCATAATAATGTCTTCAAATAAAAATATATACCTATATAAATTAATTAATTAATTAAGGAAAATAAAAAATAATCTTAAACAAAACTTGAACCCTTTTTACATTAAACAATTATTCTACACATATTTACACTTGGACTTATGACTCACTCAACTTTCACTAACATTCCACTTGATACTCTGTAGATACATAATTACTACCTTATGAAAATAAATACTACTGACGAACTCGAAAAAATATTATTATTGTGTTCTATAACGCCACTCTGGGACAGGCATAGTCTAGTAGAGTGGCATAATCCACAAATTAAACAAAACAAAAAAAATGTGTAATTTATCTTATGTTTTATTGTTAAATTACTATTAAGTATCTTTATTTGTAAACAAGGATTTTTTTTTAAATAAATAAAAATAAATGTATGTATACATGGAATTTATCGTATATGTCGTCCTCTTTTTTTCAATTTGTGAGTGTATGCACGTTGCATTCTTGGTATTTATTACTTAGAGGCATGCAATGCAGTAGGATATGTCTTTTTTCTTTAGCGGTGCAAATAAGTAATGATCGAGTGTTGCTAGTACGAGTATATTTGAAAATTTAATTAAAAAACCGCGTGTTTTAGAGCGATTTCGAAACCGATATCTGCTATCACTGTTCAGTGGTGGCACTTCTACCAACAAAATTTCTCCTATGTTTTCTACGATCTTTGTTTATTACTCCCTTTACATTAACTCGTGGCGTCTGCTTGCTTGCTTGCCGGCTTGCCGTCGAAAAAACTTTGGATTGATTTTCGACCCTTTTCCCGTGATCCGATTGAGCTGAAACTTTGCAAGCAGACTCGTGGCGACGATCAAGAAGATCTATCAAATTTTCGTTAAAAAATAATAATTATAATAGTATAATTTCGGAATTTTCAAATTTTTAATAGTTTTTTCAAATTGGAATCATTACAAAAGTTTGATTACTAGCAACGGCGGTCCGATAACGTCGCGAAATATTTTCTAAATTTGAATTATTCCGTCGGTATACATAATAGGTACTTCACTACACAAAGCATGAAGTGTCTTATCAAAGTTCAAAACATCTGATATTTTAGAAATATATTAAATTACTGTAAATTTAGTGTTATGTTATATGTTTTTATTTATTTGTCTTTAATTGTTATTATATTTTACAAAGAAAGGGAGTATAATAAAAACTTGGTTTTTATGGGTTACTTTTTTTACTGATTAAATTGTAAAAAAAAAATAACCCATGAAACCCTTTTTTCTTTCTTTTTATCTTCCTTTTTCCTTTTATTTTTTACAAATAAATAAATGCACGTGCATTAGAAACCGACATTTAAAAATGCCGTCATTTATTTAGGGTTACAGTTAGCTACCTAGTAAATTTGATTTTATTGCTTTATGTCTCATTTTTGGCGGTCCGGCGCACGGGCGCTCCGTTGAGTATGCCGCCACTGCTTGTATTGCGCGCGATGTGCAATTACCCCCTGGGTACCCTCCCCCTGCACTCACCCCCCTCCCCCCCCCCACCTTCAACCTGTGCGACCCTCACAACAGCGCGGTGTCGGGGAATTGGTTACACAATTGCAGAAGTTACCCAGCGATTCAACTATTAATTGCTTCCACTATCGCTACATTTTATCCCTATCGATTTACAACTGCAATTGCATTTTTATTAAATTATTGTCTTCTAGCCTAACAAGTTTATTAATTAAACGTTTTAAAAAATCGATAAATAGTTAAGGAGGCATTCTCATCAAAGATATTGCAACGGGATGCTAAAAAGAATTTAAGCGCTGTCCGAATTCCTTGTAACATAAACATAACATAATACTATCGAAAGATCGAGAACGACCTATATGTACCTAATTATCTAGGTTAATCAAAAACCTTCTGGAAACGTCTAGAAACGCCTGGTTCTCCCGAGAAGCAAGTATAGAAAGTACGAAATTACTGGCATTTTCGGGTATAAGTACTGCGCCGGCCGCGGCGCGAGAGTTGTGTTGACAGTTCTTTTGTTGCGAAATCGGCCGCGAAGTCCGCGCAAGACGACGCCCAGTGTGGACAGTCGTGAAGGAATCGCGATAAATAAAGTAAATAATCGAGCGAAGTACCTGATTGGCGAAGTAAATAAATGCGATAAATACTGCGAGCGAAATTGGATGGAATGTTCTGGTGAATGTTAAATACGTGTTACCCAGCGATAATAAAGTGTTCATTCACGAGTGTTCTATTGCGAAAAAGTATAATTAAAAGAAAAGCATTATGTATAAATCGTTTTAAGTGACTTTGTACGTTGAATTGTTAGTTAACCATTAATTAATAAATCGCTAATTAATTTCCAGCGTTTTCATTCATTGTTTCCTAGCCATGAAACGTGATAATATCATAATTTATAAAGTTACTCATACTCAACGTCCATTTTTTTTACAATTACTAGAACCCATAGAACTCATTAAATCAATTCTTTATTTAAACATTCTTACATGATCACATTGAATCACTAATCACTATATATCGATCGCTCAGTTCATTAGTCAGACATCTCCGAATAGTATGTTCTGAGATATTGGGGAAATAAATATTTAAATGGTCACCATGAATCAAATATCATTTATATAAGCCTGAGTTTTACGTTTATGTCAACAGGTGTCTAAATATAAATATAAAATCAAAGCACTGATAAAAATACTTATCATTTATGGATTAGAAGCCGAGTTGTGGGCTTTTTTCTGGGATATCTGATTAATTAACCCGGTGTTGTTCGAAAAAATGCATAAATGTTTCAATCATTTCGAATCGTATCAGTAATTTTATCTATATTTGATTTGCGAATTGCATATTTGCAGAACGTCTATGATCTCCAATGAGATAGACACTTATACATATCAAAATAATCATGAAAACCAAGGAATGATATACACAAATTGGGTCAAATTAACAAGAATCGTCTGAGTCACGAACAGCATAATTATCTTTTTTTTTCCCTAGGAAATTTTTATAAAAACTCCAAATAACACTAGTGACCAAATTTACATGGCAGAGGCATTTTTTACATCTGTAATTCAAAGTCTCCGCAAATGTGTGCACTAAATGTATTTGATTACACATTTTTATCGATTGTTGCGCGGTATGATCGATAATCCTGAAATTATGCAGAGCATTGGTTTGTATGTTCCTGATAATTACACTAGACATCGTCAGCATAGATTGTTTCACATTCCAATATACAGGACCAACCTGCCGACGGTTATGCCTGTTGGAAGAGCCACAGCTATGCTGAACAAGATCGCTTTGGGTATTGATATATTCCATGTGTCTAAGGGGGTTTTCCGAAGCGGGATTCTCCTACACCTTTGACCAGATTTTATGTTATTTTTAATTTATTAAATATTTTCATTTTTGATATATACTTCCTAATATGTATGCCTTAAACATTTTGTTTGTCATGTACATATTATCATGAAATAAATTGAATTGAAAATTGAATTGAATTGAAATTGAATAAATCAAATATGCTTGCCTTCCTTTGCATTTTTTTTACGGATATACAGGGTTATTTGGAAAACATTAATAACCTCGCGGACTATATTTCTGCCTTGATTATGAGTCCAAAATTTTCAAGTTATCACGATCTAATATCAATAGTTATGGAGATACGCGACATCAAAGTTTGCATTTTTTTTCAATATTTCTGGCCTATTTTTTGTAAAACGTTTTTGTAAAACATTACAGTAACTTATATTGATTACGAAAAATTCATTCGTTTCAATACAAGTTAAATAAAATGATAAAAACCCTGAAAAAATTCCAATTGGATTGTTTTCCAGTTGGAAATTGAAGGTTTTTATTTTTTTATTTGACTTATTTGCATTGAAGGGAATGAATTTTTCATATTCGATATAAGTTACTGTAATGATAGTCCAACGTTTCACAAAAAATAAGTCAGAAATATAGAAAAAAAAATGCAAACTTTGAGGTCACATACCTTCATAACTATTGATATAAGGTCATAATAGCTAGAACATTTTGGACTCATAATCAAGGCAGGAATATAGCCCTGCGAAGTTATTAATGTTTTCCAAGTAACCCTATACAAGGCAATTCTATAATATAGGGATTATTTTGTGTAACAGATATTTTTTTAAATATTATTTCATACTATTATTTGAACTGACAAACTTTTTGAACAATGCAGTGCACCCTACACACACACAAGTAAACAAACAAACAAATGGGCGCTAATAGACAAGCATTTTATGCCATAGATAAACGGCGAGTTAAGTGTCCCGGGACAGGTGGAATATTCTAGGAGGCAAATATTTATGTACCACGGATAGACGGAATATTTTAGTGCGAAATATAGAAAAGTGTTCCAACTAAACATTTTGTCGTGATTCATGTTTGAATTTTTCTTCTTCCTCTACCCCTTATCATAATGGGTCGGGGTCGCTGCACCGCATAGAAGGTTCCAACGTTCTCCACGTCAGCCCAATTTGGTTGCGACTTAACTTCGCAGCAGTCCTCCAACGTTTACCTCAGCTCCTCCCAGGAAGGCTCCTTGGACTTACGCCTGGAATATTCGCTTTGGCAGTCTATCTGTAGGCATCCGCAAGATATGTCAATTCAATTCAATTCGATTTTTATTTATTCCATAATATGTATAATACAAACTTTAAATTCAAGGCATACATATTATGAAGTTATATCAAAAATATACATATATATATATATATATATATATATATTATATATAATATATTAGGTCCTTACAATGAAATTGGCGTTTAGTATGGGAGGAACATAAAGCCGATTTTTTTTTATTATAATATATTTATTTAATCAAAGTATGTACCATTGCACTTTTGCCATCTCATAGGTAGTTCATCGATCCCTTTACTAAAAAAACCATTCGGACGGGAATCAATAAAATCTTTGAAGGCGGTTTGGACTACCCCATCGGAGTTGAATTTTTTCCTTTGCAAGAAGTTATCCAAAATTTCGAAAAAAATGGTAATCTGTTGGGGCAAGGTCCGGAGAGTACGGTGGATGTCTTAGACATTCCAATTGAAGCTCCTCTAATTTGGTAGCCGTCTGTTGTGCAGTGTGTGGTCTAGCGTTATCATGAAGCAGCAGTGGCCTAGAGCGATTAACCAGCCTCGGTTGTTTAGCAGCTAGCTTTTCCATCATGGTTGCAGTTGCTGACAATAGACATCTGCCGTAATCGTCTGGCCAGATTTAAGATTTAAAATCCCTTCATTATTGTGCCGGTTGAGTAATGCAACGCAGCAGTCAACGCGCGTTTGTTGATTTGCTTCACTCAATTCGTGAGGTACCCACCTTTCAAGCTTTTTCACCTTACCAATTTGCTTCAAGTGGATTAAAACAGTTTTATCACTAACACCGCAGCCTGCAGCTAACTCGGATGTGGTTTGCGATGGATCCGCTTCCACAATAGCCTTCAATTCTTCATTATCAACTTTGGTCTCCGGCCGTCCACGGGGCTTGTTCTGCAGGTCGAAATTTCCAGAACGAAAACGTTGGAGCCAAAAACGCACTGTGTTTTCTTTTGCGGCACCGTCGCCATACACATCATTAATCCTTCGAGCCGTTTCTGCAGCACTGGTGCCACGGTGGAACTCGTACTCGTAAATAACGCGATATTTCAAGTTTTTCATTTTGTAAACTGAGTGACGCAAAGAAAAAAACAATTGAGGAAAAAACAAATGAATTATAATTTTCAAAACACAAATACATGAGTAAATAGCTGTATAAATTTGGATTTGGAATTCCTAACCAAAGAGAAGATATTTGAGATCAAATTTGCCAGTACGGCAAAACGCCAATTTCATATGTAAAGGACCTAATTATATATATATATATATATTATATATATACATATATATATATATATTTAAAATAATCATATTTATTATTAAACAATTAAATATGGCCTGTACAATCTGGTCAAAGGTGTAAGAGAATCCTACTTCGGAAAACCCCCTCAGACACATGGAATATATTTTAAATATAACATTTAGACTACAAACAAAAGGTAACATCGTAAATATTATTAACAAGTGTGAAAATTTACAAACAACAAAATATCAAACGTATATGAATTCATTCATATCAAAGGTGTAAGAGAATCCTACTTCGGAAAACCCCCTCAGACACATGGAATATATCAATATCCATAGCGATTTTGTTCAGCATAGCTGTGGCTCTTCCGACAGGCATAACCATCGGCAGGTTGGTCCTGTATATTGGAATGTGAAACAATCTATGCCGACGATGTCTAATGTAATTATCAGGAACATACAAACCAATGCTTTGCATAATTTCAGAATTATCGATCATACCGCGCAACAATCGATAAAAATGTGTAATCAAATACACATTCCTTCTAGTCTCTAGACTATTGTAGCCAAGCATACCCTGGAGAAACTCGGTTGGGTAAAGCCAAGGATAATGCCCGTACTCTCTCATGTAGAGATATCTCAGAAACTTATTTTGGACTTTCTCCACCATAAGAGAGTACTTGCCCTCATGTGGCCCCCAGATCATCGAGCCACTCTCGAGTCTACTCCGCACCAAGGTGTTGTAAAGAGTTCTCAGTACGCGTCAAAATAAACGTCAAAGGGTTCTACTTCGAGACATTCTCTTATTTCAGTATTTATGATTATGTAACTCCTACTATTCCTCGTAAAAATCTCATCTCGGCGTCCTGTAGCCTTGAGCGAGTTCCTTCAGTCAAGATCCAGTGCTCGTGGCCGTACACTAGGGTTGGCCTGAAAACTGATTTGATTACTGCCAACTTTGCTCGCTGGCTGAGCTCCGCTTTTCTGAATATGGGTTAATACAGAGATTGAGCGACCTGGCTCGCGGCTCCTATCCTCCTATCCAATTCCCTTTATTGCTTTCCATCGTTGTTTTCTATTAACTGTGAAATGTAATACTTTTCACTGTCCACATGTTTGAATTCTAAAGAATTTTAAACAATATTTACTGATTAAAGCGTTAAGGTTGTTAATACGGTCGTTAGACATATTTAACTGTAAATAATTTCGGATATATTCCGAAGGTCGTCCTCCTGATGACGTTGAATAAGTATTCAACGAAACGTCGAGATTCGCTTCTCGGAAATACGTACGGTTCGTATTAAATATCCGAAACTATTCACAGTTAAATATTTACTGATTCTTATGTTATTTAAATATTACTGATTTAATTGGCTCGACAGTCCTGAGTTTCTGTTGTAGATGGAAAAGGAGCAGTTTTGATTCGTGAAATATAAATAAATTTTATAAATCCGTGGTCCGCGGGCCGCTGTTTCTCAGACCTGCCAGATGGGTATCCCGCCTTGCGTCCCCGTGATAAAGCACCCCTGGTATCCCGCATCGCTCGAATTGTCTCAGGTTGTTTATAATCGTCGTTTATAATCCGCCAGATCGAGCTGGTGCAAGCGGCAAAAACTAGATGTCGCCCGTATATTTTATTAACACCAATTTGTTTTAAACCAAATCCACTACATACATTTAAATCATAATACTAAATACAATTTTGTAAAATGGGTTGAAAAAAATCGCACGGAAAAGAAAGGATTTTTTTCAACATAAATTGTAAGTGTTTGCAATAATTTTAATAAATTTAAGATAATCGAATAAATTAAGCGTTGTTTCGTTTACAGAGTGGAATTTCATGATTAACACAATGATTTATACACAACGTATATCGGGCAATGTGGTAGAGATATACGCACAAGAATAAAAGAACATCTAAAAGCATTTAGGGAACTATCCATACTCTGAGATGGCGGACCACTGTATTGAACACGATCACTTGTTTGACCAAAATAATGTTAGGGTCCTACATCTAGAGGCGAAACTGGATACTCTAGAAATACTAGAAATTAATAAAGTAATCAAATATAAAAATAACCTAATAAACATTCAAATACCTGCGTCATCCCCATTGTTAAAATAAGTATAATTATGTGTAAAAATTAATTACTGTTGTTTATGTCAATAAATAACTACCCTCGCCCCGCCCCCCCCTTCCCCTTCTCCGTCATCCCTTTACTTTCTATTTGTCGGCCATATTGATTTACAATTAGTTCTAATATTGCCTCTGAAGATGATGGTTGTGTCCATCGAAAGCGCTTAGGCTTATATAACTCAAATTAGTGGAATAAAACGTTATGTATAAATCATTGTGTTAAGATAATCGTTTACTTTGTAATATTGTACTAGTTTTTACTCGTTAAAAATGACGGAACAATGGGTCGCGTCCTTGCCAAGCCCTATTTATAGGATCTTTTTGGCGGGTCGCCGATATGCAATGGTGGCGACATCGATAGCGTTCTGCGCTGGGATTCGCGCGACCGTGGTTCGCGCCTTACTGCAGCCGTTAATTTGTTAATATTTAAAACATTGTAGGTTTGGTAATTAATAATTAATTGAATAAATAATATAATTGATAAAAATCTAAAATTTTCAGGGGCAATGGTCCCTTCGTCAAGATAGCAAGGTACAGTAACAAATTAAAAATCAAAAATCGAAGTAAAAACAATCAGTATATAAAAAATATATATATGGGAAATGAATAACAATTAAGAACTAACATGAAATCAAATTTAAAATATAACTATTTGGCAAAAGGACCTGATTATTTACAACATTCAGTTTAATTTTAACACTTATTCTTATTTTCAAAATTTTCAATTTATCAAAACTGTTATTCATCTTAGTACAATAACCACTTAAAATTACTTTTTTGTCTGCTGGTTTCGAGACGTAATCCGTCTCTTCGTCAGGACAACCACTACACTAGCATGTAAATATCACTATACACCACAACCATAGTATTATTTACACACCAACACCTTCACAAAATACTCTTCACATCCGTGTTACTCTAAGTAAAGCCAACATGTACTAAGTTTGTTAAACTGTTATTAATTATATTAATGTCACAACAAAATCATTTTGTTCTTTTTGAAGTAGTTATATAATTTAGTTTGCGTCATTTTAACCTTCCAGCGGGCGCGCTGATTAATTTCCCTTGAGCGAGCGCGTGCCGTAATTTTACGTCATCAAGTTTTCTCCGTGTAAATGTTGTTTTCTTTATATAAATGATAGCGAATTGCTGTAAGGTTATGAAAAATGATAAATGACAGTACTTCAAAAAATATATATTTTAATTAATTAAACAAAAAACCAAACAGCACTCTAAATATGTTTAAATTTCAAAACAAAATATTTTAACGATCTATTAATCAGAATCAATATTTTCTGGTCTCTGTCTTCTTAAACACGTCTTAAATAAATTAAATAATACATTTCGCTATAAAAGAAACGATATAAATAAAAAATAACTAGAAAAAAGTAGTTTATTTAATATACTTACACTTTAAGGCGCGTTTTGTAAAATTTACCCTCAACGGAAATTTCCAAATATCAATGAATAACAAAAGCTTCTAAGCACATCCGGTGTGCCTATAGTTTAGAGAGACACAGACCCTCGAATAGCTCGGAGGTCGATGCTTACGACTTAGTGGTAAAAGTGGGGGAAGCGATAAGGTGCAATTGTCGTAAATTTTACGGCCGCGCGCCCGCTGGAAGGTTAAGAAGATAACCGCATTTTAAACGTATTGATAAATAAATTAAATTATAATATTGATGAATAAATTAAAATGTGCTATCTTTCCATACAAAAATGTGATGGTCAATTCGGTTCACTTTTTATTTATTTATTTATTTATTTGTTTACGCCCATTAGGCTTTTACATAAAGAGTATAAAATAAATTTCAAAAAGCACATACATTAAACAATATCTGTATAGCACCAAAACATGAGTATAAAAGTTAAAAATATAAAGTAAATAGCGGCAATGTGTATAGGCTTTTACCTAAAAATGTAACATAAAATTAAAAAGAACAAACATTAAACAATATAAGTTATAAGTAGCGAAATATGAAGTTTCAGGAATAGCACCAAATCATGAGTGTAAAAATTAAAAATGTAGAGTAGGTAACGAGCAGCAATGCGTATAGGCTTTTACATAAAAAAATATATCATAAAATTAAAAAGAACATACATTGAACAATATAAGTTACAAGTAGCAAATTATTAAAAGTATCAGGAATAGGACCAAAGCATGAGTACAGAAATTAAAAATATAAAGTACAAAGCGGCAATGTGTATGAAAAATATCACCATTACATATTAACACTTTGCCGTTCAATCGCCTGAATATAATGGTGGGTTTATTGACAGTTGACAATTTTTTCCAAGCGTCCACACAATTAAGTAGAACAATTGAAACATGTTTCCGGTATACAGTGTTACAGTAACAAAACTAGCTTCGTGATAACAATACGACTAGGAGATGGACAGAGGCGAGGAAGGATTGAACTAGTTCTGGGGAAAAAAAACTAATTAATCAATAAGAGAGGCGTGCAGAAAAATCAAATCAGCGAAAAAATATTTTTCTGCTAGCGGGACACGAGCCCAGATCTCCTATCTTTCCGGAAAAGTGAGTTACCATTACACTATATCAGCCTTGTACCTTTCCATCAATCTATCGACCTTATCTGTAAGTTTCATTTATTAATTGATTAACATGTATTATCCATTTTAAGAAATCCACTTTTTAATGCGGTAGTCCCAAATTACTTTGTGTATCTTCCGCTAGAGGATGCCAGAATTAACTGATTAATTAATTTTTAAATTTTGGACACATTTGATACAACGCACATGGGATTTGGGTTTTAGTCCTGGTAGGAACCAAAATATTTTTTCGTTGATTTGATTTTTCTGCATGCCTCTTTTGAAGAATTCTTGAATTAAATAACAACTAAATAGAGTCACTTTCAAAGTAATTCAGGTAATCACTTACATAAAACGGGGAATTTCGATAACTAAGCGTAACCTAGAACTTTATAAATCGGGGAATCTTTTAGGATAAGTGCCTAGGAAAAAAAAATCTATACAATAAATATGGGGCTTCATCGAAAACATATAATTATCCAAAGGGAAGGGGTGACTGAAACCTTATAAATAAGTCGATTATACGTGTTATATCCACTGTTTCATAATGGCTTTACAAGCCGAAACAGCTGTCACATTTAAAATAACATTTAACCTGCAGAACTTCATTATAAAATTTATTAAAATTTCATTTATTTTAAATTTCATTAATACCGCGATGTAATAACATCTCAGAATGGAAAGCAAGAAAGTGAATTGGATGGGAGGATAAGAGCTGCACTCCAGATAGCATGATCCCTGTTTTATCCCGTACTTAGAAAAGCGGAGCTCAGCCAGCGAGCAAAGTTGGCAGTATTCAAATCAGTTTTCAGGCCAACCCTAGTGTACGTCCACGAGCACTGGATCTTATCGAAAGAACCCGCTCAAGGCTACAGGTCGCCGAGATGAGTTTTCTACGGGGAATAGTAACAGTTACCAGAAGGGACAGAAGCATAAATACTCAAATAAGAGAATGTCTCAAAGTAGAACTGCGGGTGCTGGATGAGCATGAAGTCGTGGTGTTTGAATAAGATTTATTGATTGCAAGTACAATTTACAGAAATGCAAAGGTGTACAAAGAATACAATTAATGACGCGAAGTACAAGGATGCGATCGGCGAGAGCTTCCGCTATACGAGCGTGTCACCGGGAAGTGAGATGCCCTGTTCTGCGGGCGAGGCTTTATATACCTGTTTCTAACAAAGAGAACCGTAGTTGTTTTGACTTCATTCACTCGGCGGCGCATGTAATATTTTGTCTACGAGGCAGAGGTGAAGTCCGCCGCTTCTCGTGTCCCCTAATACTTTTGCCTTTGTACTCGGTCATTGGTCCGGCTTACGTTGTTGTCCGTTTGCCGTCTTCAGCGTTCTTGACTCAACCTTCGTATCGAGGGCGACAGCTTGCCATGCTTGGGTGTCGGCGTATGCGGTACCTCCTTACACGTGTATGTGCATTCGTCTTTGGCCACCACAGAACCATTATTGCTGTTTATCAAAAAATCACACTTACGGTGGCTGGAATATATTTTGCGGATGCCGGCAAATAGACTGCCAATGCGGATATTCCAGGCAAGACTAGAAGGCAGAAGACCAAGGGGCCATCCTAGAATGAGCTGGCAGAAACAGTTGAAGGAACCAATAGGATAAGGGATAGAAGAAGAGAAAGAATAAGAATTTCGTGAAAAATATCTATAATACAATAAAAATCCAAATTTTTAATTTCTTAGACATATAATGAAATAGTCAGAAACGTATCAGATTCTGTGTTTCAGAACTAAGAGATAGATTGTGAACCCTGGAAGAAGGAGAACATACACTCGGTGCCTACCTTGTACACGAAGTTAAAAAACTGCCTATATAAGTAAAGGGGTTTAAATTTCTCGATTAAGCTCCGAGGATAATAACTGCCTAAAAAAAGGGAGTTTATATTGCTCGATTTTGCTCTGACTGTAGGCTTTCCATTAGGATGTTTGGAAACAGAATTTTTAGAATTGTATAAACACCACCCACCAGATTCTCCCGACGGTCTCCTGGTTAGTCTGCTGCTTTTATTTTGCCGGTTGAATGTGAACGCGTAAACCAGTTAAAGTCTTGACTTCCGCGTGAATCAAAACCCGTCCGCGGGTGCAACCATAGAAAAAACTGGTTCGCGCTAACTTATACAGAAAAAGGTTTACATTTCCATAGATAGGTAGATTTTTTATATATTATAGATGTCTCATAGAGACGAAATTATATTTTTTAATGGGAAAGTAGATATGGAAGTCTTTGGGTGTTCATAGGGCTTACGACCTGTCGAACGGCTGGCTTAAGTGATCACTTTACACAATGTATGTAAAATTGATATATATTAGTTACATCTGTCGTTATTTAAGGGGAATGAAAAAGCTTTGGATGCCGGTCGCGCTAATGATTATCACGACACATATAAGAAACAATTTGTTAAATTTAAATATATACAACTTCCAAAAACTTGATAGACGTGGTATTCTATCATGGGTAGAAATAGTGAACGTTGCATCACTAGGTCGAAGCCCTATGAACACCCAAACACTTCCATATCTACTTTCCCATAAAAAATGTAATTTCGTCATCTATAATACATCTTGATTAATGATGTTCCTTTGACAAAATCCAGAACTGTGATCTGAAAAATTTCAACAAACTCAAAATATTCAGATAGGTAGATTGCTTAAACCAGAGACTACTGAAATACAGGGTTATTTGTAAAACATTAATAACCTCGCAGGACTATACTCCTGCCTTGATTATGAGTCGAAAATGTTCAAGCTATCATGACCTAATATCAATAGTTATGGAGTTATGCGACATCAAAGTTTGCATTTTTTTTTCAATATTTCTGACTTATTTTTTGTAAAACGTTGGACTATCATTACAGTAACTTAAATCAAGTATGAAAAATTTATTCCCTTTAATAAAAGCCAAATAACCTAACCTAACCTAACCTAATATCAATAGTTATGGAGTTATGCGACATCAAAGTTTGCATTTTTTTTCAATAGTTCTTACTTATTTTTTGTAAAACGTTGGACTATCATTACAGTAACTAATATCAATCACGAAAAATTTATTCGTTTCAATACAAGTTAAATAAAATGATTAAAACCCTGAAAAAATCGAAGGTTTTTATTTTTTTATTTGGCTTTTATTAAAGGGAATAAATTTTTCATACTCGATTTAAGTTACTGTAATGATAGTCCAACGTTTTACAAAAAATAAGTCAGAAATATTGAAAAAAAAATGCAAACTTTGATGTCGCATATCTCCTTAACTATTGATATTAGGTCATAATAGCTTGAACATTTTCAACTCATAATCAAGGTAGGAGTATAGTCCTGCGAGGTTATTAATGTTTTACAAATAACCCAGTATATAAAAAATTTGTACTGTAATATTTTTTACCGAATTTCGAGAAGTATTTTCAATGAATGCTGTTTAGTTACGACAATGAATTTCGGTACTGTGTTTTGTTGTTCTATTGGTATAATTTTAAGAGAAGAGATAACTCAGGGATGGGGAAGGGGAAGCAGGGAAGCCATTACTGGCGAGGCTGCGGTCCAGGGCTCTCAGATCAACCCTTAGCGTAATTACCATCTTCCGCCCGATACGTCTTCCTTTATTACCGACCGCGCGGCACGTGGTCGAGCTTCTTCGATCCTAAATACAAATACTTACAGTGATCTATAATATTTTAGCGGCTATGAAAATTTCCGATAGTCAGTATATTGATACAAGAACTGGCAGCGGGATTCAAATGAAACATTAAAATAATTTGGACAAAGAAGTTTTTTTTACAAGGCTCCGTTGTTCTTCAATGTTCGTCCCGAAAGCATTAAGAGTGCCAATACTCTGTCACTTTTTAAAAAAATGGTTAAGGGAATTATGCTGACCGATGGAAGTGATGTTCAAATGTCTTTGGTATCCATTCTGTCGTAGTCGTGTGGACACCCTACTGTTTACTTTCTGCACAACACTATTCGAGAAGACATTATTGTCACCTGCATTTGCACAAATACCCAACTGCCGAAAACAGGTCATAATTTATTGCTCATTAAACTTCAAACTGTACTTTTTAATCATTTTTTAATAATATATGCAAACATATTAAATATTATAATAATATATATATATTATATATATATTACGACGTGAAGTTCTGTTGCTCCCAACAGAACTCCTCGTCGCCACCAGTTTTGCTCAGTCGGAGAAGAATCGGACTCACCTTACTTCTACAATTTAAACTCAGGGTACTTCCGGTGTCGTGTACGCTGCACTTCAGCTGTCTCTCACTTTAACTTATTTTAAGTTGCAACAGTTCAATGACTAGGGTAATACAACGAAACATTATTTAGATGAAGGGGAATTTATTCAAATGAATTTTAAACAGAAATTAATAATGCCACAGAAGGTGACAATTTTTTTTATGAAGTATTTTTGGGAATTTTGCACATTGAAACCCTTTTTTTACAATAAATTGAGGTGAAGATTTGATTTACCACGCCTCGACATCAGCGCTAGCGGCCGCGTCATACAAGGAGGGAAAAAACAGTGGAACTAAATACTTTTATACTACTGGCGGTGACGCAGCGCAGGTGTCGGTGCGTGGTAATCACATTCTGCAGATTAATGAACATCTGGGCAAAATTACTATATCACATTTAAAACAATGAAGCTACAATAGTCTGGCACAAACACCGCTTCCGCACGTGCTTAGCAATGTTCCTTTTTTCTAAAACAGCTCGACCTGATCCACATGTTCTTGTATTTACGGAGTCAGATAACACGCAGCTCGCTCCAGGCGTGATGTGAAATTGATTATTAAAGAAAATTTGAATACCAGGCAAGTCGTGGTCTTTATTTTGCTGGCCTCGCATCTGTAGGAGGATTGCTCCCTTAAGGGTCCACAGAACAACTCCGCCCCGAGGCTTTGGGCTGCCGATGCAGATGATTACCGGAACATCACCTCTGCAGCTGCCCCCCAGGCGTTGCAATGGATTCACCTTTCACTCCATGGTGCGTCACCGGGCCATGGCGCGAAGCGCTCCCGTGGAAAAACCCTCTATTAAGACGAAATACATTATTAACAACCAATCATGTAATTTCACATGTTATCTTTATGCCACTTCAAATTGCGTCTCTCGGAATGAGCTTACCTATTAACACGAGGGTTCACAGAAAAAATTCGCATCTTGCGTGCTGAAGTGTCAGATTCCGAATGCGCCATTTTGTAATTTCGTCCCCGCCGTTCGCGACCGCTGTGAAACTATCTGCAGTAGACCAAAGACATTATTCTGTTCCATAGAGTATTTGCAGTACCTACGCGGTTAGAAATCAATTTTTGGTGCAGATAGTTGGTGCGGGGATCGATAAATTCATTTTTTCAGAGGTTTCGCGAAGAGGTGTGACGAACAAAGGTTGCTACGTCACAATATATATATATAATGTTTGCATATATTATTAAAAAGTGATAAAAAAAGTACAGTTTAATGAACAATAAATTAATTGTGGTCTGTTTTCGGCGTATACTTTCTAACTGTGCTATTGCTTTTCATTTTATAATATATACTGTTTTTACTATCCAAATTTTATATTTATATCCTCAAGTAATTGATTAATCTCATAGTTATGTAGTATTTTGTTTTATACGTTTATTATTTTATTTCAGCTGCTCATCTCGGCACAGGTTCTTCCTAGTGAGATGAGCGGCTCCATTTCCTATGTCATGTATTAAGATTTTCATTCGTTTATAATTAAATAAATAAAAAATGAAAAATTTTATTTAAATTCACAAAAAGTTACTCAAAGTTTCTCATATAAATAGTTTCGTTCCGTGAGACTTCTATAATTTAACTTAGTTAATTAATTATTGGCATTTCGAGTACCGTTCAGTTACGAATGTACAAGAAATTTTAGATGGTTATTTGTTTATGTAAAAACTTGTGTGTGATGAATAGCAACAGATCCAAAAGACGAAACAAACCGTTCTTTCTCGATTCAAAACCCCTCGAGTATTCCAACTTTCGACAGAAGAAATTTCAACTACATACTTCAGAACAAACCACAAACTTGTTCAACTCCTACATACACCGGAACAACCCAAGAATTTAAACATATTTCTATAAAATTAAATGAAACTTTGCTTATGGTATATAAATCTTTTTTTTATAAGAAACTTAAACTTTTGTAATCAATATGTACCTACTTATTCAAAACATAATATTCTTTAGACTTTTTCGAGTTTTAAGTAGGATAAATATGAATATTTTACATTTTTTACTTAATTTGTTTATTTAAATTTAATTTGAATATAAAAATTTTGGTTGAACCGTGCCTGTCTCACTAGCAATATCTATATTGAGACAGGTATAGTTTACAATAGTATGTAGATACAAAACATAGAATGTAGATATATAGTAAAATAATTATTTGTATTTGATGAAGTATTGTATATTACAGTAACATAATAAAAAATATATCATATATGAAGTTATAGTGTGTGTTAATGTGTTTGGGTAGGTGTGCCTATTTTATCTCTCGCCTTGTTTCAGATCCACTGTTTTATTTTGTATTTTATGTTAGGGTTGTAAATTGTGGTTAGCCCAGGTTGCTTAAATTCACAAGCATGCAGTTAAGTAATTTGGGTCCAAAAAAGTTTAAAAAATAATAATTTAAACTTATGTTAATCATTAAAATAAGTAGTGATATGATTTTTGGTGGCATATAACATATGGTGGTAGTGTTGTTACGACCTTTCGGGCCGACGTTTCGGATCCCATTGCAGGGTCCATCATCATCCATCATCAGCCCTGATGATGGACCCTGCATGCTTATTTTAAGCATGCTCATGAATGAGTCTGCTCAAAACTAACAATCAAACACACATACTTATTACTGGCATGCTCTTGTCATAGAATAGAGACGCTCTTTTTCAAAATGGTAACAGGAAATTCAAGTGAACCAATAAATCTAAACAGTTCCCGAATTTCCATCCGCACATTTTTTATTTTAGTTTTTATAATTTTTATTGTAAGATTTGAATCATTCATGTCTTCTAATAAAGTTTCATAAACATTATTTCTTGCTATATTATTTTTACATAGCGGTGACAGAGTATTCCACAGACATTCGTTATTCCTATAATAAGTCACAAAAGTAATGTTTTGTCATCTCTCCAACGCGCAAAGAAGATCGCATTGATAATCGATACTAGCCGCGAATGACATAAGCATGCTCATAAGCAAGCCTGTTCACACATGCTCAAAAGATACCCCTTCCACCCACGAATCAAATAAGCAAATCGAGCGTGCTAGTAATGAGCATGCTCATTACTAGCATGTGCGTACATACACGCTACTAAATAGCAATGTCTCAAGAATCTCAATACTGCACGTGCCCTAATACCGTTTATCAGTACCGTTACTAAATATTTTGGTGGTTTGTGGGTACATCGTGTTTTTATACGGCGTCAGAGATATGACATTTTTCGGGCTGACGCCTATCTGTCACACTTGTGAACAAGGTGCATTAGACATCTGTTCACGTCTAGATAATGGCTCCATCTATCAGACGTGGCACTAATTAGAGCAAAAGCACACAGCCTAAACGAAGGCGGTGGTGCGGGCGATTGTGAAATCTCCTCTAGCGCGGTATCTGCGTAATGCTACCTAATTGAACGACCGATGACATATTTTCAAAAATTAATATTAAGCCAGCCACCACTAATATTAACAAGTAGCTGTGCCCGCATAGATTTTTAATAACTTTTAGTAATATTTTATCAATTTGTGTGTTAACATACAGATATAAGTCGTCACGGACTTTTTTATAGAACTTTATGAGTTCTACAACTTCTCTGTAGCATATACCTACTTAAATGTCACTTACCGTCAAGGCAGCGTTCGTAAAAAACGCATCGCTCGTCCATTTTTTCGTCGACTTTAGTTGTGAAATAGGTCATCACAAAAAGTCCTTTTATTCTAACGGAATAATATATAACCTATGTCGACCCTGAAAGCCCATTCGAAATATGGTGAAATAATTTTTGACATCGGATGAGTATAGTTTTGGAGATTACCTCTTACATCTAAACTTACAAACTTTACCTCTTCGTATATTAGTATAGATTCAATATTGAAAATGAATAAAGCACTGAGTGCCAAAAATAATACATTTTAATATAAGTAGGTACCTACCTACTAGCTGCAACCCCTTAAAAATGACGGAACATTGCTTCTCGTCTTTGCTAAGCCCTAGCACATGTTTATAGTATCTTTCTGGCAGTCCACGGAGAGAAAAAACGAAATTACGGATGCTCCACAAAGTTATGACATGACCCACAAATGGGCACCGAGACCGACAGAGAAACAAACGAACAGGCGGACGGACAGACGGACAGACTACGAAATTATTATGTTTGATGATACAGGATAGTACTATACGGCTTCGCCAATACTTTAAGCACTGCGTCCTACCTATGGTAATTTTTTTGCTAGTTATATAGTCTTTTTTTTTATAAATAAGGCACTAAACGACATCATTCTTTTATAATTTTTAGTTTTAAAATGACTAACTCACGTGAGGTACCAACGTGTAGTAGTTGTTGAAAATATTGTTAAGATAGCACATAAAGAGCGAAAAAGACTATATTCACAATGAACATTCTGGCACTTAATGCTTTATTCATTTCCAATATTCAATCATATTATGCAATTGCCTCTCATTGATCGGGTATACTTTAAATGTCATTTAAAATGCAGGTTGTAAGATGTAACAGATGTAGACAAAAACACTTTAGGCGGATTTCTGCCTAAATTGGATGTAGAGAGTGACCAACTCACAAAATGAAATGCTAAAAATGAGTTATATACGGGATTGGAATGCTTAATCAGATAATAATACTTTTTACTTCATGCTTTATCAAATTCATAATATATAAAACCCACAAACAACAAAATGAATACTGTTTATCGTATACTTAGACATTTTGAAGAAGGAATCCAACCTGTAAAACGCGTCTTATTTTCAAAAATAAAAGTTATTTCCTTCTTCTTCTTCTTTTCCTTCTCGTGCCCTGTCCGTTTACCGGACGTTGGCTATCATGCGGACTTTGTTTACTGCGGCCCGAAACAGCTCCACAGTAGACTGACCAAACCACTGTCTAAAGTTTTTCAGCCATGAAGTCTTCCTTCTTCCAGGGCCCCGACTTCCGGCAATCTTTCCCTGCATTATGAGATGCAAGATCTCGTATTTCTCTGGATGTCTCGTCACATGTCCTAGATATTGAAGTTTTCGGATTTTTATTGTTTTAATAACTTCTTTTTCTTTATTCATCCGAGCCATAACATCTTCATTCGTAACTCTGTCCATCCAGCTTATTTTGAGAATTCTTCTGTAGATCCACATCTCGTATGTTTCAAGTTGCCTTATCAGTTCTTCGGTAAGCGTCCATGCTTCCATTCCATAGAATAATACTGAAAATACGTAGCATCTGACCATTCGAATTGGTAATCCTAGGTTGAGATCATAATTGCAGATATTTTAGATATTTTCTTATAATTACAATAAAAAAAACTTCTCTAAAATAAACGCTGTGAAAAAATATTCATTAATTTATTAAATATCAACGTACTATCACTTAAACCAGCCGTATCATAGGTAATTAGCCCTTCCAATACCCAAAATACTTTCATACCTACTTAACCATATAAAAATAGCTTTTTCTCTATGATACATATATTATATATCTTTATTTACTTAATAATATTCTCTAATCCAATTTATACTAAATTTACTACGACTTAAATATTTCTGAATCATTGTAATTGGTTTATGCAATGTACATTATAATGATTTAATTTGTTAAGATTCATTAATAAATAATGTATTATAAAAGCGTTAGGTATAATCCTACATTTTTCATATGGACTTAAAGGATATCTGCTCGGCTGATTCAGTCAAATGCAATATCGTATAGCTAGTGTGATAAGGGATAGCAAATAATGATAATGACATTGACACTGAAACAGAAAATGGACGGGAGCTTTTTGGGGGTAAATTTAATTAACACGCCAACAAAATATCAAATACATAGGTTTATCATCCAGAAACATTAATCTGAATATATTCGTCACGACTACGGCTAAGTTTAAAAGCAGAATTGCACTAAACTTATTCAATGGCATAGTAATTAAAACAAAATAAACACGGTGTGTCCTTTATTTTTTCCGCCCAGACAAATCAAGCACAGGTGTCCTTTAGTAGAGATGTCTAGGGAACATTCATATGCGTGCGTTAATATTTTCCCGCCCACAGAAGGCGTCAGTCTCTGGCCATAAACCTCCGAGTAAAATCCATTGGATAATCGAAGCACGTTCAAATTTTTCAAGAACACGATACTGGATTTTATCCCCAGGACGACATCTTTAATCAAGATGTATATTAAAGATGTCTCATAGAGACGAAGCTATTGTTTATATGGGAAAATAGGTATGGCAGTCTCTTTAGGTCTCCCTTTTTTATATTTCTAATTTTATATATTCAAGAACACATTCATATTTGTGAAGTTGTAATTTTTCAGAACAAAGTTCTGTGAAATATTTAATAACCAAATTAATTAATCAATTAGAAAGACATACAGAAAAATCTAATTCACGAAAAAATATTAGGTTACTACTGGGATTCGAACCCAGGTCACCTCCTTTCCGGGGCCGGTGCTCTGACCACTAAGCTATAGCAACCCTCTATGAATTATTCAATTAATCATGGCGTCCATCTAGCGGTGGCATTGCAAAGTAATTTCAACTACCGTATCAAAAAAAAGTGGATTGCTCTATGGACAAAAATAAAAATTAATCAATTAATAAAAATAAGAACTACATATAAGGTCGATATATTCACGGAAACATAGAGGGTTGCTATAGCTTAGTGGTCAGAGCACCGGCCCCGGAAAGGAGGTGACCTGGGTTCGAATCCCAGTAGTAACCTAATATTTTTTTGTGAATTAGATTTTTCTGTATGTCTTTCTAATTGATTAATTAATCTAATTTTATACCTAACAAAAATAATTAATTTTTATTACATAGTTTTCACCACTTATATATTGAAAATATGAACATGTTTCAGGGCTAATGGCCCCTTCGTCAGGATACGATGTACACCTAACAATTTAAAAATCAAAAATCGAAGTATAAATCAAAATATAAAAAAATAATATATGGCCAATGAATATTAATTAAATACTTACATGAAAACAAATTTAACACGAATAAAATTTGTAAGCCTTTATTAATATCAAAAGAATGATTCATAGCCAAAAGATGATTCGAAAATTCGTAATAATTATTGCTACTTAAATACCCCAAGTATTTCTTAACTCTAATTATTACACTTATATTAAATAATTAAGTTTTACCTATATAAAAATAATCGCAATTTTAAATTAATATTTTTCATTACTTTCCATTGCGTTAAATAATGTAGCATGACGCAAGGTATTGAATAATCATTTGGGTATTACGAGGAACTAATCCGGGATGATATAAAATATTATGTTACTCCGAAATAAGGTTCTATTTACCATAATCGGACACCTTCAATACTCGCTGGACCCGAAAGTGCGTAATTGGATCGGTGGCTGAATTCGGAAAGAGGTCCTGTTTTATAGGATTATGGATAAAGGATCTGAGTTTCTTTTCAAGTATACATGACACTATTATGTTCATGTAATTAACTTTAGTCATTCATGCTAGGTGATTAGAAATTCTTATTAAGAAGGGAAATTATTATTTTATTTTTTATTATTGATGTGTAACATCTTTCCTGTGAAAAAGGACGGAAATAAGACGCCGGGGAAGCGCGCGCAATTTCATTTGACCAATGAAAAAAATTATCGTTTATAAACAAATTAATGTTCAGCAAGTGCCATCACAGCGAAAACGCACACTTCCAACATTCAACGCTTCTGATTTTGTATACATATTGCGCTTCTGGTGTCAAGCGTGTGGTTGTTGTAACTTTATAAAATATGGCTTATATCTTCGAAACTATCCAATAAATACTTAGTTTTTTTACATTATTGATTTACATTCTTAAATTTTATGTAATTTATGTGATTTTTTTAAAATATTTATTCAAAGTTTTCATACAATATGTATGGTGGTACACTACCGCCATCTATGGAAATAAATAAAAACATATAATTGACCAAACACATTTCTAAACAAAATGCGTATGTAGATGTATACGGTACCTCCCTTGTGCGGCAAAATTCTATAATAAATAAATGTACATACATTACTTTACTTGTATTTACTAATTAGTAAATAAACAGGTATTAGCTTTTTTAAATTTTGATGTTAATTTCTGTTGTTGCTCTGTTGATATTTTGAATTGTGAGATGTCAAATGTTACACAACATATGCGACTACTGTAAGGCTCGCTCATTTTTTGTATCACGCATCGTCTTCTTGCGCACTGTTCCTTTGTGGTGTGTATCATTTTTAATTGCTCTCAAAGCTTCTCTCCAAAGAGAAATAAATATCTTTGTAAGTGTCCCTCTTCAATTCCACGAAATCCAAACATTTGCATGACACACAAGTGTGTAATGCTTCGGTACCTACTACAAATGTAGCGCACACTTTGTAGTCTTCAAATTGGTGAACGTGTGCGTTGTAGTCTCATTTTGAAATGTAGTTTTTCCCTTCGCTAACTGACGTGCTTCATTTACTGCCCTTGCTGTGCATCTATTCATCAACTTTACCATACTCAACGAACACACGCTGACACGAGACAATTCTTTTGGACGGGTACTAGGTAATTCTTCTCTCCACACAACAAACGCGCCAAATTATCATATTTTTATTTGTTTGTATCTCAAAAACCGCATAACTGTACAACTTTTTTTATTCGCCAATAAACATCATTATTAATTTATATTATTATTATTTTTTTTAGGAATCTCAACAGTACAATTTATTATAATGGCATAACGTATTGGATAGTTGGTAGATCAATTATAGAGATCCACGGCATAAAATATTAAGTCAATCAATAAAGAAAACATATATTAAATAGAGGGGGAAGTGGAGTGAGGTGTATGGGATTGTGGCTGTGGGGAGTGTGTGTGTATTCTGTGTGACATATATATATATAGATATGGAGGTATGTGCACCAGAACTTCACGTCATAATATATGGAGGTGTGTGCAAAGAGTGATGAGAGGTTGGCTGTGGTGTGTGAATGATGATGGTCGGTCTCAGTTAATCCGGTGAGGATATAGAATCACGTAATATTAGGTCCTTACATATGAAATTGACGTTTAGTATGGGAGGAACATAAAGCCGATTTTTTTTTATTATAATATTTTTATTTAATCAAAGTATGTACCATTGCTATCTATGCACTTTTGCCATCTCATAGGTAGTTCATCGATCCCTTTACTAAAAAAACCATTCGGACGGGAATCAATAAAATCTTTGAAGGCGGTTTGGACTGCCCCATCGGAGTTGAATTTTTTCCTTTACAAGAAGTTATCCAAATTTCGAAAAAAATGGTAATCTGTTGGGGCAAGGTCCGGAGAGTACGGTGGATGTCTTAGACATTCCAATTGAAGCTCCTCTAATTTGGTAGCCGTCTGTTGTGCAGTGTGTGGTCTAGCGTTATCATGAAGCAGCAGTGGCCTAGAGCGATTAACCAGCCTCGGTTGTTTAGCAGCTATCTTTTCCATCATGGTTTGCAGTTGCTGACAATAGACATCTGCCGTAATCATATGGCCAGATTTAAGATGTTAAAATCCCTTCATTATTGTGCTGGTTGAGTAATGCAACGCAGCAGTCAACGCGCGTTTGTTGATTTGCTTCACTCAATTCGTGAGGTACCCACCTTTCAAGCTTTTTCACCTTACCAATTTGCTTCAAGTGGATTAAAACAGTTTTATCACTAACACCGCAGCCTGCAGCTAACTCGGATGTGGTTTGCGATGGATCCGCTTCCACAATAGCCTTCAATTCTTCATTATCAACTTTGGTCTCCGGCCGTCCACGGGGCTTGTTCTGCAGGTCGAAATTTCCAGAACGAAAACGTTGGAACCAAAAACGCACTGTGTTTTCTTTTGCGGCACCGTCGCCATACACATCATTAATCCTTCGAGCCGTTTCTGCAGCACTGGTGCCACGGTGGAACTCGTACTCATAAATAACGCGATATTTCAAGTTTTTCATTTTGTAAACTGAGTGACGCAAAGAAAAAAACAATTGAGGAAAAAACAAATGAATTATAATTTTCAAAACACAAATACATGAGTAAATAGCTGTATAAATTTGGATTTGGAATTCCTAACCAAAGAGAAGATATTTGAGATCAAATTTGCCAGTACGGCAAAACATCAATTTCATATGTAAGGACCTAATATAAGCGGTTTAAATACGATTTTTAAGATCTGAGATGTTGGTATTAAATATATCAATGTCATTGAAGTGGTCATTGCATGCTTTGCATGTTCGCTGGATGAATGAGTTCTGTGCATAATGAATCAAAGAATACAGTCGATGGTACAAGAGCTTATGTGACTCTGAGAAAATAGGTGAGGAAGGCAGACCAACTTTGATGAAAAAAAACTGCGCAGCAACTAAATGCGAAGGGTGTTTAAGGATTATTTCTGAATTACCCTTTTACGTCTAAACTATTTCAGCTTTCGGCCATAAAACACCGTTGAATTAACGGCCGTAACAAGCCGGGCAGGGAGAGTAATAAGGGTTGTTATTATACAATTAGAGGTTTATGGGGTGATCAATAATTATCCGAAAATCCGAAACTACGAGAGCTTGTTTTCTTAGAAAAAATATTGCCATTTCAATGTGACTACGATAAGTTTTGTACAGAAAATTTCGGTTGCGATGGTGCTGTAGCGAGATCTATTGAATGCTGATAATGATACAACGGTGTCACGCAACGGCGGTCAGTCATAGTCATACGTACAAATATTACGCACGCAATACAGAGTCAGTGAGGCGTGACTACATTTGCTTCATTTTCTACTGACTTCATGTTACTTCTATAACAAAACCTTTCGGAGGAATTTACCTATAAAATGAGTCACGCGACGCGGGATCAGGCAATTCAGTTCGTGACGATGACAAGGCGACACTCCGTTATGACTTATGGTTATACTCCGTCCTGATATTACAACACGCGATATTACCTGGTAAGCGAGCAAACACAGTGTGACTATCAGCGATACCAGCGGAATAAAGGAAGAATACCGGGGCGAGAAGTTTATACGTGTGAACATTGAATGGAGATTACCAGAAGTGATCTAAGTAATAGAGACAGTGCTAATTAGTGCGAATTAAGGAACAGTTTAATAATAATTGTGGAATATTCGGGAGACATTTAGCTGGCTGTAAAATTACGAACTGTACTACAATTTAACTCGTGTTTAGTGAGTTTCTTTGGTAATAAATTAAACTTAATTAATTTGCAGTATTTCCATTTGCCTCCCAAAGCTGGGTAAGGATAATCCTTAACAAATGCGAAACATTTATACTTTTATTTTATTTTCGCACCAATTTAATTATACGCTAGAATAATCCGTTCTAAGTGGTTCAGAAAATATAATTCTTCGCTCGACCATTTCAAAAAAAAAATATTTTTGTTTACGCATTTTTCTCTTCCGCGGGTACCTAAAATTTTCTAAATTACTCAGCACTGAGTTATTGTAGGATTTTCAAATAAACTGAATTGTGTTCGGTATATTCTGGTCTATAAGTAATAGCCATACGTATCTGCCTAATATGTTTTTGTTCAAGTACTCTTTGTATCCAAATTTATCTAACGTGATTTACCAAAATTCAATTTTCGTAGGCTTGTCAAAGAAACAACGGTTTTTAAGCCTCATTTTTTTCTGTGCTTTTTTATGAAAAGGCTTATAGAAGGTTTTAAAACAAATGGAGAAAAAATCTGAGATTGTCAAGCAACGAATGCTGAACCACTTGAAATGGATTGCCCGACTAGCAAAACGTGGCTCTTATCTTAATAGTAATAGAAAGTAAACTGAATGAAAGAGGAAGGTACTCCGAAGATTTATAGATTTTTTAGTCCTGCTTTTCACTTTTATCGATTTCATTTATCTTTATACCAAATTACGTTCTTTCTTGTTTCTTCTTTGCATTCAAAATTATTCTTCTTTTTTTATCCTTTTATTTTAGCTTGCCATTTTTATACCATTATTTTATATTTTTTGGTATAATTTGCTCTTGAATTTTACTGCATGTACCTACTTTCTTTCAAAATAAATATTAGTTGTCGATCTCAGGGGACAAAATGTTTAAAAAAAGACCGCCTACTTCAGAACAGATATTTCCATATATCTAGAGAGATAGATAGTGGTCGAGAGGCGTGTTACATATTATACTAATATATTTGTATTATTTATTTATTTATTTGTTTACGCCCATTAGGCTTTTACATAAAGAGTATAAAATAAATTTCAAAAAGCACATACATTAAAAGTTTCAGGAATAGCACCAAATCATGAGTATAAAAATTAAAAATGTAGAGTAGGTAACGAGCAGCAATGCGTATAGGCTTTTACATAAAAAAATATATCATAAAATTAAAAAGAACATACATTAAACAATATAAATTACAAGTAGCAAATTATTAAAAGTACCAGGAATAGCATCAAAACATGAGTACAGAAATTAAAAATATAAAGTACAAAGCGGCAATGTGTACGAAAAATATATATTACCCACCATTACATATTAACAGCTGAAGTCAGTAACGAAGCAGTATTGCCTCTTTAAGTGTGAACTTTACTTTCTCCAGACTGTCGACGAAAATGTCAATCATGCAACCATATTCATTACAAGTTCCCAATATTCTGTGTATCACAGAATTTGATTGATAATTAGTAATGCAATTGTTGCGATGGAATGTGACAATTTGTCGCGTTCTATGTGTGGAAGGGATATTATAATCGATACATGCCACAAGGTCAGGGCTGTCCAACATATTGTTTACAATTTTGTAAAGAAGAACTATATCATAAATTTTTCTTCTATCATATAATGTGAGTAAATTTAGTCTCTTCAATATGTAATTGTATTGTATGTTTTGTATTGGTATGCTTAACTTGTACTTGTAGTTAATGTATTGTTTGTTGGTATCAAGCAATCAAATGTCTATTCTTGTCCAATAAACGCCGATTCTTCGACATTGAAATGAAGATTTTCTGGACCAATGCGGCCAAAGGGCAATATACAATCAGTTGGAACCTTGAACTGCAGACTTTGCATGAAGATCCAAATAACTTCACCAACTACGCTGGACCGAACACGTCCAGAATACCTTGTGCAAGAGTACAAGCGACACGGGGAAGATCTGCAAGAAGAACTGGCGATAACAACCAGAATAAACTTGGGTAGACTAGTGGAGGACTTTCTATTACGACAAAGAAGAGGGACCCACTACACACCCAGGGCCGTTCTGTAAGCAACAGCTCCCATATCGGCCCTACACTTTTGAACTTTAAAGCATCTGGCGGAAGAAATGACCCGCGAAAAGCGTCTAGCAATGATGAATATAAGTGTATAGTGCTGTCCCCTTAAACATATTAAAAAATCAAGTGTGTTATTTTTGCAAAGAAAACGAAACAGCTGAATTACCAAGACGTATTGGAATGAGCTGGGCTGCTTTTGACAAACTCAAACATATTTTCGATAGCAAAGAGATTCCAATTAGCTTTAAAATAAAAGCATTTGAATCGTGCATAATGCCAGTGAAGACGTATGGAGTGGAGACGATGGCCCTTACAAATAAAAGTGAAGTAAAGCTCAAATGCACGCAACGATCCATGAAGAGATCCATGCTTGGCGTAAGCCTAAGAGATAGAATCAAAAATGATGAAATAAGGCGCAGAACTAGATTATTTGATATCATGGATCGTGTAGCGAAACTAAAATGGCAATGGGCAGGATATGTTGCAAGGCAAGATTCTACGATATGGACTCCCGGAGTTCTGAAATGGAGACCTTGGGAAAATAAAAGAGGCGTTGGAAGTCTTAAAAACAGATGCGCCAACGATGTAGCCGCATTGGGGGGAAAGAAATGGCTACAACTAGCGAATAACAAGAAGGGATGGAAGGGTATGGAAGAGGCCTATATCCAGCAGTGGAGAGATGAAGGTTATTTTTACGTTTTATACTCATTTTTTGGGCCTGTTTTACCTGTTATCTGCCAAAATCCCCCGAAGTCAAATGTCACAATGTACTAAGCTTGTACCTACAGAAAATATTTCAAGTTTGATGCTATAACGTAAGAGTGGCGGTCGCTAGCTGTTAGTTTATAATGTTCTGTGCCTCTAAGGCCCGGTTGTTTCAAGTTCGATCAAAGTAAGCGGTCGATCAAAGCATAGATTTTTACGAAAACGGATGGTCTGATTGGTGGAGAACGTAAAAATCTATGCTTTAAAAGAACGCTTACTTTTAATCCAACTTGAAACAACCGGCCCTAAGGAAAACACTCCTTATTTATTAAGCGTTATTCAAGAACGCAAAACAGCTAACAATGTTAATCCGTCGCCTTTACAAATGATAAAAATAGATTTTAAGAAACATATTTCAGAAACTCAATTTTTCAAAGACTTTAAGATGCTTAACATCGAAGAGTTACCAAAGAAATATTGTCTGAATTCGCAAAGAAAACCCACGCACCATAATCCATTTAAAAGTATTGAAAGCAATACAAACCTCGGTACATTAAATTCAATTTGTAAGATATTTAATAATATAATAATAATAATAATACATATTTCATTGAACAATATAATTGTAGTCGGTAGGTATTTCACTTTCACTTTATTTGGGTTAATTTTAATTTTGTTAGATATGTTTTTTTTATTTTGAGATACTGTTCGTTAACATAAAATATAATCAATTTACAATCTTTCGTAAAGGAGTTTTTGAAAAGAAGTCCACAATGTCTTTACATTGTAAACGAACAACTATATTTGAAATATTTTTAAGTAATATTATTGACTAGCTGTTGGCACCCGGCGTTGCACGGGTTAAGGATTAAGTGAAAAATAAGTTTGTGGGGGATACAATGATTCCAATGTTATGCAAAGCCTGTAGTAAAAACAATGTTTCCGTTTAATCTAGGCTGGGATGGACGAGATGTTCTCAGAAAAATGTATACAAAATTTGTGTCAGATCGGTCAAACGGTGTAGATTTGATTAAGGGGAAGGAGGGAAACCTTATTTATGTTAAGTATGCAAAATCAAATCTGAAACTTAAGAAGCAATGAGGGCAGACCCACCGCTTACCCAGGACCATTTTATAGGCAAAAGCTCCTATATCGGTCCTACTCATTCGCCGTCAGGTTGGCATTTTTTAATGCTAAGGGCAACCGTGCAACCCAGCACTGCAAAGCAGAATTGGGCCGCACGGCTGCCATCCAAAGTTTTTCCCTCATTGTCCCGTCAGTTCACTTCTTTATTATTTAAAAAAAATATACATAAACCACCAAAATATTTCAATACAGAAAGTAATATCTCAATACATTAACACAATCTATAAGCATATACAAGACACAAAGGAAAACACAGAATGTAAGGAGCAAACAGGTCGGGACATTCGAGGGTATAGGAAAAGAAAACTCCCTTTTGGGTTAAACAGACAGCACAAAAATAAAAAAAAATAAAAAAAAAATAAAAATAAAAAAAAATAAAAATAAAAAATAAAAAAATAAGTACATAGAAATATACGATCCAAGAGCAAAACAAGATTAAGCAATCAAGAATATGTACTAGCACAAGAAGCAATAAAAATTACAACAAAATAAATTGAAATAATAGTAAACAGATCAAATATGAAACTCAATAAGCGAAAACAAAAGATTTCTGGTAGCCGGCTAATGTTTCCGAAAAAACATCTGATATGTATGTGTTCGAATTTTCAGAACTTATCGTGATCTTACTTACATACAAAAAAGTAACCCATAAAAACCAAGTTTTTATTATACTCCCTTTCTTTGTAAAATATAACAAGAATTAAACACGAATTAAAACATATAACATAACACTAAACTTACAGTAATTTAATATATTTCTAAAATTTCAGATGTTTTGAGCTTTGATAAGAAACTTCATGCTTTGAAGATTAAATTCTAAAAACATTTGTCAGTCAATTTATATTTTCGACATTCGTAGTGAAGTACCTATTATGTATACCGACGGAGTAATTCAAATATAGAAAATATTCCGAGACGTTATCGGGCCGCGGCTGCTAGTAATCAAACTTTTCTAATGATTCCATTGATTGAAAAAACTAATAAAATTTCTAAAAATCCGAAATTATACTATAATTATTAATTTTTTTAACGAAAATTTGATAGATCTTCTTGATCGTCGCCACGAATCTACTTGCCAAGTTTCAGCTCGATTGGATCACAGGAAAAGAGTCAAAAATCGATCCAAAGTTTTTGTTGACGTCAAGCCGGCAAGCAAGTTGACGCCACGAGTTAATATAAAGGGAGTAAAAATTACAACAAAATAAATTGAAATAATAGTAAACAGATCAAATATGAAACTCAATAAGCGAAAAAAAAATATTTCTGGTAGCCGGCTAGTGTTTTCGAAAAAACATCTGATATGTATGTGTTCGAATTTTGGGAACCTTCCATATACTATTAAATATACTATTAACTGTGTTCTTATTACATATAAAAATATTATAGTAATTTATTACTTACCTTCATCTCGCTACGAAGCTGCATTCGACAGAATTTGACATTTAAAGCGGTTTATGTCTTTGCTAAATATACTCCGCCGCTCCTGGCGTGTACCTTGTTTATACAATAATCAATTTATTATGAAAATGATGAAATATACGAAAGTAAATAAAAATTAACCATGTTTTCTTGTCTACGTTATATCCTGATAAAGGGACCATGGCCCCGAAACGTGTTGATATTTCAACAAATTAGTGTTCAATACAAAGTGTAGGTACTCTTGTTAATTATGAAATTTACTAACTTTCATATACCTAACGTAAGACTTACTTACCATCGCGTAGTTTCTCCACAGCGGTAGGCAGAGGACAGAACGCAAATATGATTTGAGGTGCAAAGATGTTATCACAGTTGTTAGAAAATTTCAACGCAATATGCATAAGCAAATATTTTTTTATGTAGGTATGTTCAGAGAACAAATCACTGGATTTTGTTCACAGTGGGATAACTATTAATTTAGATAAATATTAGAAGTCTCACAAAGATCAAGCTATTTATATTGAAATCGTGTATGGAAGTCTTTAAAGAATGGCTCAGGACTTATGACCTAATAAAATAAATATATAAAAATCTGCGAAACCTATGTATACTGCGTCATGAGAAGGGATATAGATTTTTTTGGCATAGACCATTGGAATATGTGAAAGAAACTGATTTAGAACATATATACAACATTAAAAAATTTGATAATGTGTTCTTACATTGAATTGTGTAAAGTGATCACTTAAGCCAGCCTATACCCATTAGCCCTGTGACCACCCTACACACACAATCATACACGTTTTCCATTTAAATAGCTTCCTGTCTGTGAAACTTCTATAATTTATATTAATGAATACATAATATCGAACTAATTTGAAAATAAATTAAAATGGTGACTATTTTCAAAAAGATTTCATTACATATAAAAAAAAATAATATCGCAAATTTCTATATAAATGTAAAATATAATATATAAGATTTATATGCCCTCCTTAGTATCAAAATAATGGTTGGTTTCCAAAAAATGATGGGAAAATTTATAACATTGATATTTAAATTTATTTAATGTCTTTAATCATAATATCAAAGCTTCTGCGAGTTTTGCATTGATCCCAAAACATGTTGATTATAAATAAATAAATAATGTTTTTTTACAAAATGTGTTCTTTTTGTTAATAACAAAATGTGACCATAAAGTTATTTCGCTTTTATTGAAGACTTAAATTATTTAAACAAAATTTTGAAAATGATAGTAAAATTTGATATTAAGAATGTATAAATAATAAAGTGTAAAATGTTCAAAGTTTTTTTGTGAAACTTATGGAAATTCATTTTTAATACATTAAATATGAATCGAACTGAAAAACACTGTTTTCGAGATCACTCACAAAAACATGTTTTCAACTAAATTAAAAATAATTATAGACAGTGTGTATTTACAGGGATTGGGTGTATGTAATAATGGTGGGGGTAGGGGGCGGGGTTAGAATAGATAGGAGTGGGGAGGTTATGGGTGGTATTTGAATGTTAATTATATTTTTTTTATTTACTTTATTATTATGAATATCTAATTTAGTTGAAAACTTGTTATTGATAAATAATGAGAGTGATCCCGAAAACGTTTTAACAATTAAATTAAATATATCGTGGAAAAAACAGTATTTTTTTAATTCGATTCATATTTAATATATTAATAAAGTGTATCCAGAACACAAATCATTGCTTATAATTCTCACAAAAATGATTTCATCTACATATTAACGTGACTATTATTTTTTGCAAATTGTTACCATAGTTAAATGAGGAAATATCAAGATGGTTGAGGATTCGCTTAGCGTCTCACACGCTATGAGATGCTAAGCGAAAAGAAAAAGTAGAGGATTCTAGATGGTAGATGAGATGCTAAGCGAATCCTAAGCGGCAACGGAACTCGGGGCTTTCAAAATCTTATTGATTTCAAAAAGGCTTCGAAGGCACCTGATACCGCTAAAGTTGAAAATAAATTAAAGTAAACGTGAGATAGAATACCTGGTGAAGATATTTTTTTATTATTATTTATGTATTTATTATTTTTTGATAATGTATTTAAAAAATACAATGAGATTCTTGTTAAGAATAAAAAAAATTGTCTTTTTAAAAAATGTATTTCACAATTATTTAAAAATATACATTACACAAATGGGTAATTAAAAAATATATCCAAGAGTTACTTTACTTTATTCACAAGGTAATATTTATTAATAGGCAGGTACCACAATCATCAGGTTTTTTTATATTTATGAACACACTGCAGTCATATTTGTTACTTGAATTTAAAAGCTAATTTGAATATACAACTGTATTCACTCTCATAATTCAAAAAATCTTTTTATTTCTTCTAAACAATAAAAATATTGTATCATTTGAAAAAATATTTAAAATGATTAAAAAATACAAATAACACATATATTTATATATATATTTATAAATAGGCAGGTACATTGATCAGTTTTTATATGTTTACGAACACTCTGCAATTATATTTGTTACTTGAGTTTAAAAACTAATTTGTGCACATGTATAGACACTTATAAAATACATTATTGATACAATATCAGATATATTACAAGTAAAATTAATTAAAATTGCATTTATTTAATTTCATTTAATTGCAAATGTCATTATTTAATTTGTCATAATTATATTTTTCTGGCTATTTCTCTTATTTTTACCTATGAGATTTCTTATCTACTAAGGCATATTAAAATGCGACCATAAATTAAAAGCGACTTTATTTCTCCCGACGTTACAAAGATGCAGATATCTTAATATTTATTTATGAACTTCTAATTCTATGATTTTTTAATATTATTTGGTTGGTAACAGGCCTGTTTTCTTGAAGTAGCTATAATCCAGGAAGGCGTTTTTAACATCGGCGTGTAGATGATTAACATTGTTACGCACGGCGTGCAACACCCGATCCCTCAAGAACACTATCATCCTTAATCTGGAACGCCAAGATTTTAAGTTGAATCTTCTTTTTGCTGTCTTTGAATAGCGACACTTCACCCCTGCCTGTCGTTTGAGCTTGCTTTTGTCTTTACCTCTCTTTCTTCTAAAATTCTTCCTCTTACGTCTGTGCATCAAAAGTTTTTTACATCTTTTGCAGAAGAAACTACGCCTATTTCTCTGAATACGTCTTAAGTGACTTTGAACAACTCGCTCCACTGCCGACCCATGTCCAGAACTAGAATTCTCCGATCCGTGTGCAGAATTTGAAATAGACGATTCTTTTGCCGAACTAGAAAGGGTTGATCCACGCGCAGAACCGGAAATGCTCGATGCTGTTGCAGAACTCGATACGGCTGATCCATTTCCAGAATTAGAAATGGCTGAACCGTGTGCACAACTAGAGACGGCTGATCCATGTGCAACACTAGAATTGGTCGTTTCATTTGCAGTACTAGAAATGGCTAGATCTGCTTCCAGCTGATCGTAAAATTGTTCATCACTTTGTTCTTTTCTGTCTTCGTTGATAACAGCTTGTTCCCCTGTTTCATTTTTTATCTCACTGACATCTTCATTTTCGGGATCTTCAATTATTTCAAATTCAACTTCGTTGGGACTACGAAAATGTTCTTTATTTCCTAAAATTGTTGATATTTGCTTATGAAATAGACATGTACGTTCTTTATCTTCCAATTGATCGATGGTTTCTAAATCTTCGTCTCGCAGTATTACTCGTATTAAATCATCTTCACCATCACTATCTTCTATTAACCCTACATTTCTACTTTTGTTATCATCGCGTTCATTCGCGCCCAGTGGTTTATCAACAATGTTGTGTTTTAAAGTAAGATTGTTTTCTTCAATTACCCCTTCATCTTCGTTCTCAAAATCATCTAATAGTTCAAAATCAACGCTATCGGGACTGCGCAACGAATCGCGTATTCTTTCAACTATTTGAAACCTTTGATCTTCAGATGGCCATTGCACCGGATTGATTGTTTTTAAATTTTCATCTCGCAGTATTCCTCGTACTAATTCATCTTCAGCATCACTGTCTCTTAAGAGTTCTTCACCCACACTCTCGATCACATCTCTCTCGTTCTTTTCCCGTATTTTAAAATGATCCTGACATTGAGTACTTGTACCCGGTTGCTCATCCGCGTACGTTTCCTCTCTTTTTACGCATTTTTCATCTCTACTTTCTTCTTGAGTGGTCGTTTCTAGGTGTTCATCTATATTTATCGCTTGACTTTTGCCGTCTTCACTATCCATTATTTGTGCTTGTGATACACTCGCGACAAATATTTTTTCTTGCGTATTATGTTTTTCAGGATGCTCCTTCTTTCTTTGACATTCATCTGATCGCTCTCCTGTATCTCTTTCACTGGCACTTATTCGTTGTTCAGATTGAATTCGTTCTTTGTCAATTGTTGCTTGATATGTATTTGGATTTATTACACGTATTCCATCATCATCGCTACTACTGTCATCCATTTCTTCTTCAGCTTCATACCCAGTAGTATTTTGCGCGTTGGTACTTTGAACTCTCATACTCTCCTCACTTTCACTGACATCCGATGACTCATCAGTAACTCTTTGCTCTACATCTTCATCACTGCCTATTACCATGACGCCGTCGTCATCAAAATCTTCGGTATACCATAAATCAAAATGCTCTTGCCTCACTATTTCTTCGGAATATCTTCGCTCTTCAAGCCTCATTCTTGCGCCTATTTGCCTTTGCTGCCCAAGTGTAATTCGTTGTTCAACTGTGCCCAGCACACCTGCTTGGTTCGTGGGCCACCTTTGCTGCCGGATTCTTTCCCTCTCTAGAGCTTGCCCAACTAACGTTCGTCTTAAAATCTCATCCTCACTTTCTTCTACTGGATCTTCGCTGAAATCACTCGCCAAATCGAAATTTTCGTCTGTTTCTTCTTCAGTATCAGATTCAAAAAATGACAAACGATTGTGCAATAGATACGCTTTGGACTCGTCAAATCTGGGCATTCGAAAACGTAATTCACCTCTACACATTGCCAATTTATAAAGTATTTGAGTCAGATTAAAAATCTAGGCTACTCTCTGAGCTTGGTCTAGCGGAGCATTTCTGAAATAAAAGATAAATATATTATTCGAAAACAGTCATACAAAATACAGTTTTATTTTTTAATATAATTGTAAAGGGTAGGAAAGTATTAAATAACATATTGTCACGTATCGTGGCTGCAGGAGGAATTAATGAAAATGCTGGGATTTTAATACAGGATTTATTGAATACCGATTAATTAATTAAACTAATGTACAAAGTCACTTATCGCTATTAAATGTAACGCTATTCCTTAAATTAAACTGTTTTGCAATTTATCACTCGTAAATAGTCACTTAATATTCGCTTCAACCCTTTATTTGCTGTTCGTTAGAATATTCCATCAATTTCCGCACTTATTAATTTCGCTTCGCTTTATCTCGCTACGTAAGAACTTTCTAGAATCGCTGTCGAATCTCCGCTCGCTTGGCACCACTGGCTCCTCGCCGCTACTACTCGCTTGGCCGGCCTGACCCGCCGCCCGCGGCTACCTTCGCTTTATTATCGCTATCAACGCGCACGGAAAATAACTCACTCCTTACTCCCGCGTGTCGTATTTATATTCGCTAATGCTCTGATATCGAAATTCCGAGACGTTTCCTGCGTTTTCGTGTAGTTCCTCGCGTTTTCCAGACTTTTGGAGATGTTCCTCGTAAGCCGTAGATTATGCTAGGCCGTTCTGGAATCTTCGGTAGTATTGTGACCATTTCAAACAACTGTCACTTGACACGAGTGCGTGACTCTTTTTAGCCTCGTTACAATATCACTCGTAAATAGTCACTTAATATTCGCTTTAACCCTTTATTTGCTGTTCGTTAGAATATTCCATCAATTTCCGCACTTATTAATTTCGCTTCGCTTTATCTCGCTACGTAAGAACTTTCTAGAATCGCTGTCGAATCTCCGCTCGTCGAAGTCAAAGACTCTTGTATAACGGAGGAGAGACTATATGTATAGAAAGTAGAGACAAAGTTATAACAACATTCTTAAAACGGTAAAATAAAAACAAATAGGTATGTAAATTTAAAACAAAGGTATAAAATCTAAAGTATGGAGACAGAGTTATGACAACTTATTAAAAAAACAATATAATAATAACAAACGAGGTGAAAGAAAAATGTAAACAATGATGAAATGCAGATGACTTTAGTATGATTGGATGTAAATGTGTATTCTCGTCTGGTTGAGGTAAAGATACACAATCATCTGGCAATCATGTGTCCACGAGATATCTGTCCATGAATTCTTTCATTAAAATAGATTTTTTTGGGTCTTACTATTTTGGATGGGTTGGAATTGTTGAAATATTTAATGCCTAAACTAAAGTTATTTTGAGTTGCTGTAAAATTGATATAAATATGAATTCGTGACTTGATGTGAGTCGAAAATGATCAAGCAACCATAACCTAATATCAGTAGTTACAGAGATACGCAATATCAAACTTTGCAGTTTATTCAATATTTCTTACTTATTTTTTGCAAACATTTGAACTGAACTATCATTACAGTAACAACTTATATAATTTTGAAAAATTTATTCGAAGTCAATAAAATGATAAAATCCTTGCAATAATTGAAAATAGATTTTTACTAGGTTTTATCATTTTATTTGAGTTGCATTGAAGCTACTGAATTTTTAGTAAGAGATATGAGTTGCTGTAATGATACTTCACCGTTTTACAAAAAATAAGTCAGAAATATTTTTTTTTATTGCAAACTTTAATATTGCATATCTCCATAACTATTGATATTATTAGACCATGGTTGCATGAATATTTTCAACTCAATGTTTAGGCAGGAATCCACCTGTAAAGTTTTTACTAGAGACACACTGTATAGTATAATAAGGTATCTCTAGATCTTGTTGATCGAAAATCACTTCTGACATCATTATTTTTATATTTAAAAAATTTGAAAAACAGAGATTATTTTATATATATCTGCTATTTTTGGTATTCGATAATCAATCTGTCAGTCGTCCGTCCCTCCGTCCGTCTGTCTGTCTGTCCCCGTAACTGTCGTCCGTAATTTCGTTCGAATTTACAACTAAAAAAAAACAAATTAAACAGCCGGAGATGGGGCTTGAACCCCAGGCCAGAAAACTGGCCGCTCTATGCATGTTGCTATGGTCGCCTCTCCGTGGACCGCCGAAAAGATATTATATACTAGGGTTTAGCAAAGACGCGAACGTATTTTTACGGGTTGCAGCAAGTATATTCTATAATATTTTTGTAAGCACGTGCAATATTTCATTCATATTTTAGCTAACCCAAAAAATCGTTTGGGCTTTAAGTGACTGTCAGAAAATCAATAATATCTATAAAAAGAAACGTACTAATCAATTTTTTTAATCCCATGAAAAATTTATATTTTCGATATTAGTCGGTTAAAAATTATCACTAGCGGTGAGTAAAAATGCAAAAAAGGTTTTAAATGTAATGATTAAAAAATAACGTATTTAATTCTGTCCTTCTCTCTCACACAAATTAATGTAAGCTATACAGGGTGTCTCCTAGCTAGCAGTCAAACTTTAGGGGAGTGTTCTTTATTCAATTTTGAATAGGAAATATTTTTTACACTTTGGATGAAATGTCAACAGTTTAAGAGATTAGCGACATCAAAAATTGCATTTTTCCAATATTTCAGATCTATCATCTGGAAAATATTCAAGTATCGTAAAAGTTACTTATATCGAATATTAAAAATTAATTCGTTTTGATACAAGTCAAATAAAATTATTGAAACCGTGCAGAAATTCGAACACATTTTTTTGTAAGGTTTTAATAATTTTATAGTGAACTTGTATTAAAGCGAATAATTGTAACATTCCATATAAGGTTGCTATAGCTTAATGGTCAGAGCACCGGCCCCGGAAAGGAGGTGACCTGGGTTCGAATCCCAGTAGTAACCTTCTATTTTTTCGTGAATTAGATTTTTCTATATATCTTTCTAATTGATTAATTAATTTGATTTAAAAATCGTATGGCATTTTCATACTATTTTTATTTTTTAAATAAAATATAGATGCGAAAACGGAATGTATAAAATAGTGAATATTAAATTTATATGTTTAGTTTTACATAAGTATATCAATTAGTGTAGCAGGCATGTGAAGAGTATTTTGTGAAGGTGTTGGTGTGTAAATAATACTATGGTTGTGGTGTGTGGTGATATTTACATGACAGTGTTCTGATTGTCCTGAAGAGACGCGTTACGTCTCGAAACCGGTAAACAAAAAATGAATTTTTAGTGGTTACATACTAACACAAATAACATTTTGTTAAAATGTCTGACCACAAAGTTAATACTTTAAATATTAAAAATAATTATAATATTTCACCTTCGTTTAAATTTTATTTACACTAATTTAAAAAAATATTAAAATAGAATTTATATTATACCAAAATAAAATTGTCTTTATGCAAATCTTGTCTTACGCTTCATCCACATATATCTCCTATCAAATGTCAAAATGTATGATGCAATTTTCGAAACTTTAAAGTGTAATATTTTCTTTAATACCTACTTATTTGAGCGACAATTCTGTTTCATTTTGAAATACCTATACCAAAGATACTTACTTTCAGAAGAATGTATTGTAATGACTATATTCTTGGATTGTGCCTTATAATGTTCTCATATTTGGACACAAAATTCTTAGTAACAAAATGCCAAAATATTTTTTGAATAAAATTTAAATAGTGATGTACATAACTACAAAACTAAATATAAAAAAAGAAATAGGAATAGATTAAGATTACCTACCATATAAGAAAAAAAATTGCGGGTACATTGAATGAGATGTAAAAATGTATGATGAGATATTCAAAAACATGAATATGTAAATAAGCAAATGAATTAAAAAATGCTACAATTATAGTAAAAATAGTATAGTGCTGTGGATTATAAAATATTTATTATAGATTTAAATTAACGGTAGATTTTTTTAAATTTATTTTTATATTTTTTTAATAGATAATGCATATGATTTATTTTACAACAATGATAACTAGCAAATATTAACAATCAAATTATTATTATATATTATACCTCACCAAAAAGAATTAAGATTGTTGTGTGTGGTAAGGAAAAAGAATATAAGAAGATTATAAGAGTATTTTTTTATAATAGATTATGGGATTATAGATTATCGGGTATTATAGATAATGTAAATGTACATAATTATTTATTTATAAGTAAATATCATGGCACATTTTACATATACATATTTGGAAAAAAAATCGAAATTAAATATTTATCTGGAAGAATATTATGTATGATGAAGATATATAAAATTTGAATATGTTAATTATTGTGATTGGAATATTATGAGATACCTTTATCTCTTATTTTGGTTTCTTTTCAAAATATATGCATAGGAAAACGTCAACTTCTTGTTCTCACTGCACGCCCCTGGTAAATATGGTATGTAGTAAAAAATGTAGATCATAAAACGTTCAATACTAGTTGACATATGTAATATTAAATTTAAAAAACTTAGTTACGTAAATTATAAATTATACGTATAGTTACATAAATTACAAATTATACATTTAGAAATAAGATGACGTGTTAAATATTATACAGAAAAGACAAATTAAATATTATAAATTAATAACCATATATTGTGATATTTTTTGCAAATTTTAGTTATTCAACGCCTATTTATTTATTTTTTGTTTTTGTTAGCGTCTATATTTCCAATATTACTTTTTAGTATACTCTGTATCCTAACAAAAGAACTATAGGCCCCGAAAATCTGGTTATTCAATATAAAAAGTATCTTTATACAACGTGTTTTCTTCTTATTAATAAAAATACTTTTGTTACACAAACATGTAACCATAAGGTGGACATACGACAAAGAAATGTAACCATTAGAAATATTTTTATACTCACAATTTTGCCAGTCGTGCGTTGATTTTACAAGGCAAATCACTTTGTCACAGATGTTTTACAGAGACAGTTAAATATGCATACTTAAGAGAAATGCGCAGAAAAATATAATCATTTTACTAAACTTTGGCGGAACCACCGGCGTCAAAACGATTGGTAAAATGCACAACGTTCCGCTAAACCGGGACGATTGTCTGTGAAGTTTGAGAAGCACAGATTGTCCACGTAAAATAATATTGTCACAAAATCAAAATGTATTGACTGGCCAAAATGCAATACTTTGAGTATTGGCAGCACGACAAACTCAGAGGCATATTTTTTTTAATTAAATATTAGGTGCATGAAGAGTGGGCTAAATCCAAGATCCCAATGCATATACAACGAAAATGATTATTTCACTATATTATTGAATGTGCTAATAATAAAATGAAAGATAATTTATGTTTAAAAAGTAAGTATTAAATAAGATATTACACTTTAAAGTTTCGAAAAATGCACTGCATATTTTGACATTTCATAGGCAATATATGAGGTTAGGTAAGGTTATTAGGTTTGGTTTGGTTAGGTTATTAGGTTTGGTTAGGTTAGGTTAGGTTATTAGGTTTGGTTTGTTTTATTTAGATTACGATTATTTTAGTTAGATTAAATTAAAGGGACATTAAATCATATAGTGAAATACTTATTTTCATTGTATGAACAACGGGACCATATTCTTGGATTATTCCGTAGAGTGTTGTGTGATTTCCAGTAAAATTATTTTAATATGAGTTAGTGGCGATTGGGTCATGTAGAGGGGAATGGTATGACCTTTTTCTTATCATAAAGGATCATAGAGGACAGGATCGAGGAGAACTGGGATGTCGGCAGGATGCAGATCTCGTCGCTCTTGGAGATTAGATTGGACAGGGATAAGGACGGTGGAAGAGCTGTTTCTAGCCGCAAGAGATTTACTCTCAAGTGATAGTCATCGCTGGGGGGCCACTAAAAGAAGGAAATTGTGGTACTTTGATTTAAGGACTATTTTATTTATTCATTTATTCATTTATATTATATTTTAAAACAGAGCAGTTACTAAAGGTACTGATACGAGTACAAAAGCTCATTAGTGGCACGTGAGCATGCGCTTCTTGAGCCATTGCTATTTAGTAGCATGTGTGTACTCACACTGCTAGTAATGAGCATGCTTATTTGATATGATTGATGAGTGGCTCGATGATCTGGGGGCCACATGAGGGCGTGTACTCTCTTATGGTGGAGAAAGTCCAAAAGAAGTTTCTGAGATATCTCTACATGAGAGAGTACGGGCATTATCCTTGGCTTTACCCAACCGAGTTTCTCCAGGGTATGCTTGGCTACAATAGTTTAGAGACTAGAAGGAATGTGTATTTGATTACACATTTTTATCGATTGTTGCGCGGTATGATCGATAATCCTGAAATTATGCAGAGCATTGGTTTGTATGTTCCTGATAATTACACTAGACATCGTCAGCATAGATTGTTTCACATTCCAATATACAGGACCAACCTGCCGATGGTTATGCCTGTTGGAAGAGCCACAGCTATGTTGAACAAAATCGCATTGGGTATTGATATATTCCATGTGTCTGAGGGGGTTTTCCGAAGCGAGATTCTCCTACACCTTTGACCAGATTTTATGTTATTTTTAATTTATTAAATATTTTCATTTTTGATATATACTTCCTAATATGTATGCCTTAAACATTTTGTTTGTCATGTACATATTATCATGAAATAAATTGAATTGAATTGAATTGAATTGAATTGAATATCCGGGTGGAAGGGGTATCTTTCGAACACGTGTGAACTGGCTTGCTTACGAGCATGCTATATTCGGCTAGTACTGATTATCTATGCGATCTTCTCAGTCCGCAATAGATGAAACAAATATGGCACGTTGGAGAGATTTTTCGTAACTTATTATAGGAATCACGAATGTCTATGGAATACTCGGTCGCTGCTATGTAATAATATTATAGCAAGAAATAATTCTTATAAAACTTCTTTAAAATATACGAATGATTCAAATCTTACAATAAAAATTATTAAAACAAATCAAAAATGCGCGGTGGCCTCTGAGACGCATATTGAATGTTTCCTGGGTGGATGGGTGCCAACATAAGAAGAAGTATAACTTGCCTCTCATATACTGATGCACGTTACTCAAATCGCACAGGTTCGCACTAGACAACTTCTCGCTTGTCGGTAGGTACTTTCTTGATTTACTATCGCTGGAATACGCACCGCACGATTTCGCTTTCTATGGTAATAGCCCACTGTCAACAACAAATCACTGCGCAGTAGCCGTTCGATTTATTTTTATAGGTACCTACCGAATGTCGCATTCTCGATGTATCTAGAAAACAGTACGAGAGATTTCGATACTGCGTCATTCCTGTTGATTATATTCACCGTTATAATTAGCGTACATCTCTTTGCCGATTGGGATATATAGCTGAATATTTTTTGGACCAGGGATGAGCCCGTAGTGTGTCAATGTAGTACTACATTACATTGAAGTGCACACTTCGCACGTTTTGAAGTGTAGTGCACACTACAAACTACAAACACCAAAGTTATTAAAAGTATAAACTTCAAATAGTACACTTCATTTCAAAGCGAACACTACAATGTACATACACTTCAAAGTTATCGAAAGTATGACAAACATACTTTAAATAGTGCATTTTTTACGTGAAATTTTTGGGAAGTTGATGTAGATATATGAAGAAATCTCTGGAAACTGTAACAACCTCCCCTCCCCATGGTTTGAAAAATTTTGCGACCCATGAAGAAATTTTTGGGAAGGTGATGTAGGTAAACGAAGAAATCTCTGTAACAACCCCCCCCCATGGTTTGAAAATTTTTTGGAATCAAATGAAGAAATCTGGCTGGCGCCCTTTTTTTTTTTGTTAGGTCGCCAAATGTTACTTTGGAGAAAATATCGTCATTTATCTTAAATATTTCTCTCGTTGACGATTATTTGGGAAAAAAATATTAACTCACTAGTACTACAGTACTTCATTACTTCATTTCATTACACTTTATTAATACTTACTTACTTCAAACTGGTGAACGTGTGTGTGTTGTAGTCTTCATTTTGAAATGTAGTTTTTCCCTTCGCTAGTGTCAAGGCTCTCTTCCGATTGTAAGTACCTTCGTGTAAGCGTGACAGATGTCTCGCGATTTACGTCTGCGGTTCTGTTCCTCGCTGAATCCGCTAAAGAAAGGGAAATTAATAGAGGGCACGTCCTCTACACAAAAAGAAACGAATTAATAAGGCTAAGGGATTACTTTGAAAAGGAGAACACGCGCAGCTAATACCGTGCTGGTTGTATTGTAAAGTATTCTCATTGTTGACACGGAGAGGGTGGTTGTAGCTTCATTCAGGGGATACCCGCTTCCCGTGTCCGGCTTTGCCTGGAAATCAGATTAAGTTATAATTTAAGATATGGATTATAGGGAAGAGGGTTCATTTATTTAGCACAAGCCCTAAATAAGCTTGTTAGTAAATATTACGTTTTTTTGAAGTTATCTTAAAAGGGTAACATTTTCATTGTAACGGAAGCATGTAGCGGGGCATGTAGCGAAAATTCTAGACCACAAAATGCACTTGATTATAATTTACTTTTCCAATAATATCTAAATATAATAATTTCGTTTAATTTCAAACCTAAAAAAGAAATTACACCGCTTGGAGTAAAAATCGAACTCCGGTCGCTCAAACGGCACGCAGCAAACAAACCAACCCATCTATCGCCGGCTCTCTTCAATCCGTCAAAAACACACTATATGTGTTACATACTAGCTATACACAGTCGTGAAAAATCAAAAATTTATAAATAAATAATAAAAAATGAAAAAAATATCTACCCGGCGAGAGAAAGACTCGACGCGCGGACGGTAACGCGCAACTACAGGGGACGGCCACTACCGACTCTCCCTAGCCGTCAAAAATATACTATAAGAGCATAGCTTATCTATGAAGTTTTTTTGCTCCAACTATTTTGAATATTCGAGATAACATTTCTGTGAGTATGAGTTTTAATTCTTTCCACGAAACTCGATAAAATTATCGATAATAAACACTGTAGATTTTTTCAAATAGAGATGCGAACACGAACTACATGACATATCAATATTCTTATTATTTTCAAACTCAACTAAACGCTTGTTCTTTGAAAATAGGACTAACTTGCTGATCTGGAGTGAGATTCGAACCCGTGACATAATTTGGTCTTATTTTTTACTTTTTAAGTATTACTTCTACCGCGCGTACACGAGTACACGGATGAATTTTTATATTATTAATTTTTTTTTATATATTTATATATTATATATTTTTTCATATAGTGGAATACTTGGATGGCTAGCCACTAGTGTATGCCGTATGCGTATTTTATATACGCTTTTATTATGTTTCACTTGTCTATCAGCGAGGAATCTTGCAATCAATATTTGACCCACTTCCTGACCAAAAATCGCTCTGCAAAATCGGCAAAGAGACGTATTCCTGATGGAAATAAAATAATTATTTATTAATTATACTTAGTGATGCAACGAATACTACTTTCACGAATACGAATACGAATATTAAACCTACTATTCGGTGAATACGAATACGAATAATTCAACAAGGTAATAAATAACACACCACTGTTTTTTTTACTAAGAGATTTAACAGGTAATTAAAATTTACCACCGGAAAATTTTTGTTCAAAAAGCACAACATTTGTAACTTCTCAGCGTCAGGCGATTTCTTTTATCCGTTTGTATATTCCCAGCGGTCGAAAATAATCTTTCTGAGGCGACAGTAGACGGCTTTAATGAAAAATATTTCTGCACCAGTTTTTGCCATGTTATTAGATTTAATTTGAAATTATTTTATAAGATTTTACACTTTTACACACAACGGAAATAAAATGGAACGAACAATACGTATTACAAAACAAAAACTACATGAAATGAGCACCTAACCTTATTAATAACCTAACGAAACTAGATGAAAGAACTCATGTTATGCTGTGAAACAAGTAACAATTGACAACTTAAGAACTCACCAAATGCATTCATTCAAAGTTATGGGAATCCCCGATAATAGAGTGCATAGGTGTGTTCGGATACACGGTGCACAGCCAAACCGTAATTTGCGTTGCCTTCAGTTATAAATAGTTTGTTTTTAATATTCGTGATGATATTTGGCGAATACGAATATTCGATAAATATCTGCTATTCGGTGAATACAAATATTCGTATTCGTTGCATCACTAATTATATTCAAGAGCACATTCTTATTATGAAGTTACATTTTTTTCCGTTGCAATCAATTAGAAAGATATACAGAAAAATCAAATTCACGAATAAATATTTGGCTGCTACCGGTCAGTTACACAAAGTAATGTGTGCCTATCGTACCAGAAAAAGTGGATTGCTCTAAAAATGGATAATATATGTTAATCAATTAATAAATGAGACTTACAGATAAGGTCGATATATTCACAGAAATGTACAAGGCCGCTATAGCGTAATTGGATAACGCGCCTGCCCCGGATAGAAGGAGATTCGTGGTTCGAATATCGGTAGAAGCCAAATATTTTTTCGTGGATTTGATTTTTCTGTACGTCCTTCTAATTGATTAATTAATTTGGTTTTTATCATACATTAATTTTACAAAATCGGTTTAATTATTTAAAAATATATTCAAAGTTGAATTCCGCCATTCGAATTATCGCACCGCGTACGTCACGGGGTGATAAATAAATAAATAAATTATTGTAAAATTTCAGACTTTTTACGAGAATTTATTTTTTTTTTTTTGGCGTTGGTATAAGCATATCAACATAATTCTTTATTTATCATGATTATATTCGGTGTTTTAAAACTTTCACCGCTTACGGATGACGCATGTGTACATTAGCGAAAATAAATTATTGTCGAAGTTCGGTAGCTCGTATCTTTCGAACTTTTGAGCCATCACTCACATGAAACGTTATCAAATTTACATACACGGGGCACAAAAACAGAACTTTATATTATAAAAAAACATTTTGGAAAGAAATTAATCAAATCTCATTTAATTTTAATTGCCAGTAACATTATTATTACGTTTAATAATATCTGTGTCGTTATTTTATTTCTAATGTGTATTTTTAATACTCCTACTCCTGTAGCCATATTGAAAATATATTAAAAATTGAGTGCAATTATAGGACTCAGAGATGTACCAGTATAAGTCATTTTAAATCGGGATTTTTTTTACAACACTACGATACAACGACAATTTACAACGATGCAAGACAAAAAAAGATTTTCGATGTCTCATAGAGACGAAACTGTTTAGATGGCAAAGTAATTTCGAAACTCTATCGGGATTAAATCCAGTATTGTATTCTTGGAAGATATGAACACACTCAAAATATTATGATTATTAGCTGCAACCCGTCAAAAATGACTGAACATTGGATCGCGTCTTTGCTAAGCCCTAGTATATACATATTTATAGCATCTTTTCGGCGTTCCACGGAGAGGCGGCCTTAGCAACATGCATGAAGCGGCTGGTTCGGGTTTGCTGGCCCGGGGTTCAAGCCCCATCTCCGGCCGTTTAATTTTCTTTTAGCCGTGAATTCGGATGAAATTACGGACGTTACTTTTTATCATGTTTGATATTCGAGTCACTGTGTAATAATATTACCTGATACCTTATATTTCAACGTTTTACTTATACATTTTTGTACCTATATTACCTGTTATCTGCCAAAATCCCCCTAACTCAAATGTCATAATATCCAAACCATGTTACCTACTATGGTGTACATGTACAGAGAATATTTCAGGTTTGATACTATAACTGAAGTCTGGCGGTCGCTGCTCCTACTCAGAAGTAGGTATACAATGTCTTACGATAGCGATCAAGATATTGATTGTTATGAAAACGTAGATCAATTAGAATAGACAAAAGATGAGAAGTTACAGAGCTAATGACTCCCTACAAAATAATCAATAACAAACTAGACACCCCCTCAATACCACAGTAAACTAAGAACAGTATTACGTCTTCATACAAACTGGCCGCTACCCATTAGAATGTGTACGTGCGTGCTCGGCGCCGTGTACGCACGCACTGTGACGCACACATTGACATAGAATATGGGGGCACAAGGCGGCGGCAGTAAGGGCCGTGCCTTCGGTGCCATTCGCGCTCGCAGCCGCCGCTTTAGAAAAAAAATGCGCTTCCTGAAAAAAATGCCTTTTTTATGTTTGTGGTGCTTTACTTAAAAGGTGTGTTGATTATTACAAAGACTGTGAGTTTTTAAAAGTCTACGTTGATGTTAATCAGCGTTCTTGCAATTTAAGTGCAGAAACTAGGTATACTAATTACAGAAATTTTCGGGTTTCGTGTCTACCTTATGCGTCGGAATCTCAGAAGCTACGAGTTTAAAGAAAGGGAGTAAAAATAAAGTGACAACCTTAGCGTCAACGTAAGAGTAGGCTAATAACTCGCCGACAGGCCGGAGATAAACTGCTGTTCTGGGTATACTGTGTCAATACTGTCACAGATATATGTAAATGAATATCAGTAGGTACCTACTGATCTTCGTTTAATTTGAATTGATTCTTTGACAAACAAACAACTAACAATCCACCTATTGTGAAAATTATGTTTTAATAATACTATGTACTGGTGTATGATAATTTAATAATTGATAAAATGTCTGCGAATGTTAATTGATTAATATAAAATAATAGCTTTAAATGTTGTTTCTCTTTTCGGGTAAGATGTGTACTTTTATTATTTTTAAATTTTTATGTGAAATATTATGTTCTTTTGTTTAGTAAAATACATACTCTTTTCAGAGCAACGCCAAACTATTATTTATTATTATTATTTACACAAACTAAAATATTTGGGAAACCACAATATAAAACAACATAAAAATCCCCGTCCGATCAATGATATCTCCAAGCCTTTTTCACACTAAGTTTTATAACACAAATTTAGGCCATTTCTCTTCTCTACCTAGAATGATCAACCACTATAACGAGATATCGTCCAGAGACGGCAAACTAGATATATTCTTTATGACACAGGCTCAGTTCAGAAGTGAAATATTGATAAACTTGGTTGACGGTCCCTCGAGCGTGTAATACATGCTCGTCATAGACATACGGCGTTGACCCTGGAAACCGTGCACTCATCGTAATCTTGTTTATCTAGAAATCATTCCTAAATTGTATTTATTGATTTGTGTTGTAAAACTTTTTTTTTGATTTGATAGTTTTTTTTGATTTGATAATTTTTTGATTTGATAGTTTTTTTTTAATTTGATTGTTTTTATATTGTACTGAATATTATTTACAATTTATTTTACAATTAAGTCATTTTTATTAATTATTAATTATATATTGTTTATATATCGTTGCTCATATATAATAAATCCTTTGTGCCGTTTAGTACATTCTGAGATGAACGAATCAATTTGTCAATTTTTCATATAAATAATGGAGATATACTAAAAAACATTTGGAAAGTCTGCCTAGTACTTATTTAAAATATTTTTTATAAATTTAGTCTGCGCAATTATTTTTTAAAACAGTTTTATTCGTTTATCTCAGAATGTACTAAAACGACACGTAGGATTAATTATGTATACAGCGACAATATCGTAAAAAGTTTATGGTGTAATTATATTCAAAATATTCATATTGATTCTATTAGGGTCATTAATGACCTGTTAACGCTCTGTTTGTTAAAAAATAGAAATGTAGCGGTACCTGTTCAACCCTGTGTTAACAACCCTTAACATAATAAAAATCTCCGCGATATAAACAAAAGGGTCGAGCTAGGGACTTGGCGACACCACACCAGTCGGGCTTCTGCCGTAAGATCGGGCAGACTTTCGCGCGTCATCTGCTTCTTTGTTCGTCATTACATAAAATATTACTTGTACACTTTAGCTCGCTTCCGGGGCCTATCTCCGGGGAGAAATAAACACTAACAGCATATCGCTCTTTCATTCCATCGACCTACGAATATTCCCTACAGAAATAACAAAAATTGACCCGATTTTGAGGTTAATAGAATGATCGAAAACGAGTCATTCAACATTTCGGCATGACATAATTAATATCCACCGAGACGACGATCAAATCTGTCGTCTTGCAAAATTGGCATCATTCATCACAGCCCTGAAAATAATATCTCACTGACACCCATTCCGCGGAAAGTAATCTTTATGACGGGCGCTCCCGACCGAAACCGAACCGTATTGGCTTATCTACCGCCCGACATGTGCGGACGAATAGTGATTTGTTCGATTTCTGTCTAGGACGGAGGACATTGCGTCACGCGTTTAGCGTCACGCGCCTCAAGCCATGTATTCACTAGGGGACAAATCGCGAAACATTCCGCTCGACATGTCGCATCAACATCTACGCTCATGTTTCGGGGACAATGACGCGGTCAATTGACGTGCACACACCGGGACTCGCATATCTTGTCGCGGAAATGTCATCCGGTGAGGTTATGGATGACAGCTGCGGTATCACATTTGGCGAAAACGGGGTTCCGCGCAATTCGAAATGTTTTTTTGGGTCGCAATTTCAAATGAACGAGGTTTTACTGTAGTAAATTGAATATTATTAAAAACAAGGTCCTTTTTGCAAATAATTATTGTTTTCCAGACGTCGCGGAAATATATCGCCTATGAGGTTATGATGATAGCCGCGTATCTGTTTATGTTAATGAGTTTATCGAAAAGTAAGAGGAGAAAAAAGAGAAGAATGCGAAATTATTTACTGCAAAGAGAAAGAAGGACGGACATTCTATGCGATCTTCGATCGATACAGCTCGATGAGTTCGAGAACGATTTCGTTTCCCCGCATTGTCATCTTGACAGATACAGCGCATGCGTATTCACTTGTAAACATACCACGTGGTACTGACGCTCCGCGGAATGTTGCAGTGAGTACGCTCGGGTACCGTGCGCATGGCAACGTTGCCACGGCACGTAGAAATGCCGCGCTATGTTGTGCGCGAGGTCGCGGAACAGTGCACGACGTTGCAACGTCACGTAGACTCTATGCCGCGCATGCTGTTGAGGGACAATTTGTCCCCTAGTGAATACATGGCTTCAATCTGTCACGGGACACCCACCACTTTCGATAAATCCAAACGTGACATGAAGGATTGCCGTCCTAAATCATAATCCAAATCATAATAATCACGTCTACTGGTGGATCTAGTAAAATCAAAAAAACTAGTAAATCAAAAAACGTTTTAAAAAAACCAAAGCAAAAAAAATATATATTTTAAAAAAAGTTTTACAATGGCAATTGCAGGCAGTTACGGACAGCCAGACAACGAAATTATATTACTGGGATAATAAAAATAGATTTTTGTCGATGACGTTTTGTATTTGGACCAAATTCCCGTGGATCTTATATCGTTGAACAAAATGTCCGTGGTCCTTTTGTCACTGGACCAAATTTCCGTGGACCTCTTGTATTTTGCCCGAATTTCAACGGACCTTTTGTTGTTGGATCACATATTCGTGGATCTTTTGTCATTTGATTTTTTTTTTTTGGATCTTTTGTCGTTGGACCAAATATCCGTGGATCTTTTGTCGTTGGATCAGAGATCCGTGGACATTTTGTAGTTGGACCAAATATTTGTGGACTTTTGGTAATTCTTAAAAAAAAAAAAGAATTGAAGAAAATAAATATTTTAAAAAATAAAGTCACGGACATTACAGGAAGTTACGGACAATAAAATTATTGGGATATTAAGTAACACAATAATTTGAACTAACATAGGTACATTTCCATAATAAGTGTTTTGGCTTTCAGGCTGTGCAAGACCCCATAGAGAGCAGCGGGCTTGCTTTCAATTTTTTCTTCTATTTTTCCAATTTCACTTATAGTTCTTCCAGACACATTATGCTTAAATTAACGTCCTACCTACCTTTCATCTTCAAGTTTGGTTTTTGTAATTTTCTTCTACTTTAATACCAATTCCTTCCTATATTTTTCGATTTTACAAATCTCAATCGGGTACGCTCGTTATGTAGGTAATTGAAAGTTTTAACATGATTAAAACAGGAAAGTGAAATAGATATTTATATACCTATTTACATATATATTTATATAGATATTTCTGCTTTCGCTTTTATACCCCACACATCATCTAACAAGAAAGGCAGAATCAACATTTTCGTTTCACTCAAACCTTCGCGACATGACTATCTCCACCAGCTCGCGCATCACGGAGAAGTAACTTTGCGGGTCACGTCATAACTCCGCCATTTTGAAATTTTTTAAATAATTTGTTGACAAAAAATTCTAATCAATGTATGCCGCCGTATACAATAATAATAAACCTAATTTTGTAAGTGTTTTATAAATTTTCATTAATCATTTGATGCCCCAAGACAGTGGAAGACGAATTGGAGAGTTAGTTGAGGTAAGGAATTAATTATGTATTTTACTAATTCTAGTATTTGAATAAAGTTAAGTGAAGAAAACAAGCGCAGAAAATTCTAGATTTAGATTTAGATTATACAGTGTTATCGGATGGGGAGGTTGTTATAAGAAAAATCTAAACCCAGTAAAAATATCACAAAGGATTATCATTAAAGTTATACTGGAAAAAAAATATACATTTTCAACAAAAGATCTCTTTAAATTGTTTCCTGTACCAAACGTAGATGATATTTTCAAGCAAGTTTCCATTTTAAAAATATGCAAAGAAAAAAAAACCTTACAAAAAACCAAGAACATTTCAAACTTATGAGAAATGGAAACCAATTTATAATTCCTAAATGTAAAACAACCCAAATGCAGCATCACTATATTTATAAAGCCATTAATTACTATAATAACTTACTTATCGAGATACGATGCATCAGTAATCATTCAGAGCAAATCAAAAAAATTAAAATTTTCCTAAAATCAAACTTAAATTCATAAATAATTTAGACCTATAGCTTTTTTCAAAATAACTCCAATACTTTCATTATCAACTTATATTTTGATATATACAATAACTTGTATATACTACCTATATATTATAATAAGAACTGTGGTCCCCTCATCAGACGCAAGAGCTTCTCTTAACTGATGAGGTCCTGCATGACTATAAAGTATTTTAAAAAAATGTTAATTTAATATGTAAATATATAAGAACTGTATTTGTACTATATATTAAACTAGCTGGTCGTACCCGAAGTTGCACGGGTTAAGGATTATGTAAAAAATAAGTTTGTGAGGGAAAACAAAGGGTCCGCTGTTCTCTAAAAAACAATGTTTCCATCTAATGTTAACATAAGTTATTGTAACATAACTGTAATACTTAGATATATGGTATCGCAAACTTTTTTGTAGATATTAATGTCCTCTATAAAACTGTAGTACATTACTTTGCTCTATTGGCAATAACTTCCGCAGCGTACGCAATATAAGGTTTATTTTCGTAATTTTTCACACGTTGGGTTACATTATCGAAATTTTCATACGGATCCCTAACATTTTTGAAAATATTCTATAGCCTATGTTCATCAGGGATAATGTAGGATTCTGAATGTGAAAGAATTTTTCAAATCGGTCCAGTAGTTTCGGAGCCTATTCAATTCAAACACATAATCAAATCTTTCTTCTTTATAATATTATAGTACAGATAAATTAAATAAAAAATTATATTCGGCAAAAGACAGTTTTTTTTATTCACTGTTGATCCAGTCAAATCCTGGCGCCTTCGTGCAAGGAGGCCCGACTCGGGATGAAACGGGAAGGAAATAGCGGCAGGGAGAAGAAGAAGACTGCTGATGTGGTCAATCAATTTACAGTGCGAAGATGTCCCCGGGATACTGCTGGTCGTAGCAGACCAGGCCGTTCCAGAACTTGTCCACGACGGTGGCGCCAGTCTCGGAGCTGCAGGCGTCCACGGCCTCCGAGAACTTCACGGGGTCTGTCTGCGGAGGGATGATCTCGAGCCCGGCTTCCTTGTTGACGTTGCCGTCGGCGGTGGTGAGGCCCAGGCTCTTGTACACGCAGAAGGCGTACTCTTTCATCTTGGCGTCTTGGGTTGTGAAGTCACCTCCGCGGACGGTCAGGACGACGGTGTGGTCGACGTGGGTCAGGACCTCGCAGAAGGTGCGGATGGCAAACAGCGCCGCGTTTTGGACGGCAGCTGGGATCGCCTGTGAAAACATTTTGATTAGATATACTAGTCATACAGGGTGTCTCATAGCTGGTGGCAAAAACTTTACACGTGGATTCGTGCCTGTAAAGTTGCACGTTACATTATTCAATTCCGTGCATTACATCACTTTAAAAATTATTATTATTTATTTTTTTATATTATTTATAAAAATAAACTTAGTTTTCAGCACTTGTGTATTGAAAAATATCAACATGTTTCTGAGCCCATGGCCCATTCGTCAGGATACAATTGTATACTAACAAATTAATTTTAAAAATCGAAGTATAGACAAACAAAACATTTAAAAAAAATTATATATGGAAAATGAATAATAATAAAGTACCTACATAACATGAAAATAAATTTAAAAGATAACTTTTTTTATTAAAGTTAATTACTAATTAATTAATGACTCGATTAATTGTAATTTTGATAGGCGTTTTGATAAACAGTGGTATTTAGATTTTGCGTCAGTGACGCAATTAGTCGTTAAGTGTGTGGACTTATCAAAGAATTTTAGATATTTTGTGGATTTTAAAACGATTATTAATGATTATTTTTTAAACAAAAAATTAAGTTTTTTCTTAGTTTTTGAATCCTGTTAGAATTTAAGAACATATGGTGATTCTTAATTATTTAAACACATTGAATGACTGATTGCGTCACTGACGCAAAATCTAAATACGACTGTTTATCAAAATTCCTTTTAAATAATTAAGTAATTAATAATTAATTAACTTAACTTTTTTGAATTAACATTTTACAAATAGTTATATTTTAAATTTATTTTCATGTTAAGTGGGTACTTTATAACTATTCATTTTCCATATATAATTTTTTTTTTATATTTTGACTGTCCACACTTCGATTTTTGAATTTAATTTGTTGGTATAAAATAGTATCCTGACGAAGGGGCCACGGGCTCTGAAACATGTTGATATTTTTCAATATAAAAGTGGTATTTTTCAATATAAAGTTCAATACAAAACAAAAAAAAAGAAAAACTAAATTTATTTTTATCATTTAAATCAATAATGTCACCACACAATTATTTTTCTGTTTTCGAAGAAGAATTTATTTTTTTAATAATTCATTCTAAATTATTTATTACACAGAAGAAGGCAAAGGTAGTTAGTTGCTCAACTAGACTAGTCTAAGAATGTTCTTAGGTTTTCACGGCCACTCAGAATCTTCAAGTTTGTGTTTACTGGGGTATTATGCCGTGTTGTTACGACTTTTCGGGCCGACGTTTCGGATCCCATTGCAGGGTCCATCATCAGGGCTGATGTGTTGTCTTGAATGTTGGTGTTGTGGTTAAGTATCGGCTTGCAATACCGTGCCGAAGTCATGATGTGTTTGTATTGTGTTGTATGTATGATTCATCTGTTGTCTGATCACTATCTCTGCGGAGTCTGCGACGAGAATGACTTTGAAGCGCCGGATACCAAGATGTTTTTAATTTGAGACCATCATCTCTATTAATGTTTATCGGATGCTTGTAGATTTCTAGTGCTTCCTTCCTAGACTAGTCTGTTCGAAAATTGTTACCTGTACTGTGTACACATTGTATACAGAAAATATTTAAAGTAAAGACATCTTGTCTTCTGTATATTGTTACATTGTATACGGAGACATTTAAAGTATGATCAAAAAAAAGTGATGCCGCTTATCTTACGAATGCAATAATGAGTATTAATGTTACCTGGCTCTGGGCGAACATGCAGCCAACGACTATAAACAGGCTCAGCAGCTTCATCTTGGACTAACTGAACAAAATTCACTGCGTTTTCAGCCAATTCTAAGTGTTTTTATACTTCATTTTGGAGATCTACCGGATGTTCAACAAGCACGTATGATAAGAAACAATACGTTTGCCATCTGTGTACCTTATCACCATTCAATCGGACACGGCTAATCAAATAATAGTGCTACCTACGAAAACATTACGCAAGTGTTGCAAAAAATATTATTCATAATATATTTACGCCGCTTGGCCCCAATAGGACATGTCAAAAAAGGCATAATTGCCATGGGTTCGAATAAAACTCCTCGCCAAATGAGTTATTTTAAATTATTACTAATTCTTTACTAATCATCATGCCGTTTCTCCGTGGGGGTAGGCAGAGAAGATAGAGCACTGCACTCTTCTGTCCTGACACAAAACTCTCGCCACATTCACATTCATACATCTTCGCACGCAAGCTCGACGATTGTTGATGCTTCTAACAGGATCGTCTTCCGGTGTCTGGTTTATCTAGTCATGCCACGCCTTTCGCGGTCGCCCTCTCTTTTAATTGATGTGTATATATTTAATATATACCATTTTTTCCTCATTCATTCGCTTAACGGGCCAAAACCATCTGAGCGATCCTTTTTCAATTCTATTAATTATGTAAGATCAGCTTTACACTCATTCCTAATATCTTCATTCTTTACCCTATTATAAATGGATGTGCCGCAAGGGATCTCGTCTCCGGTATTACGACAAATAATCCCTGGACATATACCCCCAGACAATAACCCCTATAAAAACCTCCCTGGACATAAACTCCCCGGTGCAAATAACCCCCATCCGATAACTAACCCCACGTACAAATTACCCCCCGACGACTTACCCCCTGGCGATTAACCCCCGCCATGTATAAAAATAAGTATTTTATATAAGTTTTTTTTTTTATTTATTAGAAACACTAACAGGATAATGGGTACATGACACTCAGATAATAAACATTGTAGTGAAGACTATGCCCATTATCCCAATTACAAGTGTCTTCGGCATGCTCTAGTAACATGTATTTTTGTAATTAATTATATTTCACATGTACATTTATGTATATTATATATTTGTGTTTGAGTGTAGTGCGATTAGTATTTAATGATCTATAGGTTCATGTCGTCGTTTAGAAAATGGATGTTGTGTATGAGTGAGTTTTTGAACGAAGATAACGTGTCTGCAAGAATATCAGCATCAATATTAGGGTCGGCACAATACAAATTATATGTGCGACACAACCTTGTGATGGGAGAAAAGTAACCGACATTATTAGTATGCTGACTTATTCTGAAGAACTCCGGGTATCTTATACGGGGTTTAACATGCAAATTTATATCAGATAGACAGAGAGAATCAATAGCTCCGCTGAGAATCTTGTGTAGCACAATGAGATCGGATATTTTCCGTCGGGACTCAAGTTTGTGCCTCTTGAAAAAGGCAAGTCGATCTTCGTAGCTGTGAAGGTTATTGTGTTGACTTGTTGAGTTGTTAGTATTTATTAACCCAACTTAACTTCAAACCTATCTACATAAAATAAAATAAATTAAATTACCTCAATAAATGCAAATTACTTAATAAAAGTACTCTAATGTCATAAGTGAATTTTACCTCTAAGAGGACGACATGTTTTATTACCTAAATATAATGGAGCGTCACAAAACGTGTTAAGTAATTTTCTGATTTGTGCCTTTTGGGGTATTTAAGGGTTTTGTGTCTCCTGGGGTAGGTGTTAAGTAATATCTGTATTATATTTATACGTGGCGGGGGTTAACAATGAACGACATTTAACCCCCGTATATTGACAAATTCCTGGATGAATAGAATGACGAATGATGAAGTCCTGCGGCGTATGGTAAAAGACCGAAAAGTGCTGTGGTCTATCAAGATAAGAAAGCTGGAGTATCTCGGACATATTATGAGAAGACCAAAATGTAACAAATAGTCTAAACCAACTCATCATCCAGGAGAAAATAAGTGGTAAAAGAAGCGTAGGAAGACGCATCATAACTTGAGGGACTGGTATAAGTGTAAATGGACTGAGTTGTTCCGTGCGGCGGTAAATAAAGTCGTAGTCGTAGCCAGAATGATCGCCAACCCCCGGTAGGATATGGCACCACAAAAAGAAGAATACTAATAGTCTTAAGAATTTAGTGTCTATTATTTAATCAACTAAGGGCCGGTTGTTTCAAGTTGGATTAAAGTAAGCGTTCTTTTAAAGCATAGATTTTTACGTTCTCCACCAATCAGACGATCCGTTTTCGTAAAAATCTATGCTTTAATCGACCGCTTACTTTGATCAAACTTGAAACAACCGGGCCTAAGTGTGCACCAAAACTCGCTAGGTTGGTACACGATCGAATTTAAAATACATAATATAACTCTCCATGTTACAATGTCCGTCACTCACGCGAACAACACTAGAACGGGGTCCGTATCTTCATATGTTTTTCATTTTCTTCTTGTGCATATTCTTTATTAATTCTATTTAATATATTCGGTCGAATTTATGAATATTTTTGGTTTGGTTTTGGTTTTGTAGAAGTGGTGTAAAACCTTTTAAGGCAACGAAACATACACCTACTAAATTTTAACTTTTACTATTAGGTCAAGCAGCGTATGTGTTAAACACTTTTTTTTACATCGACAAATTAATTCTGAATAATAAGTTAATTTTAAGTCGTTCTCGAATATATTAACATCTCATTATTTATATTTTCATATTGATTTTCCCGAAATTAGCAGCCTGCAATTTTACCGTAAGAACATCCACACATCAATTTTTTTAAAGAGATATCTTTAGTTCTTTTCATGAAGTAGTAAACATAGCTGGTAATGGTAGATACCCATATATTTGTAAAGTTTTATAATAATATGAAGCAATATTTTTTTAAACTCACGTATGATTTCTTCCGAATTATTAAACGGGATGACAGTAGAGTAAAGGGAAAGAGAACGAACGAGTGTGGATGCGAGAAAGAGCATGCGTTCGGTGACTAAGTAGCTGTAACCCGTCAAAAATGACACTTTTACATGCCGGTTCCTAAAGAATAAGTATTTACTTTTTTATAGCCGGCACCCATGAAATAATAATAACGACTTTTATCAAAATATTTAAACATTTTTAATATTTTCCCTGCTGTCATTAAAATGAAGGTACTATTCTAATTCCTGGCGATTGGGTGGAACATGAAATGGTTCGCTTCTTTGCTATGTCCTATGTGTAGTGTATTTTTGACGGGTAATGCAGGCTCGCGATAGCAACATCGCTATAAAGTCTCATAGTGACGAAGCTATTTGTACTGGAAACTTGTACGGAAGTCTTTATAAGGTGACCCACGCCTATACGAGCTGCCTTTAATTCACTTTACACGATGCAACGCTCACCAATTCCACCATAAGAACGTCCACAATTTTTGTAAATTCCTCAGTCTTCATCTCTCCACTGCTGGATATAGGTTCTCCATACCTACTCTTCTATCCTTCCTTGTTATATGCTAGTTGTAGCCATTCCCCCCCCCCACAGCGACTTTATCGTCGGCCCATCTCTTTTAAGGTCTTCCGACGCCTCTGTTATTTTCCAAGGTCTCTACTTCAGAACTCTGGGAGTCCATCCTGCCTTGCAACATGCCCTGCCCATTGCTATTTTGGCTTTTGTACATGTAGAGTTATTCTATGTTCTAAATCAGCATTCTTTCAAATATTTAAAGGGGCTGTGCTAGAGACATCTGTAGTCTTTTCTCATAAACTAGTGTTCATAGATTTTCGCAGCTGGTAATGATACTTCAATATGTATTTTTTTAACGTGTAATGATGTCTACAGATGTCCCTTGCGTAGTCCATTAAAATAAACGAAAGTTTCTCAGATTCGAACATATACAGAACTTTGGAAATTTGATGATGCGTGGAATTTATGAACGTTGCATTGTGTAGAGTGATCACTTGAAAGTATATGTATTCTTTCTAAATATGTATTCTTTCAAATATTTGAAGGGGCTATGCTGGAGATATCTGTGGTTCTTCCCATGACATAGTTTACACAGATTTCCTATGTTTTTGAAATGGTATACTAAGCAACATTCTTGTTAATTAATATATCAAAATCTTCCGAATTATTTAACATATTCATAGAATACGCCTGAAAATTACATTTTTATATGTAAGATCCAGTCATTGTTAACAGTCTAAGAATAAAAACAATTATGCTAGCTGTAACCCGTCAAAAATGACGAAAGAATGGTTCGCGCTAGTATTTATTTACGACATCTTTTTGGCGGTCTACGGAGAGGGGGCCGTAGCCACATGCGTTAATCGGCCGGTTCGGGTTTGGTGGGATTCATGCCCCATCTCCGGCCGTTTTTTGTGCCGTTAATTCGAACGAAATTACGGACCTTACACGAAGCTACGGGGACAGACAGTCGGACGGACAGACAACACAATTATTAAGTTTGATGTTTCAATGCGCATTTAAATTTCCTAACTCTACCAAAGAACTATAATATAACAAGGCTCCTTTGTTCTTCAATGCTCTTCCCGAAAATATTAAGAGTGCAAACACTCTGTCACTTTTTAAAAAAATGGTTAAGAGTGTTATGCAGACTGATGGAAGTGATATCACATGTGTCCATTCTGTCATAGTCAGTGTGGACACCCTACTCTTAACTTTTTACACAACACTATTGGAGAGGACATTATTGTCACCTGCATTTGCACAAATACCCAACTGCCGAAAGCAGGTCATAATTTATTGCTCATTAAACTTCATTTCTTATCACCATTTAATATACACAAACATTCATTTAATTTTCTTATAAAATATACTTTTTAACTGTGCTATTATATATATATATATATTTTTTTTTTTTGTTACTATCCATGCATATGATTTTTTATATATATTACTTTACTTTACTTTCTTTATTGCTTTTATATTATACAATACTGTTCTTATTATGCACATTTTATATTTATATACTCAATTAATTAATTAATTAATTTTATAGTTGTTAAGTATTTTGTTGTTTATCTTTATTATTTTTTGTTCTCACTATATTGTTCAGCTGCTCATCTCGGCACAGGTTCTTCCTAGTGAGATGAGCGGCTCCATCTCCTATGTCATGTAACAAGGTGAAGATAAATAAATAAATAAATAAAAATAAAAAAAAATAATAAAAAAATATGACAAATGCCGATTAATCGTGAAATTAAAAAAAAATCTCTCAAAAAACGGCGGACAGTTATGCGACAACCATATAATTTAATGTCGTCACTATCATGACGATGACGATGATGACTTCTTCTCTGTCGAAATTTTAACGAGGAAGACAACGAAATATTTATAGTTCAGGTGTACTTTTGTTTTCGAACCATTTTGGCAGAATCCCATTAAAATAGGTATTCTGTAATGATGTCTCAAGCCACAAAATAATTGAAGAATATTGTGTGACTAGAGTCCACGGTAAAATAACAGGTAAAGATGTACATTTAGGTTGCGTCATTCTAATCGCTGTATAATACGCGTACCTATGTAATGTTGAAAAAACTCAATATGATGACATTCAAACGGACAATGATGATATAATGGATATATTCAATAAATGATCTTGCCAAAAAATATATTATTACTAAAATCAATTCATACACCAACATAAAAAAAACTAACGCATAAAAACAAAGTTTTTATTATAATTTAATTTAATTTACTTTAATTTACTTATTTACACTTTTGTTTGTCCATATATGTATATACATTTTACTTTACTTTACTTATATTTTTATTCTTACTTACTTTATTTCTTATTTCTTATTTATTTTATATACTTTTTACTCTAAATTACTTTACTTTATTTTTCTTTTATTCTTCTAATTACGTAACCATGAAATTAAATATTTAAATGGAGTCTCAATGAATGGAATGGCTACTTACCTCAGAACAGGTATTTTTATGTACCTAGCGAGGTAGGTAACGATAAAGGCCTGCATACAAAAAACTGTATATTGTATTTGTTGCTATCTTATTCATAAACTCTGTAAATATTCTTAACATTAATTATGTTTTGATGCAAGCTGTTATAAAAGTTATTGAGCTAATAAACGCCGATTTATCGGCACTGAAACCGAAACTGAAATCCCTTTCTCTTTTGTATTGTTTCCAATTTGATATTCTATCTACATACGACTGATCGGACCCATGGCTCGAGTCAGACTTCTCCACGCGTTGGGCTCCTTTCTCATTTGTATGTAAATTTCGAAAAATTCAAAATTACTATAATAATTTTAAAAATTTAAACGAATACTTTTTCGATCATTCGTCGCCACGAGTCTGCCTGCAAAGTTCACGGGCTTGATTGGATCACGGGAAAAGGGATAAAAATCGATCCAAAGTTTTTTCGGCAGACAAGCAGACGCTACGAGTTAAAAGAAAGAAAGTAAAAATCCTAAAATGGGTAAATGATATACATTTACTATAAATAAATACCTTACATAAACATTATATTTTCTTCAATATCTGCAAAATGACTTTGGGGTAACATTATTTATATAATTAAGAAGAATGCAATTTGTATTCTTCTTCTTTTTCTTCCTGAGGCTTCATCTTTCCACTGTTGGATATAAGATTCCATCCTTCCATCATTCCTTGTTATTTGCTCGTTGTATCCATTTCTTCCCCCCCACAGTGGCTATATCGTCGGTCCATCTGTTTTGAAGTCTTCCAACGCCTCTTTTATTTTCCCAAGGTCTCCATTTCAGAACACTGGGAGGCCATCTTATAGAATCTTGCCTTGCAACATATCCTGCCCAACGCCATTTTAGGTTCGCTACACAATCCATGATATCCACTTCTCTAGTTCTGCGCCTTATTTCATCATTTCTAATTCTATCTCTGAGGCTTACGCCAAGCATGGACCTCTCCGTGGATCGTTGTGAGAATTTGAGCTTTTCTACACTTTTCTTTGTAAGGGCCATCGTCTCCACTCCATACGTCATCACTGGCATTATGCACGATTCAAATGCCTTTCTTTTTACTCCCTTTATATTAACTCGTGGCGTCTGCTTGCTTGCCGTCAAAAAAAACTTTGGATCGATTTTTGACCCTTTTCCCGTGATCCAATCTAGCTGAAACTTGGCAAGTAGACTCTTGGCGACAATCAAGAAGATCTATCAAAATTCCGTTAAAAAAATTAATAGTTATAGTATAATTTCGGATTTTTAGAAATTTTCTTGCTTTTTTCAAATTGGAATCATTAGAAAGGTTTGATTAGCAACGACGGCCCGATAACGTCGCGGAATATTTTCTAAATTTGAATTACTCCGTCGGTATACATAATAGGTACTTCACTACGAATGTCTAAAATCTAAATCGACTGACAAATGTTTTTAGAATTTAATCTTCAAAGCATGAAGTGTCTTATTAAAGCTCAAAACATCTGACATTTTAGAAATATATTAAATTACTGTACGTTTAGTGTTATGTTATATGTATTAATTCGTCTTTAATTGTTGTTATATTTTACAAAGAAAGGGAGTATAATAAAAACTTGTTTTTTTGGGTTACTTTTTAAGGTAATTGGGATCTCTTTGTTGTCGGAAATATTTTTGACAATGACAAAAGCAGCCCAGCTCATTCCTATTCGTCTCGGCAATTCAGCTGTTTGGTTTTCTTTGTCCAAAATTTTTGTTTTCTTTATATTCATATTAAAACCAACTTTGCTCGATGTAGTTCTTTTATCATTATACTTAGTTCTTAAATGTTTTCACATATAACTACGATGTCGTCATCAAATCTTGGGTGACTTAAGTAAGTGCCATCTATCTTCACACCTTTGTTAACCCTATTTAGGGTCTTAAATACATCTACAAAGGCTAAATTGAAGAGTTTAGGCGAGTTTGTGTCACCTTGTGGGACATTTGTATTAACCACTAGAATTTTTTTTTTTTTTTTTTAAAAAAAAAATAGAGATGTGAACACGGAATACGTGTCACATCAATATTTTTACTATTTTCAAACTAAGCTAAGCGCTTGTACTATGAAAATAGGACTAACTTGCTAGTCTGGCGTGAGGTTCGAACCCGCAACCTTTGGATCACGAGGCCAGTGTCCTAACCACAAGACCAACAGAAGTATATTAAATTGTTCGAATAAGGCGTATTGGATAATCCATTTGTTTTTTAATATTATTTTGATAATCGTCAGACGGGCAATTTCAATCGGGAGTAGATTTGTTTTATACGCCGCTCTCTAGCTGATTATGGCATATCGGAGATTTTTCAATGACAGAATGTTTCGAATTTACAAAAAAATCATGTGTGTACTCACGTACCTACACGCGGTAGCAGTTATACTTATTAAAATAAAACACAAATCACTTTGTTTTCACCACTATATTAGATTAAAAAATCTACATGTTTCGAGAACAATGTTCTCTTCATCAGGATTATTGTGTACACAATAATCCTGATGAAGAGAACATTGTTCTCGAAACATGTAGATTTTTTAATCTAATATAGTGGTGAAAACAAAGTGATTTGTGTTTTATTTTAATAATAATGTCACCACAAAGTTCAAGCCTTCATACAGAAGAAGAAAAAATATTCTTCGAACAGTTATACTTAAAAAATCTTTGATTGCCAGAATAATAAATTTGGTAAACGGGTATTTGTGGTGAAGCGTCATAGGGAACAGTTTTTTTTTTACATACAGACCGTCAACAGGTCATTGATGACCCAAATAAATGGTCATTTAGTGACATGAGAGTATAAGTTTGAGTATTTTGTGTAAAAAATATATTTTTTTAAATTGCTCCCAATTTCACAAAAAGACGTTTTTTCCTTTTCGGATATGCTCAATTGTTTTTATTTACAATGAAAATTTTACCCAAATTGCTTCAAAAGAAGAAAACTTCAAAATATTTCATTAGTTTTCTTATTTTATTGACGATTAGTCTAATTTGGTGTTTCCTTTTTAGGTTCTAATCTATTATAATTCCTAATTAATTGATGAATGTTTGGAACAGGTAGATGAGTTCGTATACTTGTTCTAAACTAGTTTATACTGAGTTTGTATATTAATTTTGGTACCAAAACTGATGTATGGAAGTGAAGCCTGAAGCTAGCAGAAGAGGAACAAAATTAGACTGAATTCAGTGGAGATTACATCCCTCAGACGTATGTGTGGAAAATCCATTTATGACAGAGTAAAGAATGAAGATATTAGGATTGTATGTATAGCTGATCTAAGCATAATTAACAGAATTAAAAAGGGCCGCTTAGGTGGTTTGGACCTATTGAGTGAATGATGGTGTTGATGGTGCCAGAAAGAGAGAGCGACCGCGGAAGACTTGGCATGACCAGATTAACCAGGTATTGGAAGATGGTCCCGTTAGAAGCCTCAACAACTGTCGAGTTTGCATACGAAGGTTTACGAATGTGGATGAGGCGAGAGTTGTATATCAGGACAGAAGAGTGTGGCGCTCTATCCTCTCTGCTTACCTCCACGGAGAAAAGGCGTGATGGTAGGTAAGTAAGTAAGTAAGTAAATTATTTAATTTTATTAGTAGTTATTTATTTGTGCAATATCACTTTTAAACAACCCAACAGTTGTGCAGTAATGACATTTATCAAATTTTGTTACACATACATTTTGTTGCGTGGACGGTTGGTTTACAACGCGAAGATGTCTCCGGGATAACCCTTGCTGTAGCAGACCAGGCCGTTCCAGAACTTGTCCACGACGGTGGCGCCAGTCTCGGAGCTGCAGGCGTCCACGGTGGCCGCGAACTTGACCGGGTCGGTCTGCGCCGGGATGATCTTCAGGCCCACTTCCTTGTTGACGTTGCCGTCCGCGGTGGTGAGGAACAGGGCCTGGTACACGCAGAAGGCGTACTGCTTCATCTTGGCGTCCTGGGTGGTGAAGTCCCCTCCGCGCACCGCCAGGACTATGGAGTGGTCCACCTGGGTTGTGAGCTCGCAGAACGTGCGGACGATCCAGATCACGGCGTCCTGTATGATGGCTGGCACGCCCTGCAATAAAATATCATTTTAAATATTTGACAGGTTGCATTTATTTATTTAGCGTTTGTTGATGTTCCCTGTCTCCTTAGCTTTAGACTCTTTCGAGCCTATGCCCGGACGTGGATGTCACGTTGGGAGTTGCTCCGAGGGTGAGTTATCTGCATCCTGTAGGCGTCTAGAACTGAACCAGCCTATTTTTTTTTTGTATATGTCCTTCTCTTTTATGGATTGTTTGTCTAAACCCAAACCCATATATCCACTGTCCCTTCCGCCAGATCCTCCTCCCCAGCTTCTTGTATGGCGGCTCTACTGTCTCATTTTTATATAAATATTGCTTTTATACTGATTATTTCTTATGTACTCATCCTGTTTGTTTTGCTTTTGTTTCTGAAATTTATGCTGCTGTACTTATTACGCTTTGTTTTTATATATACGCTTGTGTACTTTTTTGATTTAAATGAATAAATATATACACTAATTGATTAATAATGTCTCTGTGACATAAATCCAGCACTGTTCTGAAAGATTTGAACAAACTCAAAATATTCTGAATTGTAAATACTGGTCAAAAAGGAATTTTAACAAAAATTGGAAATAATATTTCCTGGCGTATCCTAGTGTAATGCAAGTATTCGGATGAATTTCATTACACATAATAAAAGTATATTGCTCCCAAAATTCCGTAAAATCAATTGTAGATTTTCTCATAAACGACATCTGTGGGGATTTAGGGGAATGAAAATGACTTTGTACAGGCCGCATGGAAAAGGCGCTTACAACTCATATATGAAAGCTTCACGCAATTTGAACATATATACAACTTCCAAAAAATGAATAAGCATGGTATATTCTATCATGGGTGGAAATGGCGAATGTTGCAATTGTGTAAAGTGATCACTTAAGCCAACCAAAAGACAGGTCATAAGTCCTGTTACACCCAAATGACTTCTATACCTACTTTCCCATAATTAATACAGTTTCGTCTCTGTGAGATATCTATAATATATACACTAATTGAATAAAGAGTTTTTGGTGGTGTGGACAGTGAATGGGTTTTTGCAGCCAGAGCCTTGCGGCGTTCGCCCTTTACACGGCGCCGCACGGGGATGGCTTTAATAAGATAAAAATGTCAACCTGGTGACGCAAGAGTAGGGCCGATATGGGAGCCGTCGGCTCATCGAACGGCCCTGGGAAAGTGGTGGGTCTCATTCACTGTCTCCTTAGCTACACCGAGGCCTGTGGTTGAGGCAGGATCATCCGTTGCCGATGAGTGTCAACCAGACACGGTGTAACATTTGAGCAGGTTAACATAGAAATATCAAATGCAATAACAAAAAGATGAAGAGAATGAAGAGCAGAAGAAATAAATGAAGAAGTGAATGAAAAAGAAGAAGAGTAATAATTATTTAAAAGTATTTAAAATTATGTTCGTTTAAGTTCATGAATCGTTTTTAGATTTCTTTTCTTCCAACATTTATTAAGCATGTAACTTATGTAAGTACAGCTTAATTAAATAAATAAAAAAATGTATATATTCAAATGTAAAGCTAATAATTTGTGTGTATTATGCAGGGTGTTGCGTAACTAGTTGCAAAAACTTTACAGGTGGATTCCTGCCTGACCATGACCTAATATCAATAGTTATGGAGATGTGCAATATCAAATGTTGCATTTTTTTTTTCAATATTTCTGACTAATTTTATGCAAAAAGTTGAACTATCATTACAGAAACTCATATCGATTATAAAAGACTCATTCGTTTCAAAACAACTCAAATTAAATGTTGAAACCTTGCAAAATAATCTATTTTTAATTTTTGTAAGGTTGCTATTATTTTATCCGAATTCTATTAGATCGAATGAATTTTTCTTAATCGATATAAGTTACTATAAAGATAGTGCAATTTTTGCAAAAAATATAAGTCAGAAATATTAACGTTTCATTCTCTTGTTTAAAAGTGGGGGCATTGTCGTATATATTGTTAATGTAATCATCAGTAGCATTATATTAGAAAAGTGAAAAGGGATATAATTTAAGAAAAATATAGTGTATCTGGAAACATTAGATTAAGTTATAAAATTTAAAAAGGTATTGTAATATCATTTAAAAGTATATATTGATTGTTTTTGAATAAGATTTTTTATAGCGTTGCTGTGATTGATTTTTTTAGTAGATTTTCAATTTAGTTTTGAAATTACTATAATTTTTTTACCATCTTCATTTCACTGGGAAGACCGTTCAAATGATACTTCTCGATAGGGGAAATGAGTTGGGCTGTGCTAGTGTTGCATTTAGGTAAAAAAAATATTTCCAGGTTAATTCGGTCTAATACTAAAACGTTCTAATGTATTATTATTAAAGTAAATTTTGTGAATTTGTAGCATATTAGTGTATATTATAGATATCTCACAGAGACGAAACTGTATTAATTATGGGAAAGCAGGTATAGAAGTCATTTGGGTGTAACAGGACTTATGACCTGTCTTTTGGTAGGCTTAAGTGATCACTTTACACAATTGTAACATTCGCCATTTCCACCCATGATAGAATATACCATGCTTATTCATTTTTTTGGAAGTTGTATATATGTTCAAATTGCGTGAAGCTTTCATATATGAGTTGTAAGCGCCTTTTCCATGCGGCCTGTACAAAGCCATTTTCATTCCCCTAAATCCCCACAGATGTCGCTAATGAGAAAATCTACAATTGATTTTTACGGAATTTAGGGAGCAATATCCTTTTTATTATGTGTAATGAAATACACTAATTGATTAATAATGTCTCTGTGACATAAATCCAGCACTGTTCTGAAAGATTTGAACAAACTCAAAATATTCTGAATTGTAGCATCTTGTTTGTTTGTTGATGTTGTCTATAATTTTTGCATTATATTCTATTACATGGTCAAGAATTTGATCTGGAAAAACAAAAATATGCATATTAAAAGTATGTAAGATTAAGATATACAAGACATGCGTGCGACCTATTATGACATACGCTCTATAGACGCGGGCTGACACTGTCCGCACCAAAGGACTTCTCAGAACATCTGAAATGAAGATGCTGTCATCCATTACTGGAAAAAATCTACGTGATCGTGTCCGAAATGCAGACATAAAGAAAACTTGCAAAATAGAGGACATAGCATGATGGAGTAGATCCAGAAGGAGATTCTGTCAGGATCACGTAGCCAGAATGGACAGTGACAGACTCGTACGTACAGCAGCGAATGATATCCCCTCTGGAAGACGCCTACCGGGAAGACCATCGAAAAGATGGAGGGATAGCTGGACCTCGTCATCCCAGGAGGCGTAGTTTTTTTCTCTATCAATAGATCTACTTAAAGAACAAGAAGAAGAAGAGTCTATACATTTTTCATAGTTTTATGATGTATTTTGTATTACATGTCTATAAGATATATGAAATTAGGCGCAGAACTAGAGTAGTGGATATCATGGATCGTGTAGCGAAGCTAAAATGGCAATGAGCAAGATACGTTGCAAGACAGGATACTACAAGATGGCCTCCCAGAGTTCTGAAATGGAGACCTTGGGAAAATAAAAGAGGCATTGGAAGACCTCAAAAGAGATGGGCCGATGATACTGTCGCTGTGGGGGGAAAGAAATGGCTAAAATTAGCCAACAACAGGGAAGAATGGAAAAATAAGGAAGAGGCCTGTATCCAGCAGTGGAAAGACGAAGGCTGATGAAGAAGAAGAAGAAGAAGTCTATAAGTGTTGCACTGTATACCTGGCTCTGGGCGCACGACAAATAGCCAATGGCAAGGAACAGACTTAACAACTTCATCTCGTCTAACTGTACACTTCACGAAGCAAACTGAGTTTTCAACCGAAGTAAAATGACTTTATATTTAATTTTGGATACGCGGAAATGCAACCTTTGCCCCACCATTGCGGAGATATTCTACGAGCGGGGGAGAGATGGTGTGAAAAGAACAAACCGACTCACAAAATTATGAACGCATCATCAATGTGATGTATTTTGACGTGAATACGTCTTTAGAATCGGTTCTTTGAATGGGATGAGTGTTCAGAAATCTTACGAAAATAATAAGCGTTGTCTCAGAAAGTATACGACGAAGTGAGAAGTTAATAAAGGGTGTGCACTAGCTTCAGATCTGTTCAACGCATAAAAAATCAAACATAATAATTTCGTCGTCTCTGCTGTTTATCTGTCCGTCCGTAATTGGCCGGAGATGGAGCTTGAACCCCGGGCCAGCAAACCCGAAGGCGGCAACAATAGCGATGTTGCTATTGCTGAACCTGCTTTGTCCATCAAAAATACGGTACATATAGGACTTAACAAAGGCGCGAACCATTTCATGTTCCGCCCAATCGCCTTGGTTTAGTATAGAATAATACCTTTAATTTCCGGCAGGGAAAATATAAAAAAATATTACTTTAATAAAAGTAATATTTAAGGCTTTTTTAGGAACCAGCATATACGATATATCATTTTTGACGGGTTACAGCTAGTATATATATATATATATATATATATATATACCAATATATATCAAGCGCATACCGAAAGGACGTTGAAGGATGACTTTTACGTAAACATATTATATATTTTGAAAAAAAAAAAAATTATTTATTATCAGAATATTATATATTAAAATTTAGGAATAGATAGGAATATTACGAGATATATGTTTTGTTTTGATTTTTTTTCAAATTATATGGTTACGTATTGTACTGGATTGTACATTAAAGATATTTCATTTTTAAATAAGTACATGACCTTTTTTCTCTCTCGAACAGATGGGCACCCAGGAGCTATGTATGTCAGTCATGGAGAAGTTCTTTGGAAATAGACAAAACCATTTTATGTTTTTTTGTAAAAAAAAATCCAATAAAATAATAGTTAATTAGTAATATTTAGGTAGTAATAAAATAAAAGTCCAATAAAATAATGAAAAAAAGTGCCAAAAAAAAAGTTAATTAAGTTATTCGGAGATATTATAAATCTAAAATTAACATCACCCTAAATTATCGAATTCGACATTTTCTTCTGATGCCTAATATCAAAGTTGAATATGCCGAATAATAATAATAATAATAATACTATAATAATAGTCTTTATTCAGACATAAACATTTAAGATTTGCTTGTGACAAGTTAGACTGTCACACCATGGCAGTTCCGTCTGTATGCCTTTTGGCAAAGGCTTCCTCCAATTGTCTCCATTCCTCCCTATCTTTTGCTATTCTGGTCCGCGCGCCACCTGCTGTAGCCTTGATCTCACCCACCCATCTTCTAGAAGGCCGGCCTCGTTTCCTTTTCTTGTCTCTTGTGAAACAATACATTATTGTTTTTGACCATTTCTATCTTCCTCTGTCCAGTCCATTTACATTTAAGCCTTCTAATGGATACTTTAACATTCTTTGTTTTTGTTTGTTTTTTGATTATTGAATTCCTTATTCTATCTGATTTTCCCCAACATACTTCTCTCCATAGCCTTTTTGCGAGATTCTAGCTTTCTTTCGTGGGCTTTAGTGATCGCCCAGGTTTGAAAGTTAGGACAGGCAGAATGCAGGTATCGAAGAGTTTCCTTTTGATGTCTATGCTCATATCTCTGTTCTACATGATTTCCTTTAGACTCCAGTATTGCTTCCACGCATTTCCTATTCATCTATCTAGTTTGTAGTTATGTCGTTTGGTGAAATTATTTGACCTAAGTACGCATACTCGCCTACATAGTCAATGATGTTGTTATTGACGCAGATCGCTTCATGCTTAGCATTAGTCATGGCTTTTGTTTTTTGTGTGTTCATAATTAATCCCACTTTACGACTTGCTTTATCCAAGTCACCGAGCATCGCTTGCAGCTCGTCTTTCGATAGCGAGAAGACTAAGTAAATTAAGCTATTCGGAGATATTATAAATCTAAAATCAACATAACCCTTAATTAACGAATTCGACATTTTCTTTTGACGCCTAAAATCAAAGTTGAATATGCTTAATAAAATTAATAAATTCGAAATCTTTTTTCATTTCTACTTCTATTTACGCATTTCCGTCGTCGCATTCACGAAGTCCATAAACCAAGCGTAAATATGTTACACATCAGTAAATTCATTAATTAATCTTCATAAACTTTATAACAGTATTTGTAATCTTATATAATTTTTTATAAAAAATAATTTTAATAAATGTGTCTTTTTTTTTACAAACATCGTTTTTTTCCGAAATGCAAGGCAGAGAAAATGGTCCCTTTCATAGCATCTCTCCTCTCTCGCCAATTTAAAAAAAATACATTTGCTCAACAATACATTTTTGTGAAACAATACATTAGCCAGTTTTTTTGTTTATTTGCGTAATACGGTCGAAGGTGTCGTATTATCCAATTATCCTCAAAAAATTCTTCGCAATACATCTACGCTGGTTGGCACTATTAGTTTATGTCAAAAAATAGTCCACATTAGAAGACTATTACATATCATCAATGGGGCTAGTGTTGTACCCCGCAGTGGGACCCGAAACGTTGTCCAGAAAAGTCTGTTCAAGCGGCAGAATACCCCAGAAAACTCTACCAGAATAATAAAATACTACCTCGCTGTGTAGTGACTGCGAGAGAAATAAATGAAAATACTGGAAAATAATTAGCGATTTGTTAATTAAAAATTAATTACACCTACATGTTTCGTAAAAATCTTTCCATCGTCAGGGTGTAGAATAAATATCAAAATATCAAAATGAATGATGTCTTTTGTTTTTCTGAATTATTTAAAAAATTATTTATAAATATTATTGCTGAAGTTCTTGATTACACAAAATTATTGGAAAATTATTTAGAATTGGACTGTGCGGCGCATGTTATTGGTACATGATTTTGTAATTTATTCATTCGTAATCTAAAAAGTTTGTATGTATATATAAATATAAATAGTATTGCATGAATAAATATAAAAAATAAATTAAAAAATCGAGCGTGCACGCGCGGTAGTTACTCACGTACAAGCGGTAAAAGTTAAACTTATAAACTTAAATACATACAAAATCATAATGAGGCTCAAAGTGTTCAGTTTTAAAAATCTACAAAACATCTTCAAAAAATCTAAAATTGGCGAATATTTTATTGAGTTTCGTGAAAAGAATTAAAACTCTAACTTACGAAAAAAAAACCTCTTAAAAAACGATCGAAACATTCATGATCTCGCATTACAACAGAATCTGACAGCTGACGATAATTTAATATGGCTTCGTTATCGAGACGTCGTTCCTTTTCATAAAACGTAGGCATTTTCAAAAAAACGCAGCTGAATGCAGTCAGACATCGACAATAACATGAAATACAATAATTTGTACGAGAAGCCCCTTTTGACATTTCGATTACACAGCTGAAATCGTAATTCGGTAAACAGTTCTAATTTTTAATTCAATAACCAATCATTTGTCAGCTTTTGAATTGAGCATCTTTATGATTGGTACTCTGTTTAAGATGGTCGACAGTACATTATTTATATTAGGTCCTTACATATGAAATTGGCGTTTAGTATGGGAGGAACATAAAGCCGATTTTTTTTTATTATAATATATTTATTTAATCAAAGTATGTACCATTGCTATCTATGCACTTTTGCCATCTCATAGGTAGTTCATCGATCTCTTTACTAAAAAAACCATTCGGACGGGAATCAATAAAATCTCTGAAGGCGGTTTGGACTGCCCCATCGGAGTTGAATTTTTTCCTTTGCAAGAAGTTATCCAAATTTCGAAAAAAATGGTAATCTGTTGGGGCAAGGTCCGGAGAGTACGGTGGATGTCTTAAACATTCCAATTGAAGCTCCTCTAATTTGGTAGCCGTCTGTTGTGCAGTGTGTGGTCTAGCGTTATCATGAAGCAGCAGTGGCCTAGAGCAATTAACCAGCCTCGGTTGTTTATCAGCTAGCTTTTTCATCATGGTTTGCAGTTGCTGACAATAGACATCTGCCGTAATCGTCTGGCCAGATTTAAGAAAGCTGTAGTGAACGACACCAGCACTAGTCCACCAAACGCTCACAAGTAACTCGCGTTTGTTGATTTGCTTCACTCAATTCGTGAGGTACCCACCTTTCAAGCTTTTTCACCTTACCAATTTGCTTCACGTGGATTAAAACAGTTTTATCACTAATAAAGCAGCCTCCAGCTAACTCGGATGTGGTTTGCGATGGATCCGCTTCCACAATAGCCTTCAATTCTTCATTATGAACTTTGGTCTCCGGCCGTCCACGGGGCTTGTTCTGCAGGTCGAAATTTCCAGAACGAAAACGTTGGAACCAAAAACGCACTGTGTTTTCTTTTGCGGCACCGTCGCCATACACATCATTAATCCTTCGAGCCGTTTCTGCAGCACTGGTGCCACGGTGGAACTCGTACTCGTAAATAACGCGATATTTCAAGTTTTTCATTTTGTAAACTGAGTGACGCAAAGAAAAAAACAATTGAGGAAAAAACAAATGAATTATAATTTTCAAAACACAAATACATGAGTAAATAGCTGTATAAATTTGGATTTGGAATTCCTAACCAAAGAGAAGATATTTGAGATCAAATTTGCCAGTACGGCAAAACGCCAATTTCATATGTAAGGACCTAATATTACTGAAATACTAATTTCAAGTAAATAATATTTGGACAGTTACGCAACAACCATAAACAATACATGAAATATACACATTTTACTCTTGTTGGCGGCTAACTTCTGGTGCGCATGGCCGCGGCCGCATTTGCGGTTGCATACTAAAATTTAACTTGAACAACTCGATTATTCCAAGAACTTTCTATGCCAACTGTTATGGATTTTTTTTTAATATCATTACTACAAATCTTTAAAAAATATATATAATGGATTCTCTAACTTCCAGGTCTGCAAGATCATTTCTAAATCTAAAAACGCTCAAATATAAAACAAGCGTAGTCCAGAACCATTATTCCTTTATAGGAATTAAAACATTCAATTCATTACCCGAGAAATTAAAAAAAAAACTCAAGACCCTACGTCATTTAAAAATGAACTGTAAAAATATAATTAAAAAACCCTTTGAAATTCCTATGAGCTTCACTGTATATTTATTTATTTTGTTTCACAATATTCTTATTATTACAATTTAATATCCATGAAATGAACTGATGTAATTACTCCTCTCTTTAGCACCAGCGTCAGCTCTTTTATTGTATTCATGACTTTGTATGTTTTACGATATGCCTATAATAAAAACTAATTAAAAAGCAAATAACTTTTTGGTCTCGTGTTTCCGCTACATGCTGCGTGCGCAACTTCCGTTACAGTAAAAATATTACCCTCAATACGCCAAAAAATATTCAAAACTAGTTCAAAAATAAAATTATCAATCCATGTCTCCTTCTTCACGTGCCTGTCGGGTCCCCCCGACCACCTGGGAGAAATTTCCCTGTCCAGGGCAGTGCGGAACAGCTCTTCCGCGCTTCTTATCCCGGTCCACTCTCGGATGTTTCCAAGCCAGGAATGCCGCCTCCTTCCGACCCCTCTACAACCATCAAATTAGTGTTTTCTGGGGTATTGTGCCGTGTTATTACGACCTTTCCGGCCGACGTTTCAGATCCCATTGCAGGGTCCATCATCAAGGCTGATGGGCCACGTAACACATAAACACAGAAACACCAAGCTTTCGACACGGTATTGCGAGCTAATACTTAACCACAACACAAACACTCACAACAAAACATCAGCCCTGATGATGGACCCTGCAATGGGATCCGAAACTTCGGCCCGAAAGGACGTAATAACACGGCATAATACCCCAGAAAACACAAACTTGCAAATTCTGAATGGCCGTGAAAACCTAATAACACCCTCTACAACCCTCAATCTTCCCCTTCACGACAAGCCGAAGAATGGAGTACTTTTCTCCTCTCATTATATGACCAAAATATGAAATTTTACGGAGCTTTACTCTGTTGAGTAACGGTCCGTTTGTGTTTGCTCTACGTAAAACTTCAATATTACTAGTCATGTCAGTCCAGGACATCTTTAAGCCATGTATTCACTAGGGGACAGTCCAGGACATCTTTAAGCCATGTATTCACTAGGGGACAGTCCAGGACATCTTTAAGCCATGTATTCACTAGGGGACAGTCCAGGACATCTTTAAGCCATGTATTCACTAGGGGACAGTCCAGGACATCTTTAAGCCATGTATTCACTAGGGGACAAATCACGAAACATGTTGCACGGCACGTCGCATCAACATCTACGCACATTTTTCGGGGACAATGACGCGGTCATTTGACGTGTACACACCGGGACTCGCATATCACTTGTCGCGGAAATGTCGCCCGATGAGGTTATGTTGACAGCTGAGTATCTATTTACACTAACCGCCCGATGAGGTTATGTTGACAGCTGAGTATCTATTTACACTAACCGCCCGATGAGGTTATGTTGACAGCTGAGTATCTATTTACACTAACCGCCCGATGAGGTTATGTTGACAGCTGCTTATCTATTTACACTAGCCGCCCGATGAGGTTATCTATTTATTTTAACGAGTTTATCGAAACGTAAGAGGAGAAAAAGGTGGTAGGTGCGAAATTATTTTCTGCAAAGAGAAAGAAGGATAGATATTCTATGCGATCTTTGAATGTCTAACGGATCATTTGTCAATTTAACTCGAATGACAACAACTGATTTTGACAATTTATTACAAATAATCGGGTCTTCCATAGCCAAGCAATACAATATTAAGGAACGCTGTTGGCCCTCACATCATTTTATTTTTATATTCACGGTTTGAAGCGTCCCACAAAATTGTACGGTGATGAGTACGGTGTCAGTTGACAGATACAGCGCATGCGCATTCACTTGTAAACATACCACGTGATACTGTCGCGCAGCCCGATGTCCCCGTGAGCTCGCTCGAGTACCGTGCGCATTGCAACATTTCCGCGGCACGTAGAAATGCCCCGCTATGTTGTGCGCGACGTTGCAACGTCACGTAGACTCTATGCCGCGCGTGATGTTGAGAGATAATTTGTCCCCTAGCGAATACATGGCTTTAACATTTCGGACACCTCCGGGCGATTTAGAGTGTTCACCTTCAGCGTCCACGCTTCAACACCGCAAACCCATGTCTCTGTAATTAAAATAAAACAAAATATCACACTTGTAAAATGTTGACTTATACCGTTGTAGTCGAGTACCTCGAAAATACAAATTCACTACTTTTTTCCCGTTGACAAATTATCAAATGTAAACCGTAATCTGAGGGTAAAGTCTGCCTCGTAAAAAAAGCTAACACCTCATTAGGAGCACGAAATTACTGTCTCTAAAAAAATCAAATGGATACGCGCATTTATTTATGTTACTCTGTGTTTCGTAATTTTAAAAAAAATGCGCCGATTCAAATTACTGTCGATTCGATCTTGGGTGTGAAATCGGATAACTGCGGTGATTTTATTATTAAGGGTAATTTATAGGAGTCTCATAGAGACGAAGCTAATTTATATATGAGAAATGTGGATGCACATTAATGGATCTACATTAAAAACACAAACCACCTAACAGCAACCAGTAACTCGCATTCACATAATACTAGACAAGCATTACGAAACCTTGACGAAATACCAAAAACTAAGACAACACATGGACAGAAAAATTACTCATACATAGGGCCTAAAATATTTAACATATTTAAAACAGACTTCCCGGAAATCAGAATATACTCAATTAATAAAATAAAAGCTTTAGCAAACAACTGGCTTACCTCCAAAGGTAGAACAGCAACTGAAAATTTACTTACTGTAATTGCGTAATAATGTCTTCAAATAAAAATATATACCTATATAAATTAATTAATTAATTAAGGAAAACAAAAAAATAATCTTAAACAAAACTTTAACCCTTTTTACATTAAACAATTATTCTACACATATTTACACTTGGACTTATGACTCACTCAACTTTCACTAACATTCCACTTGATACTCTATAGATACATAATAACTACCTTATGAAAATAAATACTACTGACGAACTCGAAAAAAAATTATAATTGTGTGCTATAACGCCACTCTGGGACAGGCCTAGCCTAGTAGAGTGGCATAATCCACAAATTAAACAAAACAAAAAAATGTGTAAATTATCTTATGTTTTATCTTATGTTCTATTGTTAAATTAGTATTAAGTATCTTATTTGTAAACAAGGATTTTTAAATAAATAAAAATAAAATAAAAAGTCTTTAATACGATGGCTCAGAGCTTACAACCTGTATGAACTGGCTCACGTGTCAGTCACTCTACACGATGCAACGTTCACCGATTCCATCGTACATGTAAATTAGCTTCGTCTCTGTGAGACTTCTATAATTTGTGCTTAATTAATTGATCATCCCTCCGTGGACTAAATCCAGCAACTGTGTTCTTAAAACATACTTTCGTATAAAAATATTATTTAAAAATATATGCTGGTACGTGATAGAAGTTAAAAATTTAAAATATTGATTTTCAGGCGTATTCTAGTAGATATGTTATTATTCGAAAGAACATCATACATACGTTAAAAGGAACATTGCCAAAAGAAACTCCACTTTAAAAATGTATAGTAACTTGTGAATGAGAAAAAAATCAACAGATGTCTCTAACAGAGATCATAGAAATATATATGAAAGATTCTTTATTCGAAAGTATATACAGGTGTACCGGAGCTAGTAACAGAAACGTGGCCGGTAGATTCCTGCCTATGAGTCTAAATTGTTCAAGAAACCATGACCTAATATCAATAGTTATGGAGATATGGAATATCAAAGTTTGCATTTTTTTTCAATATTTCTGACACATTTTTTGCAAAAAGTTGAACTATCGTTTCAGTAACTTATATCGATTATGATAAATTCATTACATTTAGTACAAGTCGAATAAAATGACAAAAGCCTTGCAAAAATTGAAAAATGTGTTTTTTTGACAGGGTTTTTATCATTTAATTTAAGTTGTACTGAAACGAATGAATTTTTCATAATCGTTTTAAGTTACTGTAATGAAAGTCCAACGTTTTACGAAAAAAAAGTCAGAAATATTGAAAAAAAAATGCAATTTTTAGCTTGAACATTTTGGACTCATAATCAAGGCAGGAATATAGTCCTGCGAGGTTATTAATGTTTTTCGAATAACCCTGTATATAGAACTTTCAAAATTTGATAATGTGTGGATGTCCTTACGATGGAATTGGTGAACGTTGCATCGTGTAAAGTGATCACTCAAGCCGGCTCATACAGGTTGTAAGCCTTGAGCCATCGTATAAGAGACTTCCATCCACTTTTCTCATATATAAATTAGCTTCGTCTCTGTGAGACTTCTATAAATTTTCCTAAATCAATTGAAAATTTTATAGTTTGACGATATACAATTTATTTATTTATTTATTTATTTATTCATTCATTTACGCCTAAACAGGCTTTTACATATGTAGGTATATAACAGTTATTTGCAAAAATAATATAAACAGAGAGAAAAACAAAAAAAAAGAAAGTGTATATAATTTACATTATGGCGGAATGAAGCGCTCTCAGTATCGCGCCCCTATACTGTGACAAGTCAGAACCAAACACGTCCGCCATGTTTGTATAATTGTTACCTAACCTGTGTATTCTAGGTACTAGCGAGTTGTAGTGAGCATTTGTTCTAGTATTGTCACAGTAAAAAGGCGTCGGCACTCGAGTAGTTCGACTGGGATAAATAGATAAATACAATAAATAATTATTATTTTTATCATTTTCTTGTGTCATTATTATTATAGTCATTATTCATTACATATTGTATTTATATTGTTGATATTCTTTTATATTATGTAAGCCCAATTCAGGGTGTGTATTATTAAAAAATAAATCAGTATAATGGACTCAATTTCAATCATATACAGGGTTATTTGTAAAACATTAATAACCTCGCAGGACTATATTCCTGCTTTGATTATGATTCGAAAATGTTCAATCAGCCATAACCCAATATCAATAGTTACGGAGATATACGACAACAAAGTTTGCATTTTTTTTAAATATTTCTGACATATTTTTAGTAAGACGTTGGACTATCATTACAGTAACTTATATTGATTATGAAAAATTCATTCGTTTCATTACAAGTTAAATAAAATGATAAAAACCCTGCCGAAATTCCAATTGGAATTTAAAGGTTTTTTATTATATTATTTGACTTGTATTAAAGGCAATAAATTTTTCATATTCGAAATAAAATACTGTAATGATAGTCCAACGTTTTATAAAAAATAAGTCAGAAATATTGAAAAAAAAAATGCAAACTTTGATGTCGCATATCTTCATAACTATCGATATTAGGTCATGGTTGCTTGAACATTTTCGACTTATAATCAAGGCAGGAATATAGTCCTGCGAGGATATTAATGTTTTATAAATAATCCTGTATTATTGCATATTTATAGAACCTCCTTCTTTAATACTTGACCTCCGAGGGAAACATGTTTCGGGGTTTAAGAGTGTGAGGTAGAAAAAAGGCTAGAATACTTAAATAATAAATAATAAACTTTTAAGCATTTTAGCCCTGTTGTCGAAACGGTATTCATGCAATGCCATTTTATACATTTTCGTATCCAGTTCTTCCAATCTAATGTCATATCAAGTTTCTCTCTGGCAAAACGCCATAGAAAACTGTGCTTGGAGTGAGATCGAATACAGTCGATTGTCGAAATAAATAGTTCGCCGGCAAAATATTACAAGTGACAGTTTTAAATGTACAATGCATACATGGATTTATTATTTGGAAAACATTAATAACGTCGCAGGACTATATTCCTGTCTTGATTGTGAGTCGAAAATGTTCAATAGTGATGGAGATATGCGACATCAAAATTTGCATTTTTTTACTCCCTTTCTTTTAACTCGTAACGTCTGCTTGTCTGCCGAAAAAACTTTGGATCGATTTTTAACCCTTTTTCCGTTATCCAATCGAGTTGAAACTCTGCAGGCAGACTCGTGATAAAAATGATCTAACAAATTTTCATTTTAAAAAATTAATAATTATAGTATAAATTTGGATTTTTCGAAATTTTGACGATTTATATATTGTTTAATTTTCGAGCCCGACGTGTGGAGTAGGCACGAAACCAGTTTCAATGAGAAAGGGAGTATAATAAAAACTTGTTTTTTATCGGTTAGTTTTTTTATATTTCTGACTTACTTTTTGTAAACGTTGGACTATCATTACAGTAACATATATCGATTACGAAAATTCATTCGTTTCTATACAAGTTAAATAAAATTATAAAAACCCTGCATAAAGTTTTTATTATTTTATTTGACTTGTATTGAAACGAATGAATTTTTCGTGATCGATATAAGTTACTGTAATGATAGTCCAACGTTTTACAAAAAGTAAGTCAGAAATATTGAGAAAAAAATGCAAACTTTGATGTTGCATATCTCCATAACTATTGATTAGGTCATGATCAATGAAAGCAGGAATACAGTCCTGCAAGGTTATTATTGTTTTCTAAATAATCCTTTTTATTATAGTATTTAATAAGAAAATAATTAACAATTTAATTTCACTCTAACCCCCGTGACACGATATCTCGGAAAATGACTTTGCAGGATAGCATTCTTCTTCTTCTTCATCATCAGCCTTCTTCTTTCCACTGCTGGATATAGGCCTCTTCCTTATTTTTCCATTCTTCCCTGTTGTTGGCTAATTGTAGCCATTTCTAAGGATAGCATAGTGCTCCGCAATTTTGAAATTTCAAAAATAATTCGGCGATGAAAAATTTTAACCAATTTATGCCGTAAATAATGATAGTAAAAATATTTTTTTATGTTTAATATATATGTCAAAAATAAATAATTGAATTTCAGGCCGGCGCCACACTGCGCAGATTTCCGCCGCGTCTTTTCCGTCGCGTGAAATCGGCAAAGCAAATGGGTCGACCGATCGTCCGCGTAGTGCGTTTGATAAGCGCATATTGTATGGAAGGAAATGTACGCGGCGGACAATCCGCGCAGTGTGGCGCCGGCTTCAATGTATTTTTGGTCGCCTCGAGGTTGCGTAACCCTTAAAGGCTTACAACGCCATAATGTCTCCGGGATACTGGTTGTTGTAGCAGACCAGGACGTTCCAGAACTTGTTTTGAGGAGTCGATCCGGTCTGGTTTCTGCAGGCGTCCACGGCTGCCGAGAACCTGGCCGGGTCCGTCTGCGACGCGATGACCTTCAGGCCCGCTTCCTTGTCCAGGCTCCCGTCGGGAGTCGCCACCCCCAGGGTCCTGTAGACGCAGAGGGCGTAGGCCTTCACCTTGTCGTCCTGCACGGTGAAGTCGCCCGCGCGCACCTGGTGCAGAGACCTCAGGCAGGCCAGGTTCAGAACTTCGCAGTAGGTCCGGATTGCAATCACCTCCGCTACTTGTACGATCGTCTGGCTCTGTTTGAAAATAAATAAATAAATAGTGTCTGAAATTTAAAAATAAATCACCATTTTATTAAATCACCCGTAAAACCAAATAGTTCACTTCCGACGCCAATGTAAAATTGTTGATTAAAACCAAATTTATTAATCAATTAGAAAGACATGCAGAAAAATCAAATCAACGAAAAAATATTTTGCCTGCTACCGGAATTCGAACCCAGATCACCTAGCATTCCGGGCAGGTATGCTACCAATTACACCACATCGGGCTGGTACTTTTCCATCAATATTTTTAGTGTATTTACGAGTATGTATGAGGTTTTCTTCAAATTTTTTTCCTCAATTTTTATCTTCATATCGATGGTGATCTGGCAATACGTAATTTATTTTTTCTAACTGCGTTGTGAATAGGGATTACGATAACCCGGTTAAAAAAAAACTGAAAAAATAGGATCACTCTGTTATACTGACAGCAATACTGTGGAACATTCTGGAATCGTCTAGGGTCTTTCCTAATCTCTGGAATGTTCCACAAGTCTCCCAACGTCTAAGAAGCTATAAAATCTCGAAGGAAGTTACCTATAAATACAAGGGGATCACACGATGCGGATTCAGTCATACACAGTGCGATTTTTTTTACCGAGAAATTTACGTTAGTTCATGTCTATATATATTTTGGTGTTATGTTTCTAAAACATTTTTTCCGATCAAGTTGCTAAATATTTTAACAAATTATACATTAACAAAAATCGTCATCATCATCATCAATGGCTCCACAGCACATTGTGGACCTTGGCCTCCTCCAACATTCCTCTCCATCTTCCTCCATCCTGACATGTACTCCTCCAATCCCTGATGCTTTTAGTTTCTCGTCTGGCTGCACTCCATCCAGCCATCGGAGTTTGGGTCTTTGTGTGGAGAATCTTTTTTGGCATTCTCTCTTCACTCATTCTTTCTGCGTGCCCTGCCCGTCGTAGCCTCCCTATTTTGATAAATTGTATTTTATTATATCGGTCATAAACCTTTTTTTTTCCTCTTCTTTAATCCATCGTCTTTCTTTTGAACCGACTTCGTATATGTAATTTTTTATCTTGAATCTTTCTTTAATTAACATTTTTTCTTTTGCCCAGACCTCGTATATATATATATATATATATGCAGATGTATTGATCAGATATCTTTATGCTATACATATATCTTTTGCACTTCTTTTTATTCTTATATCTTGTCCTTTTTACTAAGTAGATTTGTCCTTTCCTATCCATTCCTTATTCTTCTTTTACCTCTAATTCTTTGACTCCCATAGTTTGTCCATAACTTAAAACTTTCACTTTTTTCGTTTTTTATTCTATAACTCAAGTTATTGTTGCTTTATGTTAAAACACAACAGGTTAATTCTGTGGAAACTTGTAAGATCTCTATACTGTTAAATAATCATGTATAATCTCTTTATATGTACTGTTAGTTTCCCATAAATAAATAAATATTGGGCTCATTATAAACATTATAGACCTCCCGGTTGTGTCGTATTCTCCAAACTCCGTTTATCTGTACTGGACCGAATATTTTTCATTCAAATACAAGGAGAGACATTTCATCCCATTCACTCGATACCCAGCATTCAGAGCCATATGTTAATACAGGTCGTAATATTGTCTTATAGATGATAACTTTTGTTTTCCTTGGCAGCATTCGAGAAGCGAGATGTCAACAAAAATACAGATAACAAAAAGCGATTACCTGTCCTATCGAAACCACACCGCAGATGGCGAAAAACACAGCAACAGGTGACATTTTACGTTGTTTTTTCGCTTGACCTCAACACTGTAACTGTCGGATTAATTTTTGATTCCTCTTTTTTATACTATGTAAATTATAGCGATTTGATTAAAAATAATGAATTTTTCACAAAAAATGCAACTAACCCTTTCGTGTTTAAAATCATATCAGCTGTTTATTATTACGGAAACCATACGTTTTTATTTTTATTTATTTATTTATTTAATATACACGGCTAAATAGCCTTTTACCTACAATGCACTTATACATAATATTAACACAACAACATGTGTGTAAATTATAGAAATAGAATTATACATCAGTGTAGAAATAGACAAAGAATAAGGTATAAAAGAAATATCATACAATATAAAACATATTAATAATAGAAATATCCACGTTTCATGTTTCATACAAATTGCAAAAATTTGATAGATTATAGGCCATATATGGGGTATAAAGACAAAGATATCAAAAACCAAAAAAAATATATTAGTTTTAAGATCCCACAAATAAATAATCTAGAAATACTCGAAATTAGGAAAAGTGTTAATACTAATTCAAATATAATAAATAACAGAGAAAATTTCCGCACAACCCACTATTGAATATTTTTCCACTTAAGATTCCATCCCCTTCCGATGACATTTCATAATTAACACCTTCGACCCCCCTCTTTACCTTTTTCAATTTTCGTACACAGACAATCCTGAAGAAGAGAACATTTTTCTCGAAACATGTAGATTGTATATCTAATAAAGTGGTGAAAACAAAGTGATTTGTGTTTTATTTTAATTGAAAAATGTGTTGAATGCAGTCACCGAGGATTACTAATTTAAACTGTACTGAATTCTAATTTTTATGTATCTATATTTATAAGGATTTCATATATTTGTAAAATTTTTATAGACTATGTTTCCTATAAAATATCAAATTCAGTAGGTACATTATAAATTAGTAATCCTCGATGAGTGCATTAATTTTTTTTGGAGATTGCTGCCTTTGCTTTTATACCCCACATACGACAGATCGTAAGCCCTATAAACAACCAAAAAGGCTTCCATACCATCCCATATTAAAAGTTTCGTCTCTATGAGACGTTGATAATATGATAGAAAATTAACGTCCGCCTATCTGTAGGACAGGCAGACAGGCGGACGGACAGACAACAAAATTATTTATAATATTAGTGTACCTAAATCGTCATCCGTCTCCCTTTCTCTCTTTTTTTCTAGATATTTTCTAGATCTTTCTAGATCTTTTTAGATCTTTCTAGATCTTTCTAGATCTTTCTAGATCTTTCTAGATCTTTCTAGATCTTTCTAGATCTTTCTATATATTTCTAGATCTTTCTAGATCTTTTTAGATCTTTCTAGATCTTTCTACATCTTTCTAGATCTTTCTAGATCTTTCTAGATCTTTCTGGATCTTTCAATAGATATTCTTGAACTTTCTAGATCTTTCTTGATCTTTCTAGATCTTTCTAGATCTTTCAAGATCTTTATAGATCTTTCTAGATCTTTCTAGATCTTTCTAGATCTTTCAAGATCTCTATAGATCTTTGTAGATCTTTCTAGATCTTTATAGATCTTTAAAGATCTTTCTAGATCTTTCTAGATCACTCTAGATCTTTCTAGATCTTTCTAGATCTTTTTAGATCTTTCTAGATCTTTCTAGATCTTTTTAGATCTTTCTAGATCTTTCTAGATCTTTCTAGATCTTTCTAGATCTTTCTAGATCTTTCTAGATCTTTCTAGATCTTTCTAGATCTTTCTAGATCTTTCGAGATCTTTCGAGATCTTTCTAGATCTTTCGAGATCTTTCGAGATCTTTCTAGATCTTTCTAGATCTTTCGAGATCTTTCGAGATCTTTCTAGATCTTTCGAGATCTTTCGAGATTTTTCTAGATCTAGATATTCAAAGTAAATAAATTAATGAAAATAAAATTTCTTTTCAGCACGGTATTGAAGGGGTTAAACCAATTTTATTATTTTTAGTACGTAGGTACCCACTGTACCGGCGTCCCTTTTGTCAGCCATATCCGGAATTTGAGTACCGACAAGTGTCTGATATTATGACTCACGAGTGTGAATATCTATTGTACTCAAAAATGATAAACAAGCCAACAAAAATATTATTGAGTTTTTTTTTCAGTATATAACACACTTTGAAAGCATATTTCTGTTTTTGCGGCAAGACTTCTAGTTTAAAAATAAAATAATCACAATATTCAGAATATTTTGAGTGTGTTTTAATTTAAAAAAAAAAAACAATACTGGAACAATATTGTGATTAATGATTCCCCCCTGGACTAGTTTTGTGTTCATGAAAATTTGAGCGCACCAAAAATAAACTGAATATATAAAAACTGCCTCTAGAAAATCTAGAAAGGAGTTAAAATTTTGAAATAATTTTCAGGCGTATAAAAATAATATTTCAATGCGTATAAAAATAATATTTTTTCAAAAAAACCCCAATAAAAAAAAAGGTATATATAATGATTTTGGGGTTGAAAATTTTTAACGACACACAGCGGTATTAGAATACAATTCACATACGAAACAATTTGTGCAAAGTTGACTTCCAAAAAAATTATAGATGTGGTGGTCAATCGTGGGTGGAATTGGTGAACGTTACTTTGTGTAAAGTGATCACTTGAGCCAGAGATAGGCCGTAAGCTCTACAAACGCCCAAAAAAGACTTTCATACCAATTATATTTTCCCGTATAAACAAATAGTTTCGTCCCTACGGTACACCTATGATATACAGGATGTAACAGAGCTAATCCACAAAACTTTACAAGTGGATCCCTGCCTTGATTACGAGTCGAAAATGTTCAAGAAACCATGACCTAACGTCAACAGTTAAGTAAATATGCGACATCAAAGTTCGCATTTATTTTTCAATATTACTGGCTTATTTTTTGCAAGACGTTGGACTATCATTACAGACACTTATATCCCATATGAAAAATTTATTCCTTTTAATACAAGTCAAATAAAACGATAAAAGCCTTCCAATTCCAATTGGAATTATTCAGGTTTTTTTTATTTTATTTTACTTTTATTGAAACGATTGAATTTTTCGTAATCGATACAAATTACTGTAATGATACTTCAACGTTTTGTAAATAAAATGTCAGAAATGTTTAAAAAATGCAAACTTTGATATTGCATAACTCCAGGTCATGGTTGCTTGAACATTTTCGACTCACAATCAAGGCAGGAATCCACTTGTTAAGTATTGCGGATTAGCTCTGGTATATCTTCATTAATCAGAATTCACAATAGAATTTTTTCAATTCTTTTAGGCAATGGTTTAAAAGTGCAGAAGACAAAACTTCAGAACTCCCTTTATGCCCTGCTTGCCGGCTTGCCGTCAAAAAAAACTTTGGATCGATTTTTGATTTTTCTGTGCTCCAATCGAGCTGAAACTTGGCAAGTAGACTCGTAGCGACGATCAAGAAGATCTATCAAATTTTCGTTAAAAAAAATTAATAATAATAGTATGATTTCGGATTTTAAGAAATTTTATTGGTTTTTTCAAATTGGATTCATTAGAAAAGTTTGATTAGCAACTGCGATAACGTCGCGGAATATTTTCTAAATTTGGATTACTCCGTCGGTATGTATAATAGGTACTTCACTACGAATGTCTAAAATATAAATTGACTGACAAATGTTTTTAGAATTTAATCTTCAAAGCATGAAGTTTCTTATCAAAGCTCAAAACATCTGAAATTTTAGAATTATATTAAATTACTGTAAGTTTAGTGTTATGTTATATGTTTTTATTCGTCTATAATTGTTGTTATATTTTACAAAGAAAGGGAGTATAATAAAAACTTGGCTTTTATGGGTTGGGAGAAATTCTTTTGTCTGCAGCCCGACACCCTGCATTGTCTCGGAATCGGGTCCAAATGTTTGTCTCTAAAGATCTGCGAGATGACGATTATGCTCTCAGCCTTCAAATTAATTAACTTTTCTTCAAACAACGAACAAAGGACTTTGTACTCACTTTTAATTTATTTTTTTAAATGTCAATGCAGTCAGGGAGGTGCAAGCAAAGTTTAATCAAAAAATACTCGGAATTTTCGTTTTTCTCCAAAAATATTTATTTATTCGTCAATCTTTATTGTGGTGTTCTCTTCCCTTAAACTCAGGAGGAGAACCGTGTAGAATGGCGGGGGTCCAGATAAACAAGATGCTCCGCTTGAATATAATTTATTTCCTTGTATTAATGGAGTTCCACGCGACCATATTAAATCAGTTTGTGTGTAAATAGCTTACCAAGTTGTTACTGACGTGGTGGTTTTATTGTAAGACGGCGCATCCCTATTTACACCCATTCACTCTCTCATACATTAAATTTATCAAAAATAATCGAATAATCTATATATATTATTGTCATGGGACGTGGCTGTGGGAGGCGAATGAAACAAAGATGAAAAAAAACATATGAAAGAGAGTTTTGCCAACATTAAGAAGGTTTTTTCGTCAGACAAGCAAGCAATCAGACGCCACGAGTTAAAAGAAAGGGAGTAAAAAAACAACGTAACAAATACGCTTTGTTTATTAGGGGATTAAATTATGCAAACATAAATACTTTAACTGCATTATAAACTTGTCGTAAATATGTGCGCGGGGGGGACGTATTTCTGTTGTGCCCCAGTCCTTTCGCCTAAAGAAGGTGTTTATTTCAATTATTTTAATCCTTTCTTTGTCCATCTATCTCCTACTCGTCTGCCTATCATAGAGCTAATTTTTTCACTGTGCCATTGCATACCAGAAATCTGTTTCTATTTCAATTGTTGTTATTATATTATCATACGTAACAAAAATTTAATAAATTTATAAAATTAAAAGGTGTGCTTTCGTTTTGTTCAAAGGTATCTATTTTCTAATTGACAGGGGCACATATTTAACTCACCAATTGAAGTCACACCCATCAACCGGCAATTTGCGGTTCACGGGGGGACTGAAGCGTAATTTTGAGCTATTTGCCCTGCTGATTTGGAAGACCCTCAGCCAATTAGCCAAACTATTCGGTAACGAGGTGTTTATTTGTCCACATATATTGAGTGTAGTCCTTTTGATTCGTTGTACGGAGAAGGGCCGTATTAGCAATGTATTTTACAATGGGTATCTGCCAGTGGGCAATCGCATTTTTATTATTATAACATTTTTTATTTATTTGATTTATTTTCGTTTTTAACGATTACCGGATAATTTGTTGCACAGTTTTAGTGCCACAGTTGCTCACCCACAATTACTCCTCACAGTTGCTCACTCACAAATGCTCACTCACAATTGCTCGTCAATAGTATTACGTCACGTAATACGACCAGATAACCTAACCTAACATGACCTTTTTTTTAATATAATGTACATATATCTGGGTGTTACTATTACCAAGGACTTTAAATGGTGTGAGCACATAGCAAGTGTGGTTAAGAAGGCTAAATCTATTTTGTATTTGGTGAGAAGATCATTCCAACATCTGACGGTACCACTATTCACAACTATTTATAAGACATATGTGAGGCCTCTCCCCGAATATGCCTCTCAGATCTGGGATCCATATTTTGCTAAAGATATAGTTTTACTGGAAAACGTTCAGAGACGAGCCACAAAATTACCCTTGGGTCTTAAAAACCTGGAATATGCGGAAAGGCTGAGAGTCTTGAAACTGCCCACTCTCCAGGAACGACCAGCAAGAGATGACCTCTTGCTCGTCAAAGACCTCATCAAAGACCTCATCGAGACATTCAAGATTCTATCGGGCTACTACAATATTCCTAATATGACAGATATGTTTGCGTTAAACACTAATGTGGGCCTTCGAGGACATCACCTGAAGTTGAACAAGTCTCGGTTCTCGTGTAACCCAAGAAAGCACGCATTAAGCAACAGAGTGGTCAATATGTGGAACAGTTTGCCCGAGGGTGTTGTGTCTGCAGCCAGTGTCAAATAATTTGAGAATAGAATATTTTGAGTTTGTTCAAATCTTTCAGAACAGTCCTGGATTTCATGTCACAGAGACATTATTAATCAATTAATAATTAATTGATTAATAATGTCTCTGTGACATGAAATCCAATGTTCTGAAAGATTTGAATAAACTCAAAATATTCTGAATGAAAATACTGGTAAAAAAGGAATTTAATAAAAATAGGAAATAATATTTCCTGGCGCATCCTAGTGTAATGTTAGTAATTCGGATGAATTTCATTACACAGAAAAAGTATATTGCTTTCAAAAATTCCGTAAAATCAATTGTAGATTTTCTCATTTACTGACATTAACGACATCTGTGGTGATTTAGGGGGATGAAAATGGCTTTGTACAGGCCGCATGGAAAGGTTGTTACAATGCATATATAAAGTGTGGCATGTAATTCAAATATATACAACTTCCAAAAATTAGTAGGCATGGTATATTCTATCATGGGTGGAAATGGCGAATGTTAAATTGTGTGAAGTGATCACTTAAGCCAACCATAAGATAGGTCATAAGGCCTATGTACACCCAAAAGACTTCTATACCTACTTTCCCATAAAAAAAATTAAAAATCTACAGTTTCGTCTCTGTGAGACACCTATAATATACATTAATTTAAGAATAGGCTGGATATTCAAATGAGAGACAGTGATATGGGCCTATCAGCTTAAGCTGCCTGCCCATTATCAATAATATTAATAATAATAATGTATGTAAACCTCATCAATGAAGAGAAGCTCTTGAGTCTGATAAGGGAGCCTCAGTTCTTATTTTGTATATAGGTATAGGTCTCTTCATACAAGCTTGCAAATATGTTAGTGTGGATACAGCACGCTACACGTGCATTGTTTTGTTGTGTTAAGCTATGTATTCACTAGGGGACAAATCGCGAAACATTCCGCTCGACATGTCGCATCAACATCTACGCTCATGTTTCGGGGACAATGACGCGGTCATTTGACGTGTACACACCGGGACTCGCATATCTTGTCGCGGAAATGTCATCCGGTGAGGTTATGGATGACAGCTGCGGTATCACATTTGGCGAAAACGGGGTTCCGCGCAATTCGAAATGTTTTTTTGGGTCGCAATTTCAAATTAACGAGGTTTTACTGTAGTAAATTGAATATTATTAAAAACAAGGTCCTTTTTGCAAATAATTATTGTTTTCCAGACGTCGCGGAAATATATCGCCTATGAGGTTATGATGATAGCCGCGTATCTGTTTATGTTAATGAGTTTATCGAAAAGTAAGAGGAGAAAAAAGGGGAGAATGCGAAATTATTTACTGCAAAGAGAAAGAAGGACGGACATTCTATGCGATCTTCGATCGATACAGCTCGATGAGTTCGAGAACGATTTCGTTTCCCCGCATTGTCATCTTGACAGATACAGCGCATGCGTATTCACTTGTAAACATACCACGTGGTACTGACGCTCCGCAGAATGTTGCAGTGAGTACGCTCGGGTACCGTGCGCATGGCAACGTTGCCACGGCACGTAGAAATGCCGCGCTATGTTGTCCGCGAGGTCGCGGAACAGTGCACGACGTTGCAACGTCACGTAGACTCTATGCCGCGCATGCTGTTGAGGGACAATTTGTCCCCTAGTGAATACATGGCTTTAAGTTTACGGATACGCCCCTCTAGTATCCGTAAACGTAACACAACGAAACAATGCGCGTATTACACACCGTACCCACACTTACTCAATTGCAAGCTTGTATGAAAAGACATATGTATGCGTGTGTGAATCATTTAATAATACGGGTGGTAATAGAAGATAATTAGATAATGAATAATATTTAAGTATTTTGAAAAAAGCTTTAAATTTAAACGATTTATGAATTTAATGAACGTTTTAATTTTTTCAATTTGTTTTGAAAGGTTACTGATGCGGCGTATCTCGATAGGAAGATTATTTTAGTAGTTAATGGCTTTATAAATATAGTGGTGCTGCATTTGGGTTGTTTTAAATTTATAAAATTTTATTTGACGACAACTGTTGGTAAATAATAATTAAAAATATATGTATTATCAACATCGTGTATCTTCTCCATTGCTGAATGTTACATTATGTAAAGTGATCACTTAAGCCAGCCATGTGACAGTTCGTAAGCCCGAAGACTTCTACACCCACTTTTCCATACAAATAACTTCGTTTCTGTGAGACACCCATAATATATCTTGAATAATTTTATTCTCAATTTACAAAAAAGTATATAGCGATTAAAATCACGCTATTCATTTAGAAGACAAGCATTTGTATTAAAAAATACTAGAATATATACTAGATTATATATATATATAGCATTATATATACTAGAATAAGTATTTTGTTTTTTTTTTCGTTTAAAATAAACAATTGTCTCGAATGCCTGAAACATAAATTTATCTAAGCATTAGTTACCTTGTCAGTTACGTTTTCTTCCTGTACCTAGTAGGTACTAGGTTAAAGTGAAAATGTCTTAGGCCCGGTTGTTTCAAGTTGGATTTAAATAAAAGTTCGTTTAAAGCATGGATTTTTACGGAAACGGATCGATTGATTGGTGGAGAACGCAAAAATCTATGCTTTAAACGCTTTAATCCAACATGAACAACCGGCCCTTGGAGATGCTCCGACACTACACTTTGATCTCACTCAAAAGTATGTTCTTCTACCAATCTAATTAATCAAATATACATAGAACGAGTAAATACCTACAGTGCAACTGAGAAATTGTCCGAATATCCGCTAAACCAAATTCAACTTTAAACTCAAAGGGGTTTTCTGATTTTGTCAGAAACAAATTAGATACGAGTTAATGTAGCAAAGAGGTGTTAGTGAAAAGATAAATTGAAACAATTTTGTTAACGCTTGTTTAAACGAAATGCGGTTGTTTGTGTAACGTGTAGAAATTGTATTAAATCAGTTTGATTTTATAAACAAAGTTAACTATTTACAAAACCACGGTATTTTATATACTTTGCGGAAGTCCTCTATAACTTTTTTGTATAGTCAGAATATTTAGATTTTGTTTAAATTTTTCAAGAATATTTCAATTTTCAGGCATATTTTAGTGAAATGTTAATAATTCGGAAGAATTTCATATACATACACAAAGAATATTGCTTTAAAAACTATAATTAAAAAATATATATATCCCATTACCGACATCTATACTGGTTTACAGGAATGAAGAATTCTCGACCACAGGTGGCGGCGAAGGTCAATTCAAATACAACGCACGTACGAAACAATGTGTACAATTTAAACACGTAAAGTGACCACTACAACCAGCCGTACGATGCGTCGCACGCCCAATGAACACCCAAACGAACTTCCATACCTACTTTGGCGTATAATAAACAGCTTCGTTTTTATGAAACATCTATACTATATCTTGATTTTTGGTATAGCACCACATCCTACACAAGCAAACGATCAAAATAATCCAGAATATTTTGAGTTTGTTCAAATCTTTCAGAACAGTGCTGGATTTATGTCACAGAGACATTATTAATCAATTAGTGTATATTATAGATATCTATAATATACACTAATTGATTAATAATGTCTCTGTGACATAAATCCAGCACTGTTCTGAAAGATTTGAACAAACTCAAAATATTCTGAATTGTAATACTGGTCAAAAAGGAATTTAACAAAAATTGGAAATAATATTTCCTGGCGTATCCTAGTGTAATGCAAGTATTCGGATGAATTTCATTACACATAATAAAAGTATATTGCCTCCCAAAATTCCGTAAAATCAATTGTAGATTTTCTCATTAGCGACATCTGTGGGGATTTAGGGAATGAAAAAATGGCTTTGTACAGGCCGCATGCGAAAAGGCGCTTACAACTCATATATGAAAGCTTCACGCAATTTGAACATATATACAACTTCCAAAAAAATGAATAAGCATGGTATATTCTATCATGGGTGGAAATGGCGAATGTTACAATTGCGTAAAGTGATCACTTAAGCCAACCAAAAGACAGGTCATAAGTCCTGTTACACCCAAATGACTTCTATACCTACTTTCCCATAATTAATACAGTTTCGTCTCTGTGAGATATCTATAATATACACTAATTGATCAAAATAATCACAATTACGCCGATTGGACCTGTTAACTGGCTACCTCGTTCGTGCGATTTGACGCGATTAGATTATTTGCTTTGGGTATGTGTACAATCGCATGTCTACACTGATAAACCAGAAACAATTTAGCACTTAAAAGTCAGCATTCGACGCATTATTGCCGAAATACAGTCTGATTTACTGCGAAGAGTTGAGAAAATTGGACTTTCACATTACGCCATGTACCTGCCAACCACGACGGCCCCATGCCCGATATCATATTCAAATATTAATGCCATAAAATTATCTATCAAATAAAGCTATTTTTATGCATATTAATAACATTTTTCTTTGTTTTTATTTTAATTTAAAGTTCTCCGCCTTTAAAAAGACATCGAAAATGGAAACACATCGACATTGAAAAATCGAAATTTTACTCAGAAACGACATCGACATTGAAAAATTTTACTCAGAACTCTACACATCGACATTGAAAAATCGAAATTTTACTCAGAAACGACATCGACATTGAAAAATTTTACTCAGAACTCTACACATCGACATTGAAAAATCGAAATTTTACTCAGAAACGACATCGACATTGAAAAATTTTACTCAGCACTCTACACATCACGAATTAACCAAAAGAAAGACGCATATTGAATGTAGGATCCGAAGAATTACCAGAAATAGAAATCGAAGAGATAGAAAATGCCTTAAAGCAAATGAAAAATAATAAGGCTCCGGGTACAGATCAAATAACAAGCGATATGCTAAAACTAGGGGGAAGAAAATTGATAGAAGCCATAAAAATACTATTAAACAAATGTCTAAAAGAAGAAAAAATACCTTGTGATTGGCAAAACGCAGAAGTAAAAATAGTATTTAAAAAGGAGACATCGATAATCTAGAAAACTATCGACCCATAAGTTTGCTTTCGCATTTATATAAATTGCTAACAAAGATCATGACGAATCGCCTAACGCTAAAATTTGATCACTACCAACCCGTAGAGCAAGCCGGCTTCCGCAAAGGTTTTGGAACCAGAGACCACATTCAAACTCTGAGATTGCTCATAGAAAAAACAACAGAGTATAATATACCTACACACTTAGCTTTTATTGACTACCAAAAAGCATTTGACTCAGTTGAAAGTTGGGCAATCATCGAAGCACTCAAAAACACGCGAGTAGACTCTAGATATATATGAAAACTTTATGTATGAAAATGCAACTATGGGTGTTATAATTGACGACGACACTAGAACTGAAAAAATAAAAATAGAAAAAGGTGTTCGACAAGGTGACACAATCTCGCCTAAAATCTTCACGTTAGCCTTGGAAGATGTATTTAAGACCCTGAATTGGGATAAAAAAGGTGTGAAGATAGATGGCACATATTTAAGTCACCTAAGATTTGCTGACGACATAGTAGTTGTAAATGATAATATTAAAGAACTAAGTATAATGCTAAAAGTACTACACGAAGCTTCGAGCAAAGTTGGTCTTAAGATGAATATAAAGAAAACAAAAATTTTGAGTCCAGAGAACAAAGTCATCACTACCAATGATAATAATATTGAAATAGTTGATGAATATATATACCTAGGACACAAGATAAAAATGAACAAAGATAACCAAACAGCAGAATTGCCAAAACGAATAGGAATGAGCTGGGCTGCTTTTGGCAAACTCAAACACATCTTCGAGAACAAACAGATCCCAATTAGCCTAAAAAGAAAAGCCTTTGAATCGTGCATACTGCCAGTAATGACGTATGGATTGGAGACTATGGCCCTTACAAAGAAAAGTGTAGAAAAGCTCAAATGCACGCAACGATCCTTGGAGAGATCCATGCTTGGAGTAAGCCTAAGAGATAGAATTAGAAACGACGAAATTAGGCGCAGAACTAGAGTAGTGGATATCATGGATCGTCTAGCGAAGCTAAAATGGCAATGGGCAGGACACGTTGCAAGACAGGATACTACAAGATGGCCTCCCAGAGTTCTGAAATGGAGACCTTGGGAAAATAAAAGAGGCATCGGAAGACCTCAAAAGAGATGAGCCGCTGATATTGTCGCTGTGGGGGGAAAGAAATGGCTACAATTAGCCAACAACAGGGAAGAATGGAAAAATAAGGAAGAGGCCTATATCCAGCAGTGGAAAGACGAAGGCTAATGAAGAAGAAGAAGAAGAAAAAGACATCCTTTATAAACATGTTTCTAAAAATGGTTGGATATTTGCTTGGTTTCTTCGTATTATGTGAAAGTGAGAAAAAAGATTAATTTTACATTGAAATTAGCATATTTTTATCCTTTTGCGAGCGCCGTCCTTGGGGGAAGGAAAGATGAATGTAAATTTAGTCCTCCGACTTATCCTTCGGGACCGACGTGGCCCCGCTATCTGCAAGGGTTGCAAAATAAATTTGAATAACTTTCCAATGGAATTTCGAGCTGCTGAACGTACGCGCGAATACGGCGTTAAACTATGGATACTATTGTAGCGGTACCCGGCTGATCAGCGCCGTTTACTTACCAGTCTTTTTTATTATTCGAACTACGGACACGGCGACACCACACCAGTCGGGCCTCTGTCGTAACATCGGGCAGGCCTGTGCCACGTTAAATCATATATTCCTTTGTTCAACATACTTGTACATTTTCACTTGCTCCCGGGGCATTTCTCCGGGAAGAAATAAACATTTGCACGACCCTAAACTATTAAAATAAAATCGCGTCTTAGCTCCTGTCCAACCATATTTTAGAAAAATATTGGGCTCAATCCTAAAGGGATTGTGATCATTACAACAGATCCTTCTGAAAGAAAGTATCTTCGGTTCAATCTTACAGTTGAGTGTCCTGATTTCAAAATAAAACAGAATCGACGAGCAAATATGTATTTAAGAAAATATTACACTTTAAGTCTTCGAATTTAAATTTAAATTTACATCTTTAAACCTATTTAATATTTTGAAGCGTAAATCATATGCAAAATTTACACAACGACAATTTATTTATAAACAATACCAAAATCTGATACTTGTAGTTTTCTGGGATATTGGATTCGAATGATTCTACCCACGCGCGTCAGAGGAACACCCTGTGATTCTAATTACCGATCCTATCAACCCTCCCTTGTCAGGAAGTTGTTTGATTCAGGCTCACCACCCTGCCGATAGGCTTCGTGTCCACGTTACAATCGTACGAAGCTTTAGACTTGTCACTCACAACATTGTACACGGCTGACTATATAATATATGTAGGTAATACAAGTAGCGAAGGGAAAAAGTACATTTCAAAATGAAGACTACAACACACACACGTTCACCAGTTTGAAGACTACAAAGTGTACACTACATTTGTAGTAAAAACTACATGAAGTGAACTAATTGTAGTATGTACTAATGAAGTAAACTAATTTTAGTATAGTCCGTCTAACTTATCTGAAGAATGGCCAAATTTGGAACTAACGACGCCATATTGGATTATCTACAGCTGACTCGGCCTGACAGACCTTTGACAGACTTTGTTTACAGAGGGGTTCACGACTGTTTCGATAGTTTTTTAAGAAAATTTTAGATTGTCACCATGCCAAAAACCCTTAACAGCGGTGTTCGGGAAATAATCTTGAAAATGCACACGTTTTTTGAAGAGGAACAACGTCTAAAAGCCCCAATTATACCGTTTGATTTTGTTCATAGACTTATTGCCGCCATTTCAGGTTAGTGCTGCCATGCAGTTATAATGATTTTCCCATACTTAGTTTTTTATTTTACTATTATACAATTTCTTCAGGTATTTCTGAATCGGCAATTTACAAAATAGTTAAAGAAGGTAAAGTGGTCGTGGAAATGGGCATTAAAATATCTACACCTGGAAAAAAAGAACAAGGATAAGTGGAAAAATTGATTTAGAAGCCGTAAGATGAGAAAAGTTTTAGAACATATTTTATTCGATAATTTTTTACATAGAATTTTTATTATTTATACTTTTTATTACATAATTCATTAACCAGTTCATTTGTATAAACATCTTTTTTCAAAAATAAACTTTTTTATTTGTGCACATTAAAGACTGGTTGCATCAACTTACTTTATAGCAATAGTTCATTTAAAGCATAGATTTTTACGAGAGCGAGTTGTTTGATCGGTGGAAAATGCAAAATATCTATGCTTTGAACGAAAGATTACTATAAACCAAGTTGATACAACGGCCCTAAACCGATTGATATCCTTAGGTGTTACTGAGTTAAACATGGTGGTCATGATCATTAGGCACCGAATAAAACCGGCGCCACACTGCGCGGATCTTCTGCCGCTCTTCTGTCGTGGAAAATCGCTACATTTCTTTCCATACAATATGCGCTTATTAAACACACTACGCGAATGATCGGTCGATCTATTTGCTTTGCCGATTTGGCGCAACGGAAAAAACGCGGCGGAAGATCTGCGTAATGTGGCGCCGGCCTAAAAGAATTATTATTGTTTGTTTTTTTTCCTGAAAATTGTATTTTTCTTTGATTTTGAAAAAACGCCATTTTGTGACGTTGCGTATTTTACGAATGTATATTTTGATAAATTTATTTGTACGTTAGTTTACATTTTTTGTTTTTTATCGCGTCGTATACTGCTTAATAACTTGTTTAAGAAAAAACGAATTTGCAAAAAATTCCCTACAAATGAGGTAATTTTTAGACTATGGGCAGTACCACAACGATTGGGACGCCCTCCTTCATTCTCCAGATAAGTTGGATGGACTATATTAATGACTGCAGTACTACAAAATTGTAGTATTAATAGCTGCAGTACTACAAAATTGTAATACTAATGAAGTGAACTAATATTGTAGTACTACAAAATTATAATGAACTACAAGAAGTGCTTCTTGAGAAGTGTGCTACTATGACATTTTCAAAACCATTACGGGGGGTTTATTTCAGTTTCCAGAGATTTCTTCATTCAGTCCCAAACTTTTTCGAACCATGGGGCGAGGGGTTGTTTCAGTTTCCAGAGGCTTCTTCATTCGATTCCAAAATTTTTCAAACCATGGGGGGAGGTGTTTCGATTTCTAATAATTTCTTCATTTATCTACATCGACTTCCCAAAAATTCCACATTAAAAATGTACTATTTGAAGTATGTACTCGTACTTTCAATAACTTTGAAGTGTTTGTACTTTGTAGTGTTTGCTTTAAAATGGAGTGTACTATTTGAAGTATGTACTTTCAATAATTTTGAAGTGTATGTAGTTTGTAGTGTGCACTACACTTCAAAAAATGTGAAGTGTACACTTCGATACATTGTAGTAGTTATAATAGAGCGGACCCATCACTAAATACAAGTAATGTATTTTTTTACGTATTTTGTATCCATTTTGTATTCTGTTAAAATTTTCAGCTCGGTTGGAAAGCGGATGAAATATCGATTATAAGATTTCATCGAGACAAACAGGTGAAGCTAATATTAGGTCCTTACATATGAAATTGGCGTTTTGCCGTACTGGTAAATTTGATCTCAAATATCTTCTCTTTGGTTAGGAATTCCAAATCCAAATTTATACAGCTATTTACTCATGTATTTGTGTTTTGAAAATTATAATTCATTTGTTTTTTCCTCAATTGTTTTTTTCTTTGCGTCACTCAGTTTACAAAATGAAAAACTTGAAATATCGCATCATTTACGAGTACGAGTTCCACCGTGGCACCAGTGCTGCAGAAACGGCTCAAAGGATTAATGATGTGTATGGCGACGGTGCCGCAAAAGAAAACACAGTGCGTTTTTGGTTCCAACGTTTTCGTTCTGGAAATTTCGACCTGCAGAACAAGCCCCGTGGACGGCCGGAGACCAAAGTTGATAATGAAGAATTGAAGGCTATTGTGGAAGCGGATCCATCGCAAACCACATCCGAGTTAGCTGCAGGCTGCGGTGTTAGTGATAAAACTGTTTTAATCCACTTGAAGCAAATTGGTAAGGTGAAAAAGCTTGAAAGGTGGGTACCTCACGAATTGAGTGAAGCAAATCAACAAACGCGCGTTGACTGCTGCGTTGCATTACTCAACCGGCACAATAATGAAGGGATTTTAAATCGAATCATTACCTGTGATGAAAAGTGGATCCTGTACGATAATCGGAAGCGCTCATCGCAATGGCTGAACCCTGCCGAACCAGCCAAACCATGCCCCAAGCGAAAATTGACTCCAAAAAAGTTACTTGTGAGCGTTTGGTGGACTAGTGCTGGTGTCGTTCACTACAGCTTTCTTAAATCTGGCCAGACGATTACGGCAGATGTCTATTGTCAGCAACTGCAAACCATGATGGAAAAGCTAGCTGCTAAACAACCGAGGCTGGTTAATCGCTCTAGGCCACTGCTGCTTCATGATAACGCTAGACCACACACTGCACAACAGACGGCTACCAAATTAGAGGAGCTTCAATTGGAATGTCTAAGACATCCACCGTACTTTCCGGACCTTGCCCCAACAGATTACCATTTTTTTCGAAATTTGGATAACTTATTGCAAAGGAAAAAATTCAACTCCGATGGGGCAGTCTAAACCGCCTTCAAAGATTTTATTGATTCCCGTCCGAATGGTTTTTTTAGTAAAGGGGTCGATGAACTACCTATGAGATGGCAAAAGTGCATAGATAGCAATGGTACATACTTTGATTAAATAAATATATTATAATAAAAAAAATCGGCTTTATGTTCCTCCCATACTAAACGCCAATTTCATATGTAAGCACCTAATATAAGCGGGGCAAAATAAAATTTTAAAAAACGGTGGATCGTTATGCATCACCATAATAAATATGTTTAATAATGTTACATAAATATACAATCCAATTTAATGATAAATTTAGACATTGTACTGAATTATTACTGCTCTGAACAGTATCATTATGAAAACATCAATCACAAAACCGCGAGTTACGTGTAACGCGATGTGTTATTACAGCGGTTTATTTCCTGCGGAGATGAAAATAATTATTTCACTACGGCGCAAAAAATAACACCACAATATATCAGCGACACGAGATTTTCATCCAGAGAAAACGAGAAAGGGGAATTTAAACTTGTCGCGTTGAAAATATTAAATAGATATAGTATATATATTGTAACGAGGCTAAAAAAAGAATCACGCAACTTCGAACAACTGTCAAAGTGGCACAATACTACCGAAGGACCTGGAATCACCCCCGACTTTCGAGAGACATCTCCAAAAGTCTGGAAAATGCGAGGAACTTCTCGAAAACGCGGGAAATGTCTCGAAATTTCGATAACAGCGTTGGCCAGTATAAATACGACACACGGAGGTAACCGGAGAGTTATTTTCCGTGCGCGTCTGACAGCGATAACCGAAGGTAGCCGCGGGCGGCGGGTCAGTCCAGCCAAGCGAGCGGTAGCGGCGAGATGCCAGTGGTGCCAAGCGAGCGTAGATTCGACAGCGATTCTAGAAAGTTCTTACGTAGCGATATAAACCGAAGCGAAATTAATAAGTGCGGAAATTGATGGAGTATTCTAGTGAACAATGAATAAAGTGTTAAAGCGAATATAAAGTGTCTATTTACGAGTGATAAATTGCGAAACAGTTTAATTCAAGGAAAAGCGTTACATTTAATAGCGATAAGTGACTTGTACGTTAGTTTAATTAATTAATCGGTATTCAATAAATCTTGTATTAAAATAAATAAATAAATATAACTTTATTCCAGAATGTGGGGAGGTTCGTGCAATCCCACACATTCCATATAAAAGAAGATACACACATTAAAAATATTATATAAAACAGAAGAGAAATAGGAAAATCATACATGTACATGTATAAAATGGAAGAGAAGTATTACAAGTATTAAAAGAAATATATGGTAAAATATCGGCTTTAGCGAGCGATGGCAAGTCAATTAAGCGGGGCCAGTATCTTTCTCCAGTGTGCATCGATGCTGGATGCGGGAGTAAGGCGGGCTTCCAGGATAAGGATATTTCCGGAGCTGTATATCCTTTCCCTCATCCCTGCCACCCTGGATCTTATGAGGGCTGCAAAATTGGGAACACGCCCCTCAGTGAACATACCGGAAGCGCTGCAATATCTGGGAAGGCCAAACATCATACGGAAGGCGTTGTTATATTGTATGCGAAGTCTTTCTATGCTGCTCTTTTTATAATTTGTCCAGAGTTCACATGTATATAACGTTGCACAGAAGGCAAGGAAGAGCGTTCTTTTTACAGCGGTGCTACATAGACGAAACCTTCTACACAGCATATTCGCTTTCACACTGAGAGCTCGTCTTTGCCTGTCAATATCGTCGTCGTCCATTAGATTATTTGTAATTATGTGTCCTAGGTATTTTGTTCTTTCGGTCACCTTCAGGACCACACCGTTCAGAGTAACTGGAGGAATACTTGTTGGGCCCTGACCATACTTTATAACCAACAGTGCTGTTTTATTAGGGTTATAGAGCATGTTTGTTTCTTCAGCAAACATTTCACAGATCTTTAGAAGAACGCGTAGTCCTCTTATAGACGGTGCCATCAGTACCATATCGTCAGCATAACTGATGTTGTTAAGACACTGTCCTCCGATGTGACAGCCTACCCCCGCGTTGTTTAGCCTTTGAGTGAGTTCTTCCATATAAAGGTTGAACAGTATTGGGGACATGCACCCTCCCTGTCTGACGCCGCTCGTCATGTGAACAGGTTCGGAAAGACTGTCTCTCCATCTTATTTGGTTTTCCTGTTGTCTGTGCCACGAGTCGAGGATACGTATTACCTCCGATGGTATGCCTCTTTCCCTGAGTTTTGCCCAAAGTAAAGGGTGAGAAACTCTGTCGAAAGCCTTGCTCAAGTCTAGGAAACATGCGTATGAAGTAGTCTTTTTGTTTCTGTAGTACTCCAGTGTCCGTTTCACAGTAAATATTGCAGCGTCGGTAGAGGTCTGTTTTTTGAAACCCATCTGGTTGTCGTTAGTTTCCATGCTGGATTCGACCTGATCTAGCAGCACGCGCTCGAATAATCTCGCGATGGTTGTGGCAATCGAGATTGGTCTGTAGCTCTCGTGGGAGGTTGAGTCCGATAATTTGGACTTAAGAATGGGTGTAATTATGGTCCTCGTCATATTACTCGGTAATTGCCCATTCTTTATAATGTCAGTAAACAACCTCGCCAGGAGCTGTAAGATTGGTCCTCCCGCGTGTTTGACGTGTTCAATGCTTAGTCCGTCGTGGCCTGCCGATTTATCAGCTTTCATATGTCTCAGGGCGGTATTGACCATGTTCACAGTAATTGAAAGTCCATTACCTTCAATTGTTGTTCGATTAATTGGCGGTCCACTCGAGGAGATCAGAGAGGTCGGAGTTAGGGTGGTAAAATGGTCTGCGAAAATGTTTGCGATTGCTTTGGGATTCGTTTCTCCATTTATGTTACTTGGAATTTTACACCGCATATTGCAATTTTTATTCGATTTATTCCAGAACTGTCTGAAGTCACGATTGTCTAGGTCCCTAGCTATTTTATCCATCTGTATTTGCTCTGCTTCCTTCTGACATTTTTTCAGGGCCAGTTTAAACGCTGCACGCTTTAGTTTTCTTTCCTCTGCGATGGGGCCTACGAGTGGTCTGCCATTTTCGATCCAAATCAACATCGCGTATCTGGATTCCGCATATTTTTGTGCAACAAAATCATTCCATCCGCATATTTGTTTATATCGTTTCGAGCTATGTTTACGATTGTCAAATGTTGAGATCGCGGCATTTCGAAGTGCGTCTACTATTCGTGTGTAGAGCGCGTCAGTATTCGCACTTGCAGGGTTGTCGCTTCTCTCATTCCATATAGCCTCTTCTTGAATCATTTGTAGTAATACTTGTGAAGCAGTGTTATACCTTTTGATATCGCATGCACCTTTTGGTTTCCATATTGCTCGGTCAGTTTTCTTGCTTGTAAGTACTTCGGTTGTTGGTATTCCGTCCGTCTGTAGGATCAATTCGAGAGGCCGATGATCTGTCCAATCTACGTCGTAGTGTATTTTCATATCTAATATCTGCTTGAATAACTTTTTTGTCACTAGACAATGGTCTAACCATCTGGTTGTATGATGCGCGTCGCTGATATACGTATAAGAGTCTTCTGGTAATATTTCGGTATCGGCACATATATACTCGTACTCTTGACAAAAAGATTTCAGTTCTGTTCCGAAGAGAGAGTCGGGATTTGCGTTGAAATCTCCGATAATGATGGAGTTGGTGTAATCCTTTTCGTCGACAATTGCTTGCAAGGTGGCGAGACAGTTGGCGTATTCCTCGAAATGATCTGCAGTGCAAGTTGGCATGTACAAGGGGAAGATGCACAATGTTTCAGAAGTTAGTTTCACTTCAATACCCGCCATTCGACAGCTGTTCAATGGGATAGTGGCAGCCCTGAGACTTTGTCTATACAGCACCCCCACTCCTCCGTGCGGCCTGCCGAGCATCGGACCCATGGATGTATTGACGGCAGAGGTACCCGAGCTGTTGAAATCGGGATGTATATAAGATAGGAATTCTATGTCCGTAGGGAGTAGCCACGTTTCCTGAATTAAGACAACGTCATGTGAGTCACACAGGTCATATATGAATTTTTCCGAACTGCGGACAGATCTACAGTTCACCGAGATGATCTTTAGATTTTTAGTTTGCATTTTGGTTAAGGTTGGGTATGCGTGATTCTTTGAATCTTCGGAAAACAATTCCCTCCGGCCGCAGTTCCTCCACTAGAAAATTCTTTACTAGACTCGCTTTAACCGCAATTTTAAATGAGTTGAATGGAGTTATGTGGAAAGGTTTTATTTTTTCCACCCTTGCCCCATCTAGACCCTTGTCGTTTAAGTAGCTGATTATGTCATCCTCTGTCGTGTCAACGGCAAACCTTGATACATAAACGGATGCAATTATGTCAGCGGGTTTTAATGCCGCTGACTCCGCTTTGCCTCTTAGATTACGATTTTTTATCTTCTTATACGTTACGAGTTTGAACTCACTCTCGTTGATAGTGGTCGATCGCGACTCCTGCATGCGTGCACCCTGTTTATTCGGATTAAATCCCAGCGTTTTCATTGATTCAGGTGACAGGTGACAATATTTTTAATTAAGATAAATTATAGAAGTCTCAAAGAGAAGCTATTTATATAGGAATCGTGAATGGAAGTCTTTATAGGGCTTATGATCTGTATGTGATCACTCTACACACAGTGAAATGTTCGCAGTAAGAACATCCATACATTATTTAATTGAAAAATAAAATAAATAAACAGAGGTATCAAAATAAAATGCAATAGAAAAACAACAAAAAAATTATAATTTGTGAATCAGAGAATAAAATAGTATATTTTGCAAATAATATCTAAAATTGGACGTGAATTATTGCGAAAATTATTTTAACAGCCCTGACCTATTACAATTAATAAACATTCATGCACCTGCTAGATATACCAATACAATACGACCGTACTACTGTAACAATACTGCGACCATAGCACAAAGGAACTCTTCAATATCTAGAACACAACATCTAGGCAATGAATACGCCAAAATAGATATTTGGAACACTGCCTTGCACATTTACAAGAAGGTCCTAACTAGCATTTTTGTTAATAGTAGGGTTAATGCAGAAATATAACATACACGCGCACAAATATTTTTTTTTGTTAAGTCGCCTTTTAATATAATTATTATTTCTAAAAAATATTTTTACTCTGTATTTTTTTCATTGAATAAATATTTATTGTTTTATTTATTCTTCTATAATTTATTATATTGCCTATTATAATTTCGAAAAGACGAAAACTCGACAAGGTGTTTCCATGTTCCCCTGTCTTGCGCTGCTTCTGCCTGAGTCAACCAGTCTAGACCCATTCTGTTTTGATATAGATTTTTATGTTGCTTCTCCCAGCTTAATCTGGGGCGGCCTACTGGCCGTCTTCCTTCCGGGATTGCCAAGAGGATTCTCTCTAGCATTCTTAGTATATGTCCAAGCCACCTCGTTTGTGATTTTTGTATGTGTAGGAGTAGGGGCTCCATGCCGAATGTGTGCCTTATGTCGGCACTCCTCACTCTGTCCATCAGTGTGACTCCCGCTACCCCCCTTAGAAAACTCATCTCGGCAGCCTGGATCCTCGCTCTCACTCTCTCCGTCAGGATCCAAATTTGGTGGCCATATATTAGGGTGGGCCTGTACACAGATTTTAAAACAGTCAGTTTTGTCTTGCCACTAAGCTCGGATTTTCTTATCACGGCACTACATAGAGAACGTAAAACGTATATTTGAAAATGTTGTTTTTATTGTAAAATTATTTATTGGTCCATAAGTGATATGGACCTGAGTAAACATCGAGTAAATAAATAAATAAATATTTTTCCGAACTAGTTTTGAGCGGTAACTTTTCTGCGAATATATAAAAATAGAAGATTATTTTTTGAGATAAACGATTCGTAGTCACGACGCTAACTTAGTGTATATTATAGATATCTCACAGAGACGAAACTGTATTAATTATGGGAAAGTAGGTATAGAAGTCATTTGGGTGTAACAGGACTTATGACCTGTCTTTTGGTAGGCTTAAGTGATCACTTTACACAATTGTAACATTCGCCATTTCCACCCATGATAGAATATACCATGCTTATTCATTTTTTGGAAGTTGTATATATGTTCAAATTGCGTGAAGCTTTCATATATGAGTTGTAAGCGCCTTTTCCATGCGGCCTGTACAAAGCCATTTTCATTCCCCTAAATCCCCACAGATGTCGCTAATGAGAAAATCTACAATTGATTTTACGGAATTTAGGGAGCAATATCCTTTTATTATGTGTAATGAAATTCATTACTAATATATTACATACATATACATTAAAATAATTAATACAGTTTCGTCTCTGTGAGATATCTATAATATACACTAATTGATTAATAATGTCTCTGTGACATAAATCCAGCACTGTTCTGAAAGATTTGAACAAACTCAAAAATATTCTGACGACGCTAACTCTTCACTTCCATTTGCCCCGTGATTGCCTCCTCGCTGTGGAGTGGCTGACATCTCTCGGCTTCACCGTTCCTCGCACAAGAGCTTGTAATTACGCCTCGCAGATGGCACCTGCAGCTTCCTACGTCGGACCCACCCGAGTAGGTACGACACAAGCTCCAATTAGTCAAAGTCATCTTGTAAAGTCGCGCATTGTATTCGATGAATTCAGCAAATTATTATCCACGGCTGCGGCGGTATTACGCAACCATACCCAAGCACGAAACTTCAACTCAAAACAGAAATTTTCGACACCTACGACGGTGTATCACTCTTGTGTTTTATATCGGGTACAAATTTTCTTAACAATATTACTTTCACTAACTCTTCTCCTCTCCTCTTCGCGTTACAGCCACCTTCACACCAATGTATCCGGCTCATTTTGTCAGTACCCAATCGATTAATTATAACATATGTAGATTTCCACCGAATCCATGTAAAATAAAAAATCTACATATTCAAGAACACATTCATATTTGTGAAGTTGTAATTTTTCAGAACAAAGTTCTGTGAAATATTTAATAACCAAATTAATTAATCAATTAGAAAGACATACAGAAAAATCTAATTCACGAAAAAATATTAGGTTACTACTGGGATTCGAACCCAGGTCACCTCCTTTCCGGGGCCGGTGCTCTGACCACTAAGCTATAGCAACTCTCTATGTTTCCGTTGATTAATTAATTTGGTTATTAAATATTTCACAGAACCTTGTTCTGAAAAATTACAACTTCACAAATATGAATGTGTTCTTGAATATATAATATCTGTTGTATAAATGTATGTCCAAATAAAAATGAATTATTCAATTAATCATGGCGTCCATCTAGCGGTGGCATTGCAAAGTAATTTCAACTACCGTATCAAAAAAGTGGATTGCTCTATGGACAAAAATAAAAATTAATCAATTAATAAAAAAATAAAAATAAGAACTACATATAAGGTCGATATATTCACGGAAACATAGAGGGTTGCTATAGCTTAGTGGTCAGAGCACCGGCCCCGGAAAGGAGGTGACCTGGGTTCGAATCCCAGTAGTAACCTAATATTTTTTCGTGAATTAGATTTTTCTGTATGTCTTTCTAATTGATTAATTAATTTGGTTATTAAAAAATCTACATTTGAATTTATTCATTTGAATACTTCACCTGTCGATGAGAGATTCAGATACTGTCGAAACTCGAAAAGTAAAATATAAAATTATAATTTAACTCAAGCAGAGATAACATAGCTTATATTCCCATCCAATTTAATAATCATCGTGAATAATCTCTACAATATTAATAATTATAAACCAAATTCATCGAGACAATATCAAAAAGAATTTAAAAAACCTTTGGAATGCAGTCACCGAAGATAACTAATTTAGTATGTACTGAATTCGAGATTTTATATAAATTATTGCTGTATCACTATTAAAAGCAAAGACAGCCATATCCACTTCAAACAATCAACCCCCAAGGATGTGTCACGTGACAAAATGGCCGCTTCATACTAAAAGGACAGTTTGTGAATGTCGATTTTAGACTGAAACAAAAACAGCAATATCCAATTATGTAAATAGCAAAAGCTGCAATGTCCACTATTCGATAACAAGCACAGAGATTTAAAAGTTAAATATTTATTTATACACATAGGTATACAAAAGGAAATCTGAGGTGGCAATTGTTTTTAAAATTAGATGTAGGTTTCATAGATTTCATAAATAATACGTAGAAACTTTTTCTGCACACTTTCGATTCTTGCAACAACAACAACATAGGCAAGTGCCTTAATCACTAGACCAGACCGGCAGGCCACTATTACCAAGGGACTGTTAGCCGGAGTCCACCATCCGAGACAATGGGTTCCAAAGCAAATTTCCCCGTTTGATTTCAATGCGAATCACTCAACGAGAGTGTTTGCAAGTGTGGAATTGTTCGCAGTGAGAAATCCCGACACGGTGTTGTTCTAGCCTCGCGAAGCTATTGTGGGCAGAGGGCATTGTGTATCCAGCTTAATCCGAGGTGACTACTCATTGTTGAGTGCTGGTTGCGTATCACTCATGTTCTCTTAGATTAAGAATGTTCTTAGGTTTTCACGGCCACTCAGAATCTTCAAGTTTGTGTTTACTGGGGTATTATGCCGTGTTGTTACGACCTTTCGGGCCGACGTTTCGGATCCCATTGCAGGGTCCGAAACGTCGGCCCGAAAGGTCGTAACAACACGGCATAATACCCCAGTAAACACAAACTTGAAGATTCTCTTAGATTGTTGCGGGGATACGGACTAGGCCCGACTCCCTCCGTGAAGGTACAGATACACCTGCTTATTACTGGCATGCTAATGAGCATGCCACTAATAAGCATGCCCTAACAACTGTACACATTTGTTCATTATTAGCGTACTTATTTTAAGCATGCTCATAAATAAGCATGCTCAAAGCTAACAATCAAATACACATGCTTATTAGTGGCATGCTCTTGTCATAGAATAGAGACGCTCTTATTCAAAATAGAAACTTTGCAAACTGAAATAGAAAATTCAAGTGAACCAATAAATCAAAACAGTTTCCGAGTTTCCATCTGCACATTTTTGATTTTAGTTTTTATATTTTTTATTGTAAGATTTGAATCATTCATGCCTTTTAATAAAGTTTCATAAACATTATTTCTCGCTATATTATTTTTACACAACGGTGACCGAGTATTCCACAGACATTCGTGATTCCTACAATAAGTCACGAAAAGTAATGTTTTATCATCTCCCCAACGCGCCATATTTGTTTCATCTGTCGCGGACTGAGAAGATCGCATTCATAGCCGCGAATGACATAAGCATGCTTATAATAAGCAAGCCTGTTCACACATGCTCAAAAGATACCCCTTCTCATGATGAATGACATTGGCATGCTCATAAATCAACCGGCGGTTACTTTATGAGCATGCTCATTACTAGCAATGTGCGTACACACATGCCACTAATAAGCAAGGCGTAAAGAAGGTCAATACTGCGCGTTACCTGTTCACACGTGCTCAAAAGATACCCCTTCTCATGGTGAATGACATTGGCATGCTCATAAATCAACCGGCGGTTAATTTATGAGCATGCTTATTACTAGCAATGTGCGTACACACATGCCACTAATAAGCAAGGCGTAAAGAAGGTCAATACTGCGCGTTACCTGTTCACACATGCTCAAAAGATACCCCTTCTCATGGTGAATGACATAAGCATGCTTATAATAAGCAAGCCTGTTCACACATGCTCAAAAGATACCCCTTCTCATGGTGAATGACATTCAAGTGGTTACTCATTGTTGAATGCCTGGTTTTGTATCAATCATGTTCTCTTACATTGTTATGGGGATACGGACTAGGCCCGACTCCCTCCGTAAAGATAGTACATCTGACTTTCGTCAGCCGCCAAAAGTGATTGGTATTCTCAAAAATGTCACTGCCGACTAAAAACAATGACACTTATTGATGTGCAAACATCTTTGCTCTCGGTAGGCGGAAAATTGAGCGTCAGGCCGTCAGGTCCACCCAGCTCCCGGTCTAAAAACCTTTCCAATCCATCTCCCAAATAACTTGTTCAAATTCACAATCCGTGTGCAAACACCCTACACTTCGAACCGATTTTAATCAACTATTAATGTTATAAAACAATACTAAGTATATAAAGCTATCCTAGTGGTTGAATATCTATACAATTCAATTCCAAGAGGCGAAATCTCAAAATTCTGCGGCATTGTTTCATTTACAATCATCGCCCACAATTGGACGTATTTCAGCAAACAAGATCCAACCCACATGGGTACTAGGGATGGGCGTTGAATGGACGGACTAGTTGAAATCAACCGTTGACGTTGCATCGACGCGTCGACGGTTTACGTTTATCGCATGGACTAGTTGAATTCGTAGACGGTGGACGGCGGACGCCGCGGACGGCGGACGATTCGAGATTCAACATGCAAAGCAACGAGCGAGAGCAAGACAAAACGTCTCCGTTTATTTCTCTCTCATCTCTCGCTGCCGACTTGTAGACGCCATAGACGGCTCGACGGGTAATTTCATTTCAACTCTAAAGTACACGATCATAGGGTGCAGATCTGTGTACACGAACAATGACAGAGATTTGAAATTTGAATGCATGCGTAGGGAGAGATAGTCTTAATAAGCTATTATCTAAAAAAAAATTCTTGATTTTTTGCGATGTGCACGTGCGACGTTTCGGTGAATTCCCAATTTTACACTGTATAAAATAAAACAATTCTGTTTAATTATTTTATTTTTTATTTAACTATTATTAATTAACAGGCCGGCTAGATAGTTTTCTAAAATCAATATTTTATTCGATCGATCTCGACATCTCTTATCTACCTGAAAAGGGATGGTAAAATTTAATTATTGTATTATTTTTTTTACTTTTCAACTTTAGCATATAAATGATAAACAAACTTGTAGGGAATAAAATTTTCTATACCTATCATTAATTATTATATATGTAATATAATCTTGAATTTAGGTTTAATTAATTTTTATTAAAAATTGCCTATTTTCAACTTTATAGATAAAAAATAAATCTATTATTATTTAGTTTACACCACTTTTTATTGGTTTTTTACATGTTTCGGAAACAATGTTCCTTTTCTCAGATTAAGCCTTAAACTAAAGTTGACAAATAATACAGATATATTTATTTAATAATAATTTCACCACAAAGTGAAAGCCTGACTTTGAAAGATGTGTTCTTCAATAAATTTCTAGATAACATCTCAAATGTAAAGTATTTTTAAATTATGTACCGGCAACGGTTGAGCCGTCGAGCAGCGTCGCGTCGAACCGTAGACAGTTGACCATCGTCCGCGACGTCCGCGTAACGAAGTTGACGCGTCAACTAGTTGACGAATTCAACTAGTTGGTCGTCTCGTCGATGGACGGACGTGGACGGTCTCGTTTCGTCGACGGTAAATACGTCGACGACCCATCCCTAATGGGTACCTACCATTCCGAGATAATAGGCATGATGACAGATTTTGAAATAACATTCTATATTGTAGGTACCTACACGTCTACTATTACCGAAAATAACATTATTTCGGTAACAAACTAAGTTTTTAAATCTTCTGACTTCTCTAGCAACATGCATAAGTATCAATGCGATGCGATTGTATACGAAATAGACACGCACAATTACCAATTTTATTTTTCTTGTACGGTATACAGAGCAACATGAACACCGCATTGTTATCCCAGCAAAAAAGAAGGGACGTGCTTATTTAAACACGCGTAAAAAATTGAATTGAAAATGGTCGTCATTCAAAAAGTCACTCCTACACAACATCCCTTTTCTTGACAATAACCTGAACCCATAGAACACATTAAATCAATTATTTAGTTACATATTCTTACATGGTCACACTACATTGATACACTAAATATAAATATACATATTTGGGGGGTTTTTTAGGGTCACCACCCGTCCTGCGGCGGAAATTCTCCAAAGTCGTGAAATGCTTGATGATTTTATTTGCTCGATAAAACAATTACAAGAAATACATAAGTACGATTACAAAGACAAGGATAGATACTCGATGGACTAGAGCCTCCGGCCTGCGCCGGGGGTCGCTGAGAGACTGACGTGCCCGTGTAGGGCGTTGGCTGGTTTTTATATGGAAGAAAGATCTTTATTGAAGTCTAGCTGTGTGTGTGTGGATTGCTGACGGTACGATGATCTATATAGACTCGTGTAGACCCTGCTGTGCCTCGATTTGTTTACGCGGCATTCTTGCCACGTTCGTGCGTGTGTGCGCCCTAGATTGGTAGTTGTGTATTTATTTATTTATTTATTTTAATAATTTAGTTTCACACATAATGTTATGGGGGCTAATACACGATTTCACTTGGACATGTTGCATTCCATCTAATCATTTAAAAGTTTTTATAATATAATTTTTGCACTTCAGTTTAAACCTCCTTATATTCTCCATGTTTTGAATTTCCTTTGGCAGGCTATCGAAGATTTTTATACCTTTATACATTATACAATTTTGTGAGGTGTTTTTCTTTTTCTTTGGTAGTCTTATGATGTCGCTTCCTCAGTTTAAACCTCCTTATATTCTCCATGTTTTGAATTTCCTTTGGCAGGCTATCGAAGATTTTTATACCTTTATACATCATACAATTTTGAAAGGTGTTTTTCTTTTTCTTTGGTGGTCTTATGTTGTTACTTATGTATTACTATTTATGGTATGTATGATGCCATACATATGTGTGTTGCTAAAACAGGCCGAAGACCGGTTATACAATAAAATTTATTTGATATTTTCAACTGATTTTTCGAAATTCAAATGGCAACTATCGGTACACGAGACAACAGTTAAATCTCAGGTACCAATCATCAATCAGATCCAAATCTCATGTTACACTTACCGTGTAACCGCTTAAAATAACGGTTTTGAGCATTACTATAAAGCACCGTTATTTTCTCTTCGAATGAAAGTAGACTGAATGCGGTGGAAATGCGATCACTGAGGCGCTTGTGTGGAAAATCTTTTGTCGATAGAATGAAGAAAGAACAAGTTAGAAGTGAATGCAATGCTGGCTATAGGGTGGTAGACAGAATAAAGAAAGGAGTGCTGAGATAGTTTGGTCATGTAGAACGTATTAGCGAGGAAAGGATGGTTAAGAAAACATATAGGGAAAGTGTTGAAGGTAACAGCAAAAAAGGGCGTCCGCGAAAAACCTCGCATGATCAGATTCTACAAGTATTGGCCCTGTTAAAAGCCTCAACAACCATAGAGCATGCATATGAAGATGTATGAATGTAGCCGAAGCAAAAGTAGTGTGTCAAGATCGAGGAATATGGCGTTCTATCCTCTCTACCTACCCCTGCGGTGAAACGGCGAGATGGTTTGTTAGTTTGTTATTTTCTCTTTGCGTTTTTTTACTTTATTTTTTATTGTAATTTTGTGGGTTGGATCATGTTTGCATAAATACGTCCAATTAGTCTCGAATGGAGAGTAATTAATATCCCAGAATATTCGTCATTTGAATAGACTCTTTAAGGACTATTCAAGAATAATCCGGCTCACAATGAAAAGATTGGTTTTTTGTTCAGTGCCCAGAATTGTAACTGACAACTTTGATATGAAAATGGTTTTTAAATATTCTAAAGACGCCTCGCGAATAAAGCATTGACCAATGGACAATACTGGATCCCTGCCATCATTTCTACAACCTCTGATTAGATGGTCCAGATCTTGTCTCCATCTTGTTAGTACCTGCTTTTCATTTGTCCTTGCTTTTGTTTTAAATTTATTTATTGTTTATTTACATTTGTTAATACAAGTTACTAATAACTGCCACACTAGGTAAAAACCTCTTCTGTGCAGTTATTCCCATATGATATTTATGTAATATTAACAAATGACAATTAAAGAAAGTATAAACGTAATAATTAAAATAGATCAATAATAATAAAGTAAATCATAGGAATACCTAAATCTAAGAGAGAAGAAAAAGAAAAGAAAATACACATACAAAATTAAGATAAGAATTTAAGTAGTTACAAAAATAAATATTATATTATCGTATACTGTAAATTATATAAATCAGTTTTTGCTAATTCAGAGGTCAAGGGCGGATCACTTCTTCAGCATACCTTCTACCTGATATTTCTATAAACTTAGTAATGTTTAAAAGGTTTGTGTAGAGTTATTTCTTTAGTTTCATTAGGTAACTTGTTAAAAACAAGCGGGGCAGTGAAATTAAATTGTCTTTGCCCAAAAGACGTTTTAGGTACCTCGAAATTAATTGTATTTGCCAGCCTTGTAACCCTTGTTTGTTGTGTACGATTAAAATTTACCTTGTCCTTGTGGAATTTTATAAGTAGGGTTTTAAGGCATAATTACTATAACCTTTTTTCTGATGTATTTTATGTTGTTCATGTTATGTTTTATATTTTATTGGACTACGTCGGTTCATTTCAATAAATAAATAAATCATTTCTCACGTAAATCCATTAAAACATGTAATCCTAACACGCATTTACGAATAAATGACTTGCACGAAAGTCGTGTGATAAGTATCCGTTTTAACGACCGATAGGGGTCGTCCATAAGCCACGTGATAAAATAGGGGGGAAAGGTGGAATGCTACGCTGGACTACGTGAGGGGAGGGGGGTCAGAGTCGAGCTACGTAATTCTTTCATTTATTTTATTTGGCATAATCAAAATGGTACAGAATATGCGATTGATAAGTCTGCACGTAATCGAGGATTTTATTACATTTTATACCTTTTATGGTGAGTTGGATATTACCGTAAAGATCTGGGATTAGGGGCGTGCTGAGTGAACAAGAAGCATAACTTTTGTTTAAAAATAGTTGAAAAAAAGATCTAAATTAAATATTTATCTGGCAGAATATTATATAATATTAAATCTCAATTTTATACAAAATATATATTTTATTTTGGTTTCTTTTCAAAATGTATGCTTAGGAAAAAGTCATGCTTCTTATTAAAGAGTTAAGGTTATTATTACGGTCGAGTTAAGGTTAAGGTTATTATTATTTTTGAGTTGAAAAAATCTTTAAGAGACGTCGCAGAAAAGCCCAAAGATGTAATCAGTACATATTGCACACTAGCGACCTCTACGTAGAAGAAGTGAATACTCCACAACAAAGTACATATAATTTACGACTTCTGAAGAAATAATCAGTTCGGCCTACACCTCCGCCGTGATAGGATGCTCTCCTGATGACGCTGAATCAGCGAAACGTCGAGATTTGCTTCTCAGTAAAATATATGGTTCGTTTAAAATATCTATTTTATTTAACACGTAAATACATAGACGTACTATAAATATAGACTAGTTACAAACCAAAATATCTGCTACACAGAACTATAACACGAATTACTGTGAACATAGTCGCGGGAGTGGTTAGCTGCGCTATAAGAAAGAAAGAGAAAACATCATAGACTACCAACGTGGAAAATAGAGAAATCTCTGTACTCTGAAGTCGGTTTGAATTTCTCTACAAATTATTGAAATAAAACTCACCTATGAAAAGTTATATCCTCTTCTTTATTATGTGATGGAGCATTACAACGATTAACACAACAAACAGACATATTCCAAGTTGGATTTTTTAAATTGTTAAGACAAAAAGCGCAAAAGGCAAAAAGTAAACACTGCGATTAGCTACAACTTCATACGCATTCGTTCTACAAAATTATGATTTATTGTCCTTTCTTAAACGTGGAAAATACTGTCTATCTCTTTCTGACTAATATATTTAGTACGTAATAGAAGACAGTAGAGACTAGATGTCTCAGATTTGTTTTTTAATGACTATATATTTATAGTACGTCTACGCGTAAATCGTTATGCTTCTTATTTTCACTGCACGCCCATGTCTGCGATAGTCTATTAGATTCGCGAAACATCTAGGACACGGGTCTCTATAAATACACGGCGGCATCATGCTGAACACAGAATTCTTTTGACAATAGAAAGGCGAATCGGTGCGAATTGACCAAAGACAAGAATAGTCATAATGGCGCAAGTGGGTACTTACGTGCGGAGTTTTCTCGTGCGCAACTTAACGATTTAAGAAAAGTGTATCATTGTATAGAGACAAGTTATTCAGGAGTGATAATTAGTGCGAATTACGAAAATAGTGTGAATCAAAGAACATGGCTCCTAATAGATTCGTGTCCAGTTATATTAGTTAATTAATAAAAATTTAATTAATTTCGAGTGTTTCATTTAGCTCCCACAGCCGCGATGACAATATGATAAATAATAATGGTCCCATGACGGACCCCTGTCATCACTATCATTTCACTTGTATTATTTTCGCTTGCTCTCGGAGCTTCTCTCCGGTAGAAATTAATATTGTAACGAGGCTAAAAAGAATCACGCACTCTTGTCAAGTGACAGTTATTTGAAATGATTATAATACTAACGAAGATTCCAGAACGGCCTACCATAATCTACGGCTTACGAGAAACATCTCCAAAAGTCTGGAAAACGCGTGGAACTTCTCGAAAACGCGGGAAACGTCTCGGAATTTCGATATCAGAACATAAGCGAATATAAATACGGCACACGGGAGTAAAGAGGTGTCAGAATTGTTTTGGGAGCACGCGTCTGACAGCGATAACAGAAGCGAAGATAGCCGCGAGTCGCGAGTTTCCAGGACGGCCAGGCGGGCCGTAATTCGACAGCGAAGACTCCGGAAACTTCTTACGTAGCGAGATAAACCGAAGTGAAATTAATAGGTAAGTGCGGAAATTGGATGGAAAATTCTAGTGAATAGTAAATAATGTGTCAAAGCGAATATAAAGTGTCTATTTACGAGTGATAAATTTGTGAAACGATTTAATTTAAGGAATAGCGTTACATTTTTATTTATTTATAAGAGACACTAACAGGATGATAGGTACATGATACTCTGATAATAAACATTATAGTGAAGACTATGCCCATTATCCCAATTACAAGTGTCTTCGGCACGCTCTAGTAACATGTATTTTTGCAATTAATTATATTTTACATGTACATTTATGTGTATTGTATATTTTGTGTTTGAATGTAGTGCGATTAGTATTTAATGAATGATTGATTTAATGAATCTATAGGTTCAGGTCATCGTTTAGAATATGGATGTTGTGTATGAGTGAGTTTTTGAACGAAGATAAGGTGTCTGCAAGAATATCAGCATCAATGTTTGGGTCAGAACAATACAAATTACGTGTGCGACACAACCTTGTGATGGGAGAAAAGTAACTGACATTATTAGTGTGCTGGCTTATTCTGAAGAACTCCGGGTTTCTTGTACGGGGTTTAACATGCAAATTTATATCAGATAGAGAAAGAGAATCAATAGTTCCGCTGAGCACAACGAGATCGGATATTTTCCGTCGGGACTCAAGTTTGTGCATCTTGAAAAAGGCAAGTCGATCTTCGTAGCTGTGAAGGTTGTTGTGTTGACCAGCTTTGTATGACAAAATACGTAGAAACTTTTTCTGCACTCTCTCGATTCTCGTAATATGTGTTGTGTAATAAGGTGACCAAATAACCGACGAATATTCCAATATACTTCGTACTAGTGATGTATAGAGAATTTTTAGACTTTGAAGATTTTTAAAGTCTTGAGTGTTGTAGTGTTAAGGGACTTTGTACGTTTGTTTAATTAATTATTCAGCAATCAATAAATCCTGTATTAAATCCCAGCGTTTTCATTATTTCCTCCTGCAGCCATGACACTATATTCGCACAATTTCTCCCTTTCATTCAACGAACTCCAAGCCTTCCTACAAATGCAATTCTAACGTTTGTTTTAAATGTAATTTTTATATGTGGCTTCCTTCGGAACGACAGCCGACAGATTTTTTACGAAGCGTTTTGCCCATTTGACCCATTTCGTTTCTTAATGTTCTTCACAGTCGAAAGGAGAATTTCTTCAAAGGACTTTTACGGACGGACGATAGATAAAGGACAACTGAATCTTGTGACATTCCATATCGAAATAGAAAACTACCCCTGACTGTTCATTCACTGAAAAGAAAATAAATAGCTAAGTGTCTTGTGTAGTTTATTTTATATTTTATTATAATCTCGGGTCTTCAGAAAAGTTCTTGCTGATTTATGCCATACTGAAATTAAATAAAATGGAGAACGTCACTATGAGTGCAACAGAGCTAATCCACCATACTAACAGGTGGATTCCTGCCGTGATTAAAAGTCGAAAGTCTTCAAGCAAACATGACCTAATAATATAAATTTATGGAGATATGCGATATCAAATATTACATTTTTTTTTTCAATATTTCTGACTTATTTTTTACTCCCTTTCTTTTAACTCGTAGCGTCTGCGGTTTGTCGTCTGCCGTAAAAAAATTGGATTGATTTTTAACCTTTTTCCCGTTATCCAATCGAGCTGAAACTTTGCAGGCAGACTCGTGGCGACGATAAAAATGATCTAACAAATTTTCGTTTAAAAAATTTAATAATTATAGTATAATTTTGGATTCGTCTCAATTTTAATGTTTTTTTCAAATTGGAATCATAACAAATGAGTAATGACCGTGCGTGCAGTAGACACAAAACCTGATTAAATGAAAAAGGTAATGTAATAAAAACTTGGTTTTTATGGGTTAGCTTTTTTACGACATGTCGAACTATCAGTACATTAACTTATATCGATTGTGAAAAATTCATTCCCTTCAATACAAGTCAAATAAAAATATAAAAACCACGCAAAAAATATTTTTTAAATTTCTGCAAGGTTTTTATCGTTCTATTTTACTTGTGTTAAAACAAATTAATTCTTCATAATTCTTATGTGAAATGTGGTACCCCCTTATCCATGAGCGGAATTTTTCAAAACATTGATGCGTCTTAGCGCTTGTTCAGACTTCAAACTTGTTCAGTTTCTGAATCGCGTTTCAAAACACGCGATTTGTGTCATCGGTTCACACAGCCGCGGTTAATAAGCGATTTGTGCGCGCGAAAATAAACGTCAGTTTGACAGTTCTGGTGCCGTTCTCAATCTTTGAATATCAGATATATATTCGCTCATTACTTTGTTAACGACGGCCGTGTTCCATGGCAAGACACATAAATATCATTCTGTCAGTTCATTTTTGGTGAATAAATACCTACTTTTCTAAAATACTCTTTTTTTCCACCATTTCCAAATATCTATCTCCACCAACTCCTGCCAAGCTTGGTTCTTGGCATATTTGAGTAATCCTTAGGGCCGGTTGTTTCAAGTTGGATTAAAGTAAACGTTCTTTAAAAGCATAGATTTTTACGTTCTCCACCAATCAGACGATCCGTTTTCGTAAAAATCTATGCTTTTCTCGACCGCTTACTTTGATCGAACTTGAAACAACCGGGCCTCACACTATTACAGGTCTTTTTCCCATATTACACGTCTTTTCTCCACTTCATCAATAAAAAATTCAGTGTCAAAGCGATCCATAACCATAGAAAAGAGAATATAATCCACGCGTGCTCCTGTTGTGACATGGAACCGTGCGGTGCCCGCAACGCGACTGAACGCTCTCGTAAGGCCCCATAGTAATAGGATCGTGCGGGCGCCGTGCGGGTCTATTTTCTAGCGGTTGGGTTGCGGGCACCGCAGCGGTTGACTAACCGCACGGTTGTGTCTGAACGATCACATACAAACCTAGGTAAATGAGACCCGCACGGATCTCATGCGATTCTGAAACGGCACGGTTCCCGCTGAGTCTGAACAAGCGCTTAAACTCGCACGGAGAACGGTAACATATGATATATGTTTAGTATTCGAAGACGTAAAGTAAATAATATTTTGAAAAAAAAAAACATTATTTAATTAGAAAGATATGAGGCGACTCCCTCTCTCTACTTATGTCCAGAATGCTCGTACGGCGATAACCGAGAACATAGGAAGAGTTTATTATTATTATCATTATCATTATCAGTATCAGTCTGTCATCGCATCGAGTGGACTTGCTCGTGTTCCTTATGTTCCTCGTGTCCATACTTTCACTTGCTCCCGAAGCTTCTCTCCAGTGAAAAACAAATATCTGTATAAATTATTTTGTTTCAAAAACTTAAAATCTTACCTAAAGATATATATAAAAAATCTCCGCTGATACGACAAAATTTACGACAAAACTCATAATTTTGTTTCGAACAATATTTCTAGTTTCATAAATATTATAGAAATCCATATAATAAAAAATGTGTAGATATATTCAGGCATCATCCGATGAGCCTTATAGTTTCTCAAATATTATCTACACTTTCGCCATAACACACCTTCATGGTTGTCATACTACCTTCTGCGCGCGCGTGCTTGGAGTAGGTACGACTGCCGTCACTTGTGCGAAATTTGAACCCGATCGCGTCATTTGCCTTCCGCCTATTACGACGAAAACACGGCCGCCCCGCCAGCAGTTTGCACCGGGGGAACAACGAGCAGCGGTCCGGTTTCTCTGGTAGGAGGCCGAAAAAAAACATTACAAAAATGGCTTCTCGCCCAACGGAAAAATCTTCTTCTTGGAAGGAATTCGCAATCTTGCTGACCGCTGGACGAAGGGAGCGTCTATAAACCACTTGGCCTGATCAGGGAGGGGCTGGGTTAGACAGAATGCTACGCTGGGCTACGTAATGGAGGGGGGGGGTTAGGTTAGGTTTGAGAAAAACAGCATAAAATGTCTTCTGGAATTAATAGGAAAAAACTGCGTTCCAATCGGAGAGAAGGGAAGGGGGGGGTCAAAGCATAAGCCGCGTTAGGGCTACACGTGCTTTATGGACGCCCCTTAATGCGTTGATCAGGGTGGGCCTAGAAAAATTATGTACTTGTTTAAATAAATTATAGAACAAAGTATTGATATTGCTTGCCCAACGTAACTTGGCGTGCGGCGAATTTTGAACTAAAACCCGCCCCGTCCGCACCCGGCGGTAACCTCTCGCCCTTTCATTTAGTTCAATTTTGTATTTGGTCGGGAGCTGTGACATCTTGATTACCAATATACACTGAATTATTATGTCCAAAACATCCTAAACAGTCCGGGATGGTGCAAGAACAATTTCCAATGAAGTATCAAAGTTTTGCGAAGCTGAAAAAGCGAATAATGGACCGATATTACTGTCTGACAGTTTGACAGATAGAACGGCCGCCATTACTGCGTGGTTTCTTTAGTGCTGCCCGACCAAATTTCTGTATTTAATACGACACCGGTCACCGGACATTTTGTACATTGTGTATTGTGTAATAAATTTACACCCTGACAACTTCTGTTACGCGACAGGGACGCCCTCCCTCGCACGCCAAGTTATAGTGGTACGTCTATAATTTTTGACTTGCCTTCGTATTTTTCAATGTTTACTCGAATTTTAAATGCGCACGTTTAGCCGGCGTTGGAAGCTCCGGTAGACAAAATCGTCAAGTTAATGACAACAATAAAGCGAATGGATTCACCCATTTGCGAACATAATGGCTCTATTTTTCTTGCCTGGCGGCGACATTTCGCGACACTTTTCGCGACATTAAAAGAATTTATTTCATGGACTTCCGAGACTATTTTAATGAAAAAATAGCGCAGGAAATATTCTAACGTCCAGTAAGTGTTGGAGAGTTGGGCCTTTATAGCCAATGAGACACAATGAGATATAATATCTCATAGATTTAGTTGAGATAAATCGCAGTATTATGTAGGCGTATTACGATTTTGAGGTGGAGATCAATATGAGATTGGTAGAGAAAGACAAAAACCCAAGCCCGAGTAGACCTCTTTTCATTTAATAAAGACAATCGAATTAGTATATGTAAGCCGTGCGTACGAGGCACACTGTTTTGTTGTGTGGGTGTTTAAAAAAAATTGGAAAAAAAATGTTTCAAAACAAAAATTATTCAAAAAAAAATTCGAAAAAAAAAATTGTTCGAAAAAAATTGTTTCAAAAAAAATTGCTCGAAAAGATATTTTTGGAAAAAAAAATTTACGGACGTTACACGAGGTTACGCTAACGGACGGACAGACGGACAACGAAATTATTATAATTAGGATGTTTTCTTAAACGAATTTTATTTTTTCTCCTACCAAGCAAATTTTTGAGGTGACGCGTGCAACTGTCAATAACTATGGTGGATATTAATTTAGACGTTAAGATAACGTGTTAATCTCAAAAAAATCTAAAGTTTTGACAGGACTTACTGACTAGACCTGTAAAGGCTCCGACAACGGTCACTGGACACGCTGTATAATATTTTATGCTTTTTAGTCTTTGTCACATTAAGTTGTTTTGTAATCAAACTAATCTCAAAAGTCAAACGTCTCTTTTAAAATAATACAAACCGACAGATGTCAACAGCATATACAACGTCCGATAAAACAACACCTCAGCGATGTTGTAAAACTAATTAATGAATATTGTATCATCTGGAATACGTCTCTCTGCCAAATTTCGGAGCGATAGTCACTCAGGAAGTGGATTGAATGTCGATTAAAAGATATGCAGCTGACAGGCTTGTGGTGGAGCCAGACCTGTTTAGACTCTAGACCCTCGAGCGTCCCAAACGGACCAATCGCGCTCGAGGGATATCGCCCAACGAGAAGCCCGAGGCGCCAAAACCATTCTCTCATCGACCGGCGCCCGCGATACTACGCTCAAACTCGCGCTCCGTATATTGTTGTATAACGCATTCTCCAACGTGTAAAATTTTGTGACTTCAATAAACCAACGAGTTAATTGTGAGTACCTCTTTCTATGCATCCTGTATCACATCCGCTCAGCTTGTCATGCACCTTCACGCACATTTCGCACACACGCCTTCAGCGTTCACTGTACATGCATCATCAGACTGATTGTGCATTTTGGCAGAGGTGCACAGTCACACTGATTCCTTCGCGAATACACACATTACATCAAATCATATCCGCCACACTGGTGATGCCGATCTGATGTATAATACAATACTACCCATCTGCCGAATGCTAAATAAAAGGGTCTAAAAAAGTGTTTTTAGTAAAAAAGCTAAAGTTTAGATTATTTAAAAATTTATTTTATTTGTACACAATAATAAATAAAGATTATTAAACTCAGTCGTCTTTCCGTTTATGCTTGTGTTTTCTTTTTGCCTTGTGTTTGTGTTCGCGCCGTTTCTTTTTGCTGTCTTTCTTAGCTTTCTTGTGCTTGCTCTTTGATTTTTTCAATTTGACCTTGTCCGCCTCCACCCAGCCGTCACTACTGCTGTCGCTCGTTGAAGCCACATCTATCACAAGCGCTTTATTCAATGTCGAATGTTCTTCCGTTAAACACTTGGTTTCCTTCGGCCTAAATATGTGTTTATCCGGTAACTTTGGACCGTATAAATCGGCATTGTTGTCTTTTTGAACATCTTTTCCTTGATTACTTGGAGTGATATTCGATTCGCTTACCGAAGGTATTTCGTCTGTTAAATTCATCTTATCAGAATTTGATTCTTTAGTGGCCGCAACAATCGAATCGTCGTTCGTTCTGGTCGAGCTGTTTTGCCAAGAATTCAGTCGATCAAAATTCAAATTAGCAAATATTCCTCTGGGAGGTGATTTGTTCCTTTCGACGTTTCTCGGAGGAGAATCAAAAGGATTTTTCACATCTTTGTTTGCACTATCCGTGTCCGGCTGTTCTGGCAACTTTTTATTGCTATCGTCAACATTCTCCACGTCAGACTCACTGTCGCTGAGAAAGATGGCTTTGTAGAGATCTATTTTGTTAAAATTATCAATGGTTTCTTTAACTGCCTCTGGTTCCTTAGCAGGTTTTTCTTTGACAGGTTCTCGTTGAAATTCTAGAGGCACTTTTTTATTTAGAAGACTTTCTCGTTCTTTTTCCTTTTCTTGCAGAAATAACTCGGCTACGGTTAAACGTTTTGTTTTTACCGGTTGAACAATTTCAGTACGCGCGAGTGGTTGATCTTCCTCTGGTTTTGACAAATTTTCTTCGCTCTTTTTTGCAATTGGTATGGAATCATTCTTTTTTTTCTTGTCAACACTACTAACTCCGCTCTGTTCTCTAAGAAAACTATTTTTATTGTGAATAGGAGCTTCCAGATATTCGAATATTGAATATGTTATTTTCTTTTTTTCTTTCCCTTGCATCCTGAAACAAACAAATACACACATTAAAATAAAATACAGTTTAAATACTGCGAGGGCAGTTTGAAGAGAGGATTGTTTATATTGCTGGCTTCAGCCATGCATTTGAAGCCAACCGTGAGTCAGGCGTGACCGCATTCTCTATCTCGAAGATTCTATGACATTCCATGACGCCCTAAAATACTTCATTGGAAAAGCCTAGAATGCTCTACAGACTTTTCGTTACCTTTAGAAAAAACCTTTCGGTGGAATTTATCTAGAAAAGGGATCACGCAACGTGTGACTACCAGTTAAAGAAAGAAACCGGGGTGATATTGAAATATTTCATAATATTCTGCCAGATAAATATTTAATTACGATTTTTTTTCCAAATACATGTTTAAATAAAAGTAATGCTTATATTCTCACAATGCTCGCGCCTAGTTTTACGCGCATGATCAATGTGTTTGAATTTTATCTTGTATATAGTAAAACCCAGTTAATTCGAACCCCGGTATTTCAAAATTCAATAATTATTCGAAATTTTTCAAACCCAAGTCCCAACATACTAATTGCATAGTAGATTAACCCCGATAATTCGAAAACCCCAGTAATTCTGAAATAATTTTTAACCTCTAGCGCCATAAATTGTATAATTCGATTTTTTTTTTAAATTTGCAAAAACATTTCGTTTTTTTGCAAGTGAGAATACGGTAATATCAGGCACTTTAGTAATCGAAATGTCGCAATTTTTGTATTAGCATAATAAATATTGCGTTTTTAAATGATTTCTTAAAATATGCAAAAATGCAGACTTTTTTCACAAAACGAATGGCTTTTTTCATGAGTTTTGCGATTTTCCGCATAAAACGAAATGTTTTTTCGGGTCCCTTGAATTTCCAATTAACGAGATGATACTGTATTAATAATTTAGACAAAGAAAGAACACAGCCCACCCTCCGTCGTACGGTTCCGCCACGTTGAATCTCCGACTGAGCATAGAATCGGGAATCCACTTGGTGACTTCCCTGGTGAGTTTCCCAAACATCCCGACCCTGGCTGCTTCCAGCTTCTCGGGATCAGCGTACAGCGAGCTGTCGCGCTGGTGTTTCTCCGTGGTGGCAGTGTCTTCGTCCAAACGGGAAGCGGAAACGAATCTGCAATGGTAAGGATAATTAATAATTGCATTTGGACCTTATTGTATTACTAGCTGTAGCCCGTCGGTAAAAAAAAGGTATACGTCGGTATTCAGTGTTCTTCGTACTTAAATAAGAAAATTTATACATTTTCACGTATCTCTCTCAAAATAAAAACCTTTATTTGCGATGTCCGATTTCACCGGTCTGGTCTGACAGCTGCCCTCACGCCTGCCGCACACGTAACCTCACAATTCTCACGTTTCGACTAAAATTACACGAAATAAGTACTAAAGCTGTATTTAAAGCTTATAGAAAAAAGATTTTCATATGCACTTATTAATTTCTTCTCCCACAGCGTCCTGATATAAAATTATGGCCGAATTGTCTTTGTCGCGTTGAACCATAGAAAAGGGAAATATTGTTGGACCGTTTTTATATTTGACGTTTGACGGATAACCGTCGTGTACATCTTTTTCCCTCTGACCACACCGCCGACGTACCTACGTCTCGTTTATTTTTTATTTTGACATCCCAATATTATTATTAGCACAGATTGAAACAGGATTTAAAAAAGGTTGCTTAGGTAGTATAATCATGTTGAAGTTAGAAAACTCAACCACCGACGAGCTTAAATGAAAGTGTGGTTTTAGGAATGTAGGTAAGAGAATGGCACGAAAGTGGTGGGATACAGTAAACCCCCGTTAATTCGAAACCCCAACAATTCGAAATTCGCCATAATTCGAAATTATTAAAACCCACAAGTCCCAAAATTCTAATTTCATAGTAGATTAACGCCGATAATTCGGAAACCCCGGTAATTCATAAATCGAAATAATTTTTAGCCCCTTGCTCCATAAATCAATACTTATAGTTTACATAATTCGATTTTTTTTTGAAATTTAAAAAAATATTTCGATTTTTTTTGCAAGTGAGAACACAACATATACATCAACTTCACGTACTTTAGCAATAGAAATGTGGCGGTCTTTGTATTAGCATAATAAATATTGCGTTTTCGAAATGACTTCTTGACATATGCAAAAATGCAGACATTTTTCACAAAATTAATCGGTTTTTTTGTGAATTTTTACGATTTTTGGTGAATTTCGCAATCGCATCGCGATTTTTGATTTATCAAAATAATTTTTAGTCCCCTGCGGCATAAATCAACACATTTTAGTTCACAGAATCGATTTTTTTTTAAATTAGACGAAAGTCGCAAGTGAGAACAACAAATATATAAAAAATGTCGCGGTCTTCGTACTTGCATAATGATTTCTTGAAATATGCAAGAATACAGGCGTTTTTCACTAAATTTATGAATTTATTCGCGAGTTTTACGATTTTTAGCGAATTTCGCAGTTGTACCGCAATTTTGAATTTTTTTTGTACCTTGAATCTCAAATTAGCAGGGTTCCGCGTAATTAGAATGTTTTTTTTTGGGTCTGTTGAATTTCGAATTAACGACGTTTTACTATAGTTATTTATTTAGAGAGTTGGTGAGTCAGTTACCTGTCATTCATCAATCCGGTGAGCGGTTTGTACAGTCGGCACGCCCTCTCGAATTCCGACAGTTCCCTGATCCTCTCCCACTCCATCAGTCTACTCTTCTCCCCGCTGCTCTGCAGGCTCTCGCTCGTGATGTCTCTCCCCGCCTCCTTCATCTCTATGTACTTCTCGTATCGCAGCTGCTTCTCTGGATTCGAAGAGAAAGGCTTGAAGACGACTTCGTTCTTTTGGACTTCTTTAGTCTGGCTGGAGTCGGACACGAAATTTACACTGCGCCCGGTGATGGCGGCGATTCTCTCTTCGTAAGATTTCTTCGTCGTGGATTCTTCGATGCTGTTCTCATCGGTGGCGTCGGGTTTAGTCTCATCGCTGCAGACGGTGTCTTTGACGGACGGAGGTTTGGACTTTTCACCGAGCAAAGCGCCCCTGTGTTTAGCAGTCAAGTCGTGCCTACCCAAGCCTAAAAATATGCAATATTCTCAATCGGTCAAACTCTTATCCAAAATGTCTCGTAGCTAGTAGCAAAAACTTCGGGGGAGTCTTCTTCGTTCAACTTTGAATTGAACTTTACAATTTGGGTGAGATGTCGACAGTTACGAAGATAAGCGACATCCAAGTTTGCACTTTTTTTCAAGGTTTCCAACTTCTTTTCTACAAAATGTTGAACAATCATACAGTAATTTGTATTGAATATTAAAAATATACTCCCTCTAATAGAAGTGAAATTTAAATAACTCAAACCATAAAAAATATATTTTTCAAATTTCTGCTATGTTTTAATCATTTTATTCGACTTGTATTAAACTGAATTAATTTTTAATAGTCTATATGTGGGGTATAGAAGCAAAGGCAACAATATGCAAAAAATTAAAAAAATGTTTTGAACGCAAACACCGAGGAATACTAATTTAGAATGTACTGAATTCTAGATTTTAAGCATCTATCCCTTCGAAAATCATGTTTCCCATAAATTTATAGGCTACGTTTCCTATAAAATCTTGAATTCAGTATTTTTACATTATAAATTAGTACATTACTAGCTATAACCCGTCAAAAATGATGGTACTTTATGTCGGTTCCAAAGAAATAAGTATTTATTTATTTAAAAAAAAAACGAAAAAAATCTTTCATTAAAAAAAATGAAAAAAAAGCAGAAGTTACGGATGTTACGCGAAGTTACGCACAGACACACAGATGGATGGACAGACATACAGACAACGAAATTATTATAATTGGGATAAATTAGTAATACTCGATGACTGCATTAATTTTTTTTTTGGATTTTGCTGGCTTTGCTTTTATACCCCACATATAAGTTATTGTAGTGGTGAACAGTCAGAAATAATGAAAAAAAATGCGTATTTTGATTTTGCTTATTTCTGTTACTGTCGACATTTCACCCAATATTTTCTATTCAAAATGTAGAAGAATGTAGAAGACTCCCCCGAAACTTTTGCTACTAGTTTTTTTAGTTTTTCAAAATTTTTGATACCCTGTATATAGAAAACCCACACCACGATTCATATGCAGATTAAATATTATAATTAATAAACCTACCCCGGTCTCTTATTTCTGGAACGTTAGCCGAAGTGCCTTCTCCGACAGGACTGAACCTTGTTGGCCTGCTGACGGAAGGAACAAAATCTCTCGGCAGAGCTGGTGGCGGGTAGACTTTGAATGAAAAGGCTTTATTCACCGCTGCGACAAACCCGTCCAGCACCTAGAACAATACGCTTTGTACAAGATAATCGCAGTACTAACCCTTATGTTACCAGTCCAATGTTTTACAAAAAAAAGTCAGAAATATAAAAAAATAAAATGCAAACTTTGATGTCACATATCTCCATAACTATTGATAGTAGGTCATGGTTGCTTGAACATAATCAAGGCAGGAAGGTAGTTCTGCGAGGTTATTAATGTTTTCCAAATAAACATATACAACTTTCAACATTTTAATAATGTGTGGATGTTCTTACGGAGGAATTGGTGAACGTTGCATTGTGGAAATAATCACTTAGGCCACCCTATAAAGTCTTCAATATAAATAGCTTCGTCTCTGTGAGTCTTATATATTAATTAATTATAATAAATCACTTACAGTTCTATGCGAAGGAGGCGCTTGCTTCAACTTAGATCCACCCTTGCTCTTTTCTCTTGATTTCCCCGCGGCATCCAAGGCAAAGTCGTAGTTGGAGAGGTCCTCCCTAGCGTAGATATCTTCGTCTTCCTCCTCCATGGCGCCCACTCCAAACGCTTGACCCCTTATAGATACCTATGCATCATTCAGAAATTTAACAGAAATTAAAATTCTTATATGTACTGTTGTCAAAAGTGCAGATTTCTTAAATTTCTGGTATCAGAGGATATCAGAGAAACATGGCATCGAAATCATGTCAGATGTACATACACATATATTAATATGTCAGCAAGCCCTGGTTTACAATCAAAAACATTACTTGGATATTGGACAGCTTATCCAAGTGATAGCGGTGGTAAATGATATTGTGTAGTTGTGGGGAAATTCGAGCATAAATATATTAGAAGAAACTCAGAGCAGGATATTTCCCCAAACCATCCACTTACCGGCAGAATTACGAGAAGCCGCTTATTAGGGCATAAACTGCAACGATCATAGATAAGTGTCTATGGTGAAAAATGAGTTCCCTTGTATAAAGGCGTAAAACAAGAAGTTTTTGTTTAAATCTACGCATTTCATAAATTAATTACAACATGCTTAGGGAGCGTCCATAAACCACGTAGTTCTGTTTTTGAACTCTTTTGAACTCCTCTCTCCCCCCCCTCTATGTAGTCCTAACGTGGCTTTTGCTTTGACCCCGCCCCCCCTTCCCGAGTGGAACATACTTTTTCCCTATTAATTCCAGATGACATTTCGTGTTGTTTTCTCCTACCAAAACTATTTTTTAATTATTGGGTATAAAATAAACACGACATTTTCATAAATACATATTAAGAAAAAAAATTATATTTATAAAAAAATATATAAAACAAAACTATATATATATATATATATATATATATATAATATAATATATATATATGTGTGTGTGTGTTGATGATTTATCGTACAGTTTTAACTGTATCAAATAAAGGAAAGAAGTACATAGCGCGACTTTGACCCTCCCCGGTTGTTGGATCTTGGATTAAAGTAGTCATTCATATAAAACATACATTTTTACGAAAACGTGATTGATGGAAAATACAATAATCGACGGTTTAAGCGAAATATTACTACAAACCAAGTTGATACAACCTGCGTTTAGGGTCCCGACGACAACGCATTCAGAAAATATATTTTACTATGATAATACGAGAACTAACTATCACATACGAAGAATATAGAATATTTCTTCTTATGGTGCCATCTCCTATCAGAGGTCAGCGCTCATTCTGGTGATTACAACTTTAGTCACCGCCCCATGGAAGAACTCAGTCGAGTTACACTTGTACCAGTCCCTCCTCAAGTTACGCAGCCGTATCTTCCTTCGCTTCTTTTACCACTTATTTTCTCCTGGATGATGAGTTGGTTCAGATTATATTTTGGTCCTCTCATAATATGTCATTATACACCTGATCATTTTTTTATTATGCGTGTATTTTTTGAAAGGCAGTTTTGAAACATAATAATAATTAATTCACACAGTACATATGGAAAATCATTTATTCTAACCTTTTTTCCTTTATCGCTGGTGACCAGATGACTACCTCTCCACTCGACATCACTCCCGACCGGATCACGGAAACTTCCCAAAACTGAGTGTCGACTGAGGCCGGAGTAGCCGAGACCGAAACTGTTTGTCTTAGGCGTGGCGACGTACGGCTCAAAGTCGTCGGGTTCAAACAGCACCTCCGAGTATTCCTCTCCCTCGGAACTTTCACTCTCTGGCGGACTACTATCCGGTTTGCTTTCCTCATCCACTGAAATATCTCTCTGCAAGTGAATGAAAATAAAATAATTTTTTAATTTTTTTGGATTACCTGCGACCACGTACGGACGTCAAGGGGTGCAGAGGGGAGAAAGAGATGGAGACCAACATAGTCAGTCGAGGTTGTGCATTAGGCATGTGTATGTTTACCATGGGTTATGATATATTAACGGTCAGTGGCATGCAGTAGGCATAACAAAGGTTATGCTGTTACTGACTATATATAAAAAAGCATCCTATTGTATATTATACAATAGGATGCTTTTTTAAAGGTACAGAACATTAAAATGAAATAAACCATATAAAAGTTGTGATAATGGCCTTGATATTAGATTTATAGGAAAGATAAATAGATGCCATTAGTGTTTAGATGGCTAGATATATTTCAAGAATTTTGTGTACCACCTGTTACAAAATTAACGCCATATGCCAAGCTTGCAAAGACTATTACATAAATAATACAATATATACTGTGTATACAATAATAACCTATCGTACAATAATAAACATTTTTATGGTAGCATTACGGTACTTGCTTGATGGGATAATTAATACAAGTGTAATTATTACTCCCCTCATAAGCACGAGCGAATAGCTCATTTTATGGAGAGTAAAGCAAAGACAAAATGTATGTAACATAGTATGAAATATGTAATAAATATTTATTATACATGTATGTTTATTTCTGTATGTATGACATTACCAAATTGATTAATCATTTAATATTTTAATAGAAAAAATAAACCAGCAAATCAATAAAAATTTCAGAGCCGTTCAGAATCTTCTGTGTGTAGTTTTCTGGGATATTCTGCCGTGTACATGTGACCTCTCTGGCCGTGTTTCATTATCAACCGACGTTTCGACATCAACCCTGATGATGGACCGTGCAATTGGATCCCAAACGTCGGCCAGAGAGGTCACATGTGCACTACTTTCTGGTACTGTTCTAAAATTATTTACATCGTGGAAGATTTAGAATTTATCTATTTATTCAAAATTACTGTTGTTATTCAGTAAAATGACAACCGATAAAATAAAATGAAAACATAAAGGATTTATAATGAAAAATATATTTTTATGGGTTAATTTTTTATTGCATCATTTTAGATCAAAATTTTATATAAGACCTAGATTTTTTTAGAAAATACTGTATCAATAACCTTGTGTTTTACATTTCTTTGGTAATTTTGCGCATCCTAATGGTACGTGTCATTATTATTACCCTATATAGCTGCATTATTCTCACCCTGAATTCCTTTGGGATGTGACAGGAGTACACTTTCCTCGCTCTGACCTTCTCCTTCTTGGTCAGCCTCTCTCCGACACCCTTCCCCGGCCTCCAGCCCATGCTGCGGAGTATCTTCATGGCGGCAGTTTCGTGCACCGGCTCTAGCAAGACTTGCAGGACCGGCTGTCCTGTGGACAACAACATTTTTAACACAGGACTTGGCGCTATGTCGAAAATTTCCTACGAGGGGTAGTAAAATAATAACTTCTTTCTTTTAATTAGAGATGCCAACACGGAATGCGTGTCGCATCAATATTCTTACTACTTTCAAACTATTATAAACGCCTGTGCTATGAAATTGCTGGTGTCCTGGAATGGGGCTCGAACCGCCAACCACCAGATCATCTACTTGACAACAATAGATTATTTTTGACATGGAGTCTTTAAAATCAGACCGAAAATAGGATAGAAATTTGGAAAACGTCTATCGTCTCGCCTTAATTACTAACTATTAGCCTCAGAGATTTAATTGTGGTGCCGTTTTTTACAGTATATGGTCAGCTCACTAATACAATGGTGATAACGTTTTACAGAAAATAAATAAGATATGTTGAAAAAAAAGGCAAATTTTGATGTCGCTTATCTCTGTAACTGTCGACATTTCACCAAAAGTGTAAAGAATATTTTCTAATCGAAATTGAATGAAGAAGACTCCCCCGAAGTTTTTGCTGGACTATATCGACTAAATCAGTGAAAAATAAATGTTTTAAATTCTGTAATAATGCTTTGCAAAAATTGACTCAGAGTGATACTGCAAGAAATGCCTGAAAAAACTGAAAAAAAAGATCTGCTGCACCGTTGCCAATGTCTTCGTGCCAACCTCATGTCACCATCAGGATTTCAACTCTATATAATAAACTCTTAGCATTTTACCTTGTGTTAAATTCCAAATTTTCTCGAGTAAAAATATCATAATGTTTTTAAATTTTTCATCAAAAGACCTCACCAGGAATAGGCCCATCGTGGAATTGGGTTTGCCTCTTTCTCTTGCTTCCACCGAAATCTCTGGTCGGCTGCACTTCGCGGGGAGCGATACCGAACTCGCTGCGGTCCTCGTCATCCATGAAGTCTTCGGGTCTTTGGAATTGCTAAGAAAAGTAAACAAGATTAAAAAATTATATACCGTGTGAGTGATGATGGCATAAGAAACAGAGGACGTCCGTGGAAAACTCGGCTAGACTCTTGCACGAGAAGATGTAGGAATGTGGACAAGTTGAGAGTTGTATGTCAGGACAGAAGGGTGGCCATGGATGCTTATTCATTCTAACTGTGTTTTTCTCACAGTTGACAACTCCTAGTTTTTGTGTTTTGACATTTTAAAATACTACAATAGAAAAATATCTTGGAGAATCAAATTTCCGGTTAATCCAAAAGCATTGAAAAATTATCTGACAATGCAGAAAAGTTCCAAAAATCACACACACACGTGTGTTTACATATATTACAAAAATGTCGCCGGTATGTTGCAGGATTGTCAAATATGTACTTTGTACGCACAATTATTATTTACTTCACTAAATAGAAACTGGAATGACTCAAAGAAGATAAAGAGGAATGTTTTGGATAGCATGGTTGATTTTTCTACAGAAATCAACTCACATTTCTCTTCATCATTATCGACGCAGATTGCACAACATAATTCACCGCATTTTGTAAAATATTTTCATCCTTGAATACTTTGTGATGAGTTACAATTTTTGAATCAAACCAATCACGTGCTGATAGCACATCAACTTTTCAATTTGTTGCGAATTTGGTAACCTTATTAGTCCTGATTTTCTTCAAATTCAAAAAAATTATCATCGTTTCCAGTCTGGTTTTATTAACATTGTAAATTTGCTCTGGTATAAGACTTCTAGTTTCTATAAATGCTCGAAATTTAGAGGTGAATTCTTGTGCAGCTAGATAATTTTTTGTCTTGAATGGCAATTTGTCAGACGCCTTGCCTCCTTCAAAACCACGTTAACCGTCCAAAAGATACGATAAAATTCCCATGCAACTTTAATCCTTTACGTACATAAAAATATTTTGCTTTGACCACGCAAATAAAATAAAAAATGTAGCATCCCTGTATTTGAGGTCAAGCAATGTAGTCATAAATTATGCACTCTGTTGTAAAGATGTGACAGTGACAACTGGACGCAACTAACCCTTATAAAGAACTAAAAACTAAATAATAAAATAAAATAAAATAAATGAGATCATTTTTCGAACACAGCAGACAGCTGACCATTTTGAACATTGTGAAACATGATCAGTAAATTGGGAGAAATAAACAAATTATGTCACCTGTATGTGAGTTTAATTATATTTTTTTATTTAAGTTTAGAGAGTAAAATTATCTCTCACTGATGACGAGTGGAATACATAGTTTATGTTTTCCATCCATCTGATGATCATCATGAATAATCTCTACAATGTAAATGCCAAATCCATCAGTAAACATATTATTCTTCTTCTTCTTTCTATGCCTTGTCAGGTCTCCCGATGTTTGCAATCGGTTGTGCGAAAATCCTCCGTCCTGCGCTGCCCGGAGCACATCCTCCATCTGTCTCATTCTGACGTTGCGCAGCCAGGACATTTGTTTTCTACCAACTCCTCTCTTCCTTCTATCATGCCCTCGAGTTTGAGTCGGAAGTTTTCCCCACGTAGCATGTGATCCAAATAAGAAACCTTATTCACATTAACATTGGACAGTAGCTCTAACTGAAGCACCTCTGTCTTGCTGATCACATTGGTTCACAGTATACTCCGTGCATGCTCCGATATATCCACAGCTCAAATGCTTCCAACCGATTCATAACAACTTTCAGAGTTTTACAGTCATATTGGAGAACTGATCATGATATGAAACACTTCATCATTCTTGCCCAAGTTCTAAATTTAGGTTATCATCACAGAAGAAGGCCCTCATTTTATTGAATACAGCATGTGCTATCTCTGCTCTGCATCGTACATCAGTATCTGGATCAGTAAGTGTTTGTGTTACGACAGTATGTTAATAATGCAACTGCGAAATATTTTTGATCCAGAAAATACTTTTTAAATTTTGAGTCATATCACCCAAAGTGTAAAGGATATTTAGAGTGTAAGAATACGAGGAACAAGGCACAAAGACTGGTGTTGAAAGTCATCCTTAGAAAACTATCAATATTTCCAACTGCACAAATATTTAACTCCTTTAAGTTCCTCAGTCTTAATAAAATATTCAAAAAGAATGCTCTGTTACAAATTCACAAAGACCTTTACAATTCATTGACATCCATAAAAATAAGTAAACCGCCCTAGATCACGTGGCAACTGAGAAATTCATAAATGTTAGTGCATCTCAACACCATTACTCCTATCGAGGTATAAATTTTTTTAATGCCCTCACTCATAAAATAAAAATGCAAAAAAATTATAAAGTCTTCAATTCCCAAATCAAGCAATTATTGTGCAACTCAGACAACTACAAATATTAATTTTTTTTGAAGAAATTTATAATCTAACTTCTTATTCTTATTAAAAAACATTAAATCTACATTATATATACTCTTTATACCAACCTAATCTTAATCGGCCATACCCCCTAATTCAAACACGAGAATTAATTTCTCTATTTAATTGGGTTATTTTGGTTCGGAAAAAAAATTATTAAATTACCTAGTCATATTGTACAAAAAGTTCATCATATGGAGACCCCACTGTACTTTAAAAACAGATTAATTTTATATTTTCAATTGATGTAGCAACATTGTAGATTGACATTTTTAAAAATATTGATAGTATTGTTTGTATAAATCTACTTATTATTTGATAAAATTGCACCTACATGTTTCAGAAATACCATTCAATTTTTTTTTAATAAATATATAACACCCTGACGATGGAAATGTATTTCCGAAACATGTAGGTGCAATTTTATCAAATAATAAGTAGATTTATACAAACAATACTATCAATATTTTTAAAGATTAATTTTAATTAACATTTGAACACTTACAGTCTTCTGTACACGATCAGAGCGTGAGCTTTTGAATGCCGCCGGCGTCCAGCCCTCGGGGGCGCCCGCAGTGTTACCGTGGCCCGCCGTAAATCCCCCCGTAAAGGCGCCGTGGAACCTCCGCTTTCCATTGGCATCCAAGGCATATTGCTCGCTCACATCCTGATAAGCAGACTTCTTTTTTGGCACTTCATCTGTAAAGAAAAATACATATTAATCAATTGGCGATAGCCAATTTAAAATTGAAGAAAAATGTATCAAATTATTCACTTTTCGTTGTAAAACAATAATGGAAGGTCACACAAAGATAAACGCTGTACAAAAATTTGACATTTTAACTCATCGGAATGCAACATTCTAATATTCCTGACATTATATATACGAAGTGGTGCAGTTTAGCATTTCATTTCAAATGCATTGAATTATAATATAAATGTATAAATATATATATAATATCAAAACTTTCAGGCCACCTTCTACACTTGATCACAGGTATTAAAACACTATCGCTAACATTCCCCCGACAAAAACGCCGTATGACTGCTGTTGTACTGTTTCTTTACAATATATTGGACAGTTATATTGACTGCTCTGAACTCCTCTCAGCGATAAATTTTAATACCCCCGTTCATCGTTTGAGACACACACCCCTTTTCCGCTTAAATGACTGTAAGACTATTGCCGCTATGAACTCACCTATAAATTGTGCTATCAACACTATTATAAATTGTGAAAGTAATCTGGATATGTTTCATGACAAAATATTGTACATTTAAAAAAGATACTTTTGCTTAATTAGTTCTATCTGCAACAAGCCACCATCCGCATCCCCCGTATATACCGAAACTCACACACACATTCACACATTCATAAACTGACACACCATCCAACCGGGCTATGGATATAGAAAAATATTGCATTTTATAAGATGCCATGTTTGTACATTATAATTATATAATGCCATGTTTGTACATTATTATCTTACTTCTCTGACATTGTGTGGTGCATGTCATTGGTACATGATTCTGTAACATATTCGTTGTAATCTGAAAAGCTTTTATGCATGTACTGTATTGCACCAATATATATACAGATATATGTAAAATATTAATAACCTCACAGGACTATATTCCTGCCTTGATTGTGAGTTGAAAATGTTCAAGCAGCCATAACCTAATATCAATAGTTATGACTAACTAACTAACTAACTAACTAGCCATCACGCCGTTTCCCTGCAGGGGTAGGCAAAGAGGATTGAACGCCACACTCTTCTATCCTGGCACACCACTTTTGCTTCGGCCACATTCATACATCTTCTCATACACGTTCTACGATTGTTGCGGCTTTTAACAGGGCCATCCTCAAATACTTGTAGTACCTGATCGTGCCAGGTCTTTCGCGGACGCCCTCTATTCCTGTTGCCTTCAACATTCGCCTCATATATTTTCTTAACCATCCTTTCCTCGTTCATACGTTCCACATGACCAAACCATCTCAGCACTCCTTTCTTTATTCTATCTACCACACTACAGCCAGCATTGCATTCACTTCTAATTTGTTCATTCCTCACTCTATCGACAAAAGATTTTCCACACAAGCGTCTTAGTGACCGCATTTCAACCGCATTCAGTCTACTTTCATTCCTCTTTTGCCAATTCCA
>JADDOH010024837.1:0-200407 GCA_016648135.1 Agrypnia vestita
TAGGCCCTATGTATGAGTAATTTTTCTGTCCATATGTTGTCTTAGTTTTTGGTATTTCGTCAAGGTTTTAGTAATGCTTGTCTAGTATTATGTGAATGCGAGTTACTGGTTGCTGTTAGGTGGTTTGGGTTTTTGATGTAGAAGATGAGGGTAGACTTAACGAACAGCTGTCTAACGTACATATGATATATGATATACTTAATCGATTTTTTAAAATGACTAATAGTCTAGACGGATCTGTGGATGCAATACGTGAGATATGGAGATATATTTGATGATGGGGACGAGCCTTTGTGGCACGAAATGACTGATTTACACAAAATATTTAAAATGGATTTTCCTCACCTTTCTAGTCCGCGCCTGCACTCGGCTCGGCGTGGCTGCGAGGTAGCACGTGATGAACAAACAATACATTGTGTGCGCCGGATGTCCAGCCAGATTCCCGTAATGAAAAGCATTGAACAATGTAATTTTTGGGTCATTGTAATTGTATTATTTCAAGTACACCGGTGTGCGCGGGCGCCATTGTCCGGACACTTCACACACGGTACATGCTCGTGTAGCTAGGCATATACATACGTTACTTGTGGGGTATAAAAGCAAAGGAAGCAATATCCAAAAAAAATTTAACGCAGTCATCGAGGATAACTAATTTATAGTATACTGGATTCGAGATTTTAGAGGAAACATAGCCTATAAATTTATAAGAAACGTGATTTTGGAAGGGATAGATACATGATATATGGCAGCGAAACATGGACCATCGGCCAGAGCATGTCCGAGAGGCTAGCGGCCTTTGAGATGTGGTGCTACAGGCGCATGGCGAGGATCCATTGGTCAGAACATATCCGAAACGACGAGGTGTTGAGCAGGGTGGGCGAAAAGAGCCGGCTCCTTAACAGAATCGCCCAACAGCAAGCGATTTGGATAGGCCATAATATAAGGCATCCGGGCCTACTTTTAACCATCATCGAGGGAAATGTTGAAGGCAACAATCGTAGAGGCCGCCCGAGATTAAGCTATGTAGGCCAGATTATCGAAGATGTGCGCTGTAGCATCTACCAAGAGATGAAGAGGCTGGCAGGTGACAGAGAGGAGTGGAGAGGGCGAGTGCTTGTTGCAGACCAATCCTAGGATTGCAAACCAAAAAAAGATACATAAAATCTAGAATTCAGTACATTTTAAATAAGTAATCCTCAGTTGCATTCAAGACATTTTTTTATTAATTTGGATATTGCTGCCTTTGCTTTTATATCCCACAGTTGTGCGTGGTCTTTTCCAGATCTACAAACATTTTATAAAATCGATTTGATTTGTCATCATCATCATCTCCATCCCCTTGTCCTAGTAAGGTCGAGGGCCAAAAACCTCGACAAGGTGCTTCCATATTCCCCTGTCTTGGGCTGCTTCCGCATCAGTCTAAATCCACTCTATTTTCATATACATTTTTTGTTGCTTTTCCCAGCTTAAGCTGGGGCGACCCACCGGCCGTCTTCCTTCCGGGGTTGCAAAGAGGATTCTTCTTGGTATTCGTTCCTCTGGCATTCTTGGTACATGTCCAAGCCACCTCATTTGCGAGTTTTCAACACATGCAAAAAAATGGTTACGTTAATACACTAATCAAGAGTATCTGCGGTATGTACTAAATGTACGTGTATTAAAAAGAAGTGCATATAATTCTTTTAACTATCATTATTTACGGCAAACATTGATTAATATTTTTCATCAACAAATTATTTTAAAAATTTTAAAATGGAGGAGTTATGTACTTCCCCGCAAAAGTCCTTCCCCGTGAAGATAATAAAGTTGCCAGATTTTGAGCGAAATGAAAATGTTAACTTGTTCTTTTTAAATGATGTATTTAATATATACTACGAAGCGTTTCTGAAAGATTTTTTTTTGTGCAAAAAAGATCACATTGAAAATATTTTTCATTTTTTTCTAAAAATATAGAAGTTGTCAATTTATAAAAAACAAACGGCGCATTTTACCAAAAAATCGCTTGCTACATTGTAAATAATGTTATAAGTAAGAAGCGTGCAAAATTTGAACAAAATTAGCGAAATAGTTTTTGAGATATCATCTCCACCAGTCTAAAAACGAGAGTTTTGAGAAAAACGCGAAAGAATTACGTAATTCGTTTAAAAATTCACCTACCACGCTAGCTTCAAATTGCTATAACTCCACTTTTATGATGATTCAAATAATTCTTCTAAAAACTTTCTTTTGAAAATATTAATGTTATCTCATAATTACGTAAGATCCCAATTATAATAATTTCGTTGTCTGTCCGTCCGTCCGCCCGTCTGTCCCCTTAACTTCGTGTGAAGTCCGCAACTTCTTTATAGTAAATAAGGTTTTTGTTTTACATTTTTTTTATTTATTTAATTAATAATATATATAATACTTTTTTACAATCATACAAATCAATTTTTTGTTGTGTGTATATACCTCACCAAAAGGAATTATGATTCTTGTGTGTGGTGAGGGTTTTGTTTTTCGATTTATAAAAATAATTTTAAATCGAACAAAATTGTTTTTTATGAAAAAATAAAATATATACCTACTTATTCCTTGGGAACCGACATGTAAAGTCAATTTTGACGGGTTACAGCTATTGGTCGACCACAATCAAAATACCATTTCCTAGCTTTTTCCGGTAAGTAGGAAGCGGGGGAAAGTTGCCTGGCAAGCCCGTATCACAAGCCGCAATATGATATTCCAAATAAATATTTATTTTTAAGTTTAAAAAAGGATACTTACTAGAAAAACTTATTTTGTGTTCATTTTTTGCATCTAGCTATAGTATAACATAATTTAGCCTTAAACTTGTTTTTTAATACCTCAACTGGCGCAATGTTTGGGTAATTTGAATTCTTTTTTAATTCTGACTGCTAGTTTCAAAAGTTGGCGATGAAAAAATGACAGGGGCGCCCATCTTAGGACTCGTAATAATAGCCGCGCGAGGCTAGCGGGGTTCAACTTTTGTTACGGAACAATGTTAAAGTTGTAATGACGGGCCTCGCGTGCGGCTCGGGTGTCGTTTGTGTCCCGCGCCATCTGACGCGCTAAGTGAAAACGACGCCATTACTCCTTTCACGAAAAATAATCGGGTGAATCAATAGGATTAAAAAAACTAACCCATAAAAACCAAGCTTCTACTATACTCCCTTTCTCATTCACTAGTTGAAACAGGTTTGGCGCTTACCCCACGCGTTGGGCTCGAGTCGGGCGGCGCTACGAAAGGGAGTATAAAAAATTTAGAAAAATCCAAGATTATACTATAAATTTGTTAAATCATTTTTGTCGTCGCCACGACTCCGCTTGCAAAGTTTCAGCTCGATTGGATCACGGGAAAAGGGTTAAAAATCGAACCAAAGTTTTTTCGACAGACAAGCAAGCAATAAGAAAAAGGGAGTAAAGAACTAACCCATAAAAACCAAGTTTCTACGAATCTCCCTTTCTCATTTTAGGGTTTCGTGTTTGCCAGATGCGTCGGAGTATTTTCATACAACTTACTGAGTTGAATGAAAAAACCTTTAAAACTTTGAAAAATCCAAAATTATACTAAAATTATTAATTTTTTTTAACGAAAATTTGATAGATCTTCTTGATCGTTGCCACGAGTCTGCTTGCAAAGTTTTAGCTCAATTGGATCACGGAAAAAGGGTCAAAAATAGATCCAAAGTTTTTTTTATGGCAAGCCGGCAAGCAAGCAAGTAGACGCCACGAGTTAATTAATATAAAGGGAGTAAAAACAGACAAGCTGTCATAATGAAGGGTCCACAGAAAGGAGGTGCTAAGTCCGTTTTAAGGCTAAAGTTAGATTTCAATGCAAATTTAATGTATTTTATAGGTTTTTTTACATAATTTACTAGAATACGGGGACCGCACATTTTATCTGGTACATCATTTATCATTTAGTGGTACATTGTATGTCTCCACAAAAACTTTTTTTTGCCTTAGGCCAATATGTAATATTACAATGATGATTGCGCAAAAATATGTAAATTACCATATGCGATACATTATGTTTGTCATGAACAACAATTTTTGAAAAAATGCGATATGTATATCTAATCCATATATAAATAAAATAAAATGGAATCTAAACAATGACGGTATTCTCAGAATTAACAAAATTAATATTTATAAAATTATAAATTATAAATTTTGATTTTCACTAATATTAAATTTTTATGTAACATAATTAAAAAATCAACAACCCTTCATGTAATTAATAGTTAATGATAATAAATACGAATATTTTTGATGGTAAGTAGTAAAAATGCAATATCATATTTTTTGATAAATAATTTTATATTATCTCCTAAACAGTTATAAAATTTTCCTCCATTGAATATATCGAAGATAGAAAGCCAAAGGAGCATTTCAAACTTTAAAGGAACGTAAAATAATGTTTTGTCAATCTGATTTTGTCAATATTTCGTTTATTATTAAACGATTTTCAAGTGTGTTTTGGATACACACATATGAAAATCATTTAAAAATAAAAGTAACGTCGAGAATATAAAATTGAGAGAACTTTCTTTTGCTCTCCAGTAAAGTTCGAAATAATCACAAACACCATTTTGGCTTTCTACCCTCGTTATGTATGTGGCTAAAATACAAATAAAAACAACGTATGTATCCTGTAAACAGCCAATGTTAAAGTTGAGGACACACTGAGCGAAGACATCCAAATTAGGCGTGGTGTAAGACAAGGAGTCAATATTTAAGGAAGCCTTACATGATGTTGTTGCTCTAGGCAATGATATAATAAACTGTAGATAGCTTACAAGCGTGAAATCTTGGCAACTCAAAAGTAAGACAATTGCCTTACTTGCGTCGTTATCGAAAGGACTTTCTTTGTGATCGGGCGCGACGCTACGCGCAAAAAAAGTCCTGGGGAAAAAGGAACAGAGTACCGTACACGATTTTTCTATCTACACGCAGAGCGTTTGTGAAATAAGTGTGTCGTGATTTGTTGTCTTTTTAAATGCAATATTTGCGACGTATGAAAGCCGGCTAGTATGGGAATGACTGGTCTATATTATAATACGTCAATGGCTCTAGGGATACTGGTGAACGTAAAACCATTAAATAATATTACAGTTGCGGAAAATTTGCTATTTGCAGACACTGCCCAAGACCTCCAAACGATTGTAAAAAACGTGAATGAAGCAAGTAACAAGTATGGCCTGAAGATGAAAACTCGCGTAGCAAAATTGTTAATAGCATCAAAAAGGTCACATCCAACGTCAAATAACCATCAAAAACGAACCAATAGAAAGTCAAGCAATACAAGTACTTAGGTGCATGGGTGAATGAGAACTGGGATCCTTGAAAGAGATCCCAGGTCTCTTTCAAGAGGTTGACCAACACCTCAAGAAGTTAAAGTTCGAATAGAGATGGCAAGAAGTGCGTTTCTCAGAATGAGACCGTTATTTTCTAACCGTTACCTAAGCCTACAACTAAGAATGCGTATGGTTCGGTGTTATATTTTTACCATTATCTTATATGGGAGGAAGGGATGGAGGTATAGACGCTAAACCAACAACCAATTCACAAAGTCGAGGCCTTTGAGATGTGGATGTGGTATGATCGATAATCCTGAAATTATGCAGAGCATTGGTTTGTATGTTCCCGATAATTACCTAAGACAACGTCAGCATAGATTGTTTCACATTCCAATATACAGGACCAACCTGCTAATGGTAATGCCTGTTGGAAGAGCTACTGCCATTCTGAACAATATTACTCTGGATATTGATCTGTTCCATGTCTCTGAGAGAGAAATTGAACTACTGAATAGAGTACCTCTCATTAATAACCAAATTAATATTCTATATAGCCCTTTGTTCAATTTAGCGTTCACAAGAGATGTGTTCACTTTAGACCCCGTCCCCTCTCACTCTCTCTCGTTAGATCCCTGAGTTGTTCAGTAGTTCAATTTGTCTGACAAGACTAACACGCATGTGAACAATAGTAGTGATACTTTTACAATACTATGGTTGGGGTGTATAGTGTTGTGAATATAGTAGTGTAGTGTTGGTCCTGACGAAGAAACGGGTACGTCTCGAAACCGGTAGACCGTAAATCTAGTAGTGGTTTTTACTAAGTTTACTAACATTCTGTTATTATGTCTAACCACAAAGTTAATGCTTTAAATATTAATAATATTAAGAATTTATATACGTTTGATATTTTGTTGTTTGTATATTTGTTAATAATATTTACGAATTAAACATATGTCTGTAATGTAAATGTTATATTAAAAATATATAAATTGAATTGAATTGAATCTACAGACGCGTATTGAAAGTTTCCTGGGTGGATAGAGTGATGAATGTTGAAGTCCTCCGGCGTATGGAAAAAGACCGAGAAGTGCTGCGAACTATCAAGATAAGAAAGCTGGAGTATCTCGGATATATTATGGGAGAACCTAAATATAGTCTGAACTCATCATCCAGGGGAAAATAAGTGGTAAAAGAAGAGTAGGAAGATGTCGCATCTCAGAGTTGCGTAACTTGAGGGAGTGGTATAAGTGTAACTAGACCGAGTTGTTCCGTGCGGCGGTAAATAGAGTGATAATCGCCAGAATGTTCGCCGACCTCCGATAGGAGATGGCACCATAAGAAGGAGATGAATTCCGTGTGCAAGGAATCGTAGGAACGAAGATGTTTTATTTGTTGAAGCAGCATCCTTGACCGGGGCGAGGTACTTAACACCGTTATAGATTATTGACTTGTTTTTTAGAGAGACAACTCAAGTTTGAAGGATCTTCAAAATACTCGTGTAGGCTGTCAAAAATATTAGATTTTTTTAATAATTAGATAAAACATAAGAAAAGAAATTAAGAATAATTTAAATTTTTCTAAATAAGCGAAGCGGTAACAAATAACACAACTCAAGGATCTATTAATTGGGAGACACCGAAAAGTTTTCGTTTTGCCGTTATGTTCACTAATTCAGTCCGAAAAATGAAGTTCGTGCCGCAAACGATATTTTCACATTATACAGGGTTATTTGGAAAACATTAATAACCTCGCAGGACTGTATCCTGCCTTGATTATGAGTTGAAAATGTTTCCTGCCTTGATTATGAGTCGAAACTGTTCAAGCTATTATGACCTTATATCAATAGTTATGGAGATATGCGACATCAAGTTTTGCATTTTTTTTCAATATTTCTGACTTATTTTTTGTAAAACGTTGGACTATCATTACAGTAACTTATATCGAATATGAAAAATTAATTCCCTTTCACAAGTCAAATAAAATAATAAAAACCCTCAAATTCCAATTGGAAATTTTTCAGGGTTTTTATTATTTTATTTAACTTGTATTGAAACAAATGAATTTTTCGTAATCGATATAAGTTACTGTAATGATATTACAACGTTTTACAAAAAATAAGTCAGAAATATTGAAAAAACATGCAAACTTTGATATCGCACATCTCCATAACTATTGATAATAGGTCATAATAGCTAGAAAATTTTCAACTCATAATCAAGGCAGAAATATAGTCCTGCGAGGTTATTAATGTTTTCCAAATAACCCTATATATATATTTTTCGTCGAGTAATACTCAAAATTAAAGGTTTTACTTAGATTTTAATGCAATTGATTTCTATGCTACGTATTAAAATAGTTGAATGCGTTCCAATGCATTGTATTCGTTGAATGTTTCCATTTTGTGATAAGTACATATGTATGTATCTACCACACATGTATGCACCTTATACGGGCAGATGATTTCGAGACACGCATTCGTTTTAACAACGCGCGAGTGTATGTGGGTGCAGGTGACTGTGTGTGTGTGTGTACACAGAACATCAATAAAGGTAATTACCATGTTAAAGCACTATCTGCAGTCTTCACAACAAACAGCTTTAGTTGTCATCTAGTTTTGGCGGCGATTAGTTTATCGCGCAGGAATGCGAACGAAAATGTTGACATCACTAAAAATAATGCAACTTACAACCCTAGTTCAGTGACGATTCTCGGGTCGGCATCTATCGATACATCCAGTGCGATTCAAAAGTAGTTGTGTTCAAAAAAGGTAAATAATATTATAGTGTTCGACTGTAAGTAGTGAAGTGAAAAAAATATATAAAAAGCAATTTTTTTGGAAGAGTTTTGATCACGAAATAAAAACAGGTATTATTTACTATATTATTAATGTTTTGTAAATTCAGATCATAAATATAAATAACCTATTTAAATTATTAATATACAATGAAGAGTTTAATTTAAGTGAAGTATACGTCTGTTATAGTAAAAATACAAGAGAATTGCGTCTATGTAATGCGTAAAGCTGTCAAATTACCGGCACTTAGTCATTAGAAAATCACCAAATTTAAATTAAAATTAATAAAAAAGGGAATAACGCTTTTAACACGAAAAATAAATAGGATGAACATGAAAAATTGTTTATGTGTATTTTTTAATTTTGTCAAAGGGTAATATTTTTATAATGCAATATTAACAGTAAAATAGTAGGGGAAATTTTCACTGTGTTAAGCTAATTGAAGGCGTACCTATAAAAAGGGTCTATACGCAAAAACAAAATTTTACAGGAGAGAGGAAAAACACTTTGTGAAATAAACAACCAGAATCTCCGATTTTTTAATTTTATAAAATTTAAATGCCTTTTATTTAGGTTTTATTTTGTTTATTCATGTAGGCAATCCCAGTGACATCTTGGAACTGTTACATATTACCAGATGAATATAGAGTATATAGACTCTTTTTCCACGTTAGCTTTTTAACTTTTGAGGTCGAATTTCGGCAAGATTGAGTTGAAATCATATAAAATAAATACCGCACATGGTGCATACTGTTATATAGATCATTTTAAATCTTTTATAGGGATTCCATTCATTTAGGTGCTATTTAGGTAGTTAATCATGAAAATAACAGGATTTTTTTACTAGTTTTGTAGTATGTATAATACTCAACTTATGAATAGAAACAAACTTCATAAAAATACATATCTAGTATTAAAATCTGGTTACCCAACACAACAATAACATTACTTAGTATCTTGTAGAAGAGTGTGCCGTAAATAACTGCGTATCAATGAAATAGCTTTTGGAAGCACTCCCATCCCTTTTCATTCAAAAAGATAGTTATCGGCAGTATTTTGCTTCTTATAGATTACAAAGTAAACTTCGACACATTCAGCTTACCGGGAGTGAATGCTAGACAATTGCAGAGGGTTTTTTCTTTTAAAAAAAAGAGATTTGTTCATAGATAAATATTGTAATTACTTTAAAACTATACTTAGCGCTTGTTCTATGAAAACAGGACTTTGTTTTGATTGAATCCAGATCACTAGTCAAAGGTATGTATTACACTTAGACCAACTAGAATATAAGTACCTACCTTAATTGTGGAACTAACATTGTTAAGAAGGGAGGAAGGGGTAAGAAGCAATAAGGGTGTTTAGCAAATAGCTGTGCTTTTTTGTAACAAAGGCCGGTTGTTTGATCAGCAATATTATATTAACAGTATACAGGGTGTACCAGAGCTAGCAGCAGAAAATTGGCTGGTAGATTCCTGACTATGTTATGAGTCTAAAATGTTCAAGCAACCACGGCCTAATATCAATAGTTATGGAGATATGCAGTATCAAAGTTTGCATTTTTTTTCAATATTTCTCATTAATTTTTTGCAAAAAGTTGAACTATCGTTACAGTATCTTATGTCAATTATGAAAAATTCATTCACTTTAATACAATTCGAATAAAATGATAAAAACCTTGCAAAGATTGAAAAAATGTCATTTTTTACAATGTTTTTATCATTTTATTTAAGTTGTATTGAAGAAAATGAATTTTTCATAATCGGTTTAAGTTACTGTAATGATAGTTCAACTTTTTGCAAAAAATAAGTCAGAAATATTGAAAAAAAATGCAATCTTTGATATTGCATATCTCCATAACTATTGATACTACAATTGGTCATGGTTGCTTGGATAATATAACATAGTCAGGAATCTACCGGCCAAGTTTTTGCTGCTAGCTCTGGTATACCCTGTATATATAAAAAGAAACCCGTGTTTCCCTACCCGCCAAGTTTTCTCCATAACAAGCCCTTGGTGTCACATCGAAAATATGCGAGTTTGGTGGGGGTGGCTGTGCGTGGGTGGGAGTGGGTGACGAAAATGTGCTTTCTAGCGCACTATTTTGTTATGGGAAGGCCGCAAATGCTTCAGATTGTTTCAAAATATGCGCGCTGACTGTGTCGGTGAGTCTAGAAGGTTTCAGAAAAACCTGCTCTAGAAAGTTCTGGAAGGAGAAGATTCTAGAAAATTCCCGAAAGTTCTATAAAGTTCTAAATTGAGTGGCGGAATGTGTCGGTGTGTCTGGAAGGTTCCTGTACATTCGAATTTCTTGAAAGTTCTGGAAGGAATGTTCTAGAAAGTTCGCGAAAGTTCTAAAGCCGCGCGGGCATAGCTAGTATCTTCTATATCACACACTTTATATCTTCTCTTATCGATTGCCTTTCTTCTTTCGTATGTTTTTTTTTCTAAAATATCGATCGTACAAAGTATGCAGATATCTGAGTTGTTAATCTTATAATGCAAAAGTAATATTGATATTGATTAATGTTTCCACGGATGAAACTATCTAGGTGGGAATTCGATTTTAAGAATTCTATTTTCCGTGGTTCAGTAATTAGTAATCACATATATAGCATGGGTATTTATTACGTCAATTAATTATTTCACCAATTATATGCGCTACGAAGTATCGAGAAATCGAGATGCGCAGTACTTTTCGCATGTACAAAATAATGGTACTCTTTATAATAATACGCTTACAGATAATGTATAAGTAGACTTAGAGCATCGCTGCTCCATATCAGTACTTACTTACTCAAAGACCTAACCTATTCCAACCATATTGTTAATATACATGTATGCTATTTTTGAAGAGATGTATGCTATTAAATAATTACAAATGAATCCTTGTTTTGACCTAATGAGAATTAAGTCTCCAATCGCTAAAACTAATATTTGTAAATTCAATAATTTACAACCCTAAAATAAAACATACAAATAAAAAAATAGTTTATCAGATAATCTACATTTGTAACTCGTATCAGTACAGGTATTATAAATATCTAATGTAATAAGAAGCGTAAACATACAGTAAACATTAATACCCAAGTGAAAGATTACCTACAAAACTATCTCCTTTCATTTTCAACACTATTTCTTATTACGTTACTAGCTGCAACCCGTAAAAAAATGCGGAAGATTGGTTAAGCGTCTTTGCTAAGATCTAGTATACATTTATAGTATCTTCTTGGCGGTCCACGGAGAGTGGGCCTCAAGTCCCATATCCAGCCGTTTAATTTCAGTTTTTAGTAGTGAATTCGAACGAAATTACGGACGTTACACGAAGTCACGGGGACAGACACACAGTCAGACGGACTGACGGACGGACGGACGGAAACGTAACGAAATTATTATGTTTGGTTAAATTATATAGAGGCAAGGTAACATACACAATTTAAACATTTTCAATTTTTTTGATGATGATAGCATTTACATTGTGGTTGGATATAATTATTAATTTAAGAAAAATAACAAACATTGTATAAATCACGCTGATTGTTTTAAAAGCGTGGCCTCACTAAAGAAAACGGCATCGAAATTTTATATACAAATAATAGAGTCCTTGGGCTAGATGATTAAGAATTGTTAGAAATTAAAAAAGTTCCTCAATACCAAAGCTATACAATTAACAACCAATTAAATTTAACGAATAAACCATCATTTGATATCATGTATTCCACATTTCAATGTCTCAATGTCAAACTCTACTCCCATCCCCTACTACAAATTAAACCTCTCCTAACACTTTAGTCTTACAAATTAAACCCCTCCTAACACTTTAGTCTTACAAATTAAACCCCTCCTAACACTTTAGTCTTACAAATTTAATTTATAGGAAGGTATTGTGCATCCGTCCTAATGAAGAAACAGTTCTGTATGGAAACCAGTAGACGTTTAAAAACAATCAGTGTGGTTTATGCAGTCTGTTAGTTTTCGCAAAATACACAAAAAAATATTTATGTAAAATTATTATTTTAAATGTACAAAAGACGTCGATTTCTCGGAGAAAACTATAAATATGACAGAGCTGCCTTAAATTTGATGCTAATTAGATGATATCTGCGATTTCTCCTTCAGCATCGCAAATTTTCCATTTTTCTCTACGATTTGCTGTACACCTTCAAAGATGTTGTGCTATATATACTAAACACGTTAAGTAATTTTGTTAAAGCTATAGTTTCGAATGGAGCGGTCTCTCTCATCATGAGGTGTATTAATTAGCATCCACCTGATGATGATAGTGACTGTTCTTTTCGAAAGTATATTATTAAAAAAATAATTCAACGTGTATGCAGTACAATTAGTTAACTTTGGTATAAATAAAGCATTAAGAATTATACTAAAAAGAAATCGATACACAAGAATCAAATTGATGTTAAAAAGTCTGCAAATAATGACATTTAGTCAAATAATTAAATTTAATGTACTTCTATTTATATAAAAAATTGTTAATGGACACAGCAATACATTTGAATTAGTAAGAAAAATAAGAGAAAACCAACATGAACATGACAATTGTACAAGAAAAAAATATGAATAAGATTGCCATTCGGAAAGAAAGAAAGATCGCAAACTTCTGTGATGTACAGTGGGATGAAGTTGTATGTGAGTCTGCCAGAGGATATTAGAGACGAAAAAAAGATGAAAATTTTTAAGAAAAAACTAGACTCGTTTTTTTTCTCTGTCGCCAATGCACCATGTCTCACATCTATTGTATGTTGAGATCCTTTTTTAAACTTCCAGAAGCAGAAGCCGGAGATGGGGTGCTCCGCCAGCGCCGCGGTGCCGCCCGACGTCACGGGCACCACCCTGGTGCTGCCCAACTCCAGGCTCAAGTTCACCCTCAAGCAGCTGCGGGCGCTCAACTGCCGGCTCACCAAGCTGACGGACGACGAGCTGGATGGTGAGGCAAACTTTGTCCTGACACCAATTTTTCCAAATGGAATTTTGAATAGAGCCTGCGGGTATATCAATTATACCCCCAGATTTATCATCAGATTAGTTTATTAATGTATATTATAGATATCTCACAGAGATGAAACTGTATTTCTTATGGGAAAGTAGGTATAGAAGTCATTTGGGTGTACATAGGACTTATGACCTATCGTATGGTTGGCTTAAGCGATCACTTTACACAATGTAACATTCGCTATTTCCACCCATGATTCAATATACCATGCTTACTAATTTTTGGAAGTTGTGTATATATTTGAGTTGTATGACAAGCTTTCACATATGAGTTGTAACCGCCTTTCCATGCAGCCTGTACAAAGCCATTTTCATTCCCCTAAATCCCCACAGATGTCGCTAATTATTTCAATGTCGTTAATGTCGCTAATGAGAAAATCTACAATTGATTTACGGAATTTTGAAAAAGAATATTGGAAAAATATTGGAAAAAGTATATTGCTTTCAAAATTCCGTAAATCAATTGTAGATTTTCTCATTAGCGACATTAAAATAATTAGCGACATCTGTGGGGATTTAGGGAAATGAAAATGGCTTTGTACAGGCTGCATGGAAAGGCGGTTACAACTCATATGTGAAAGCTTGTCATACAACTCAAATATTGAGTTTTATAGGTATAGGTTATTCAAATGGGTATATTCAATACATTAAGGATTTTTGTCAGTTTTCTTTCCGGTTCTTTTTGGAAAATGTATTTATACATAAAATGATTAATACCTACCTATATATATAAAGGTATTAATAATTTATGCAAATTCATTACAGACTATTAATATTAGGTCCTTACATATGAAATTGGCGTTTTGCCGTACTGGCAAATTTGATCTCAAATATCTTCTCTTTGGTTAGGAATTCCAAATCCAAATTTGTACAGCTATATACTCATGTATTTGTGTTTTGAAAATTATAACTCATTTGTTTTTTCCTTAATTGTTTTTTTCTTTGCGTCACTCAGTTTACAAAATGAAAAACTTGAAATATCCCGTTATTTACGAGTACGAGTTCCACCGTGCCATCAGTGCTGCAGAAACGGCTCGAAGGATTAATGATGTGTATGGCGACGGTGCCGCAAAAGAAAATACAGTGCGTTTTTGGTTCCAACGTTTTCGTTCTGGAAATTTCGACCTGCAGAACAAGCCCCGTGGACGGCCGGAGACCAAAGTTGATAATGAAGAATTGAAGGCTATTGTGGAAGCGGATCCATCGCAAACCACATCCGAGTTAGCTGCAGGCTGCGGTGTTAGTGATAAAAACTGTTTTAATCCACTTGAAGCAAATTGGTAAGGTGAAAAAGCTTGAAAGGTGGGTACCTCACGAATTGAGTGAAGCAAATCAACAAACGCGCGTTGACTGCTGCGTTGCATTACTCAACCGGCACAATAATGAAGGGATTTAAATCGAATCATTACCTGTGATGAAAAGTGGATCCTGTACGATAATCGGAAGCGCTCATCGCAATGGCTGAACCCTGCCGAACCAGCCAAACCATGCCCCAAGCGAAAATTGACTCCAAAAAAGTTACTGTGAGCGTTTGGTGGACTAGTGCTGGTGTCGTTCACTACAGCTTTCTTAAATCTGGCCAGACGATTACGGCAGATGTCTATTGTCAGCAACTGCAAACCATGATGGAAAAGCTAGCTGCTAAACAACCGAGGCTGGTTAATCGCTCTAGGCCACTGCTGCTTCATGATAACGCTAGACCACACACTGCACAACAGACGGCTACCAAATTAGAGGAGCTTCAATTGGAATGTCTAAGACATCCACCGTACTCTCCGGACCTTGCCCCAACAGATTACCATTTTTTTCGAAATTTGGATAACTTCTTGCAGAGGAAAAAATTCAACTCCGATGGGGCAGTCCAAACCGCCTTCAAAGATTTTATTGATTCCCGTCCGAATGGTTTTTTTAGTAAAGGGATCGATGAACTACCTATGAGATGGCAAAAGTGCATAGATAGCAATGGTACATACTTTGATTAAATAAATATATTATAATAAAAAAATCGGCTTTATGTTCCTCCCATACTAAACGCCAATTTCATAAGGACCTAATATTTTGGTTTTGTTTAACTTATTCTTAACTTTAACATTTCATGATCCTAAGAATAATAAAACTGCGATAGCAGAGATCCTTACCTTATTTTTTATTTGAGGATGGTGTTTTAAGCAGTTATGAACTATGATATTAAATATACTTATTGAAATAAGTGTCTTCAAAGCTTTCATTTTTTTTCAATATTTCTGGCTTGTGTAAAAATCGGAACTCATAAAATTAACTTATATTGAACATTAAAAAACATAATTTTAATTAAATAAGTCAAACAAAATGATAAGATCAAATCAGACTTTTAAATAATTAAATAAATTATCTGTAATACAAAAGGAATCTGTCAAAGGAAGCAAGACAAGTGGTACATAATGGAGTTCTAGTGACAACTCTAATTGGCAAAAAAGAAATGGAAGTGTCTACATTTATTAATGACTGAATGCGGTGGAAATGTGATCATAAAGGCGCTTATGTGGAAAATCTTTTTTTTTGTATTTCTTGGGCACTTACAATGTAACAATTTCTTTCAAACATTATTAAAGAGTTTAAATTTACAATGTACAATTTGTTACTTATCAAAGAATTTACGCTACCGGTTTCGACACGTCCGTGTCATTAACGAGCGTTATTTAAACTAGAAAACTAAGAGTTTAAATAACGCTCGTTAATGACACGGACGTGTTAAAACCGGTAGCGTAAATTCTTTAATAAGTAACAAATTGTACATTGTAAATTTAAACTCTTAAATAATGTCTGGAAAATCTTTGTCAAAATAGTAAGGAATGAACAAATAAGAAGTGATCTAATGCTGATTGTAGCGTGGTAGATAGAACAAAGAAAGGATCGCTGAGATGGTTTGGTCATGTGGAACCTATGAGCGAGGAAAGTATGATTAAGAAAATATATGTGGCGGGTGTTAAAGGTGCAACAGAGGGCGTCCGCGAAGACCTGGCACGATCAGATATTACATCAATATTGGAGGAAAGCCCCATTAGAGGCCTTAACAACCGTAGACCACGCATCCATCCAGAGCGTCCGCGAAAGACCTGGTACGATCAGATATTACATGAATATCGGAGGAAAGCCCCATCAGAGGCCTTAACAACTGTAGACTATGCATGAGAAGATGTATGATTGTACCCGGAACAAAAGTGGTTGCCTGTCGAAGGTAAAGAAATGCTTCGATATTAGGACAGTGGCTGAAAGTGGCTACGGTATGCCAGGATAGAATAGTGTGGCTTCTGTCTCCACCACAGGTGATGGTTAGTATGCTATTTAATTTTCAACATTGATATCTTCTTTTCCTTATCCTAGGAGAATCGGGAAAGGCCTGACAGGGCGCTTCTTAATTTAAATTTGTAGTTATTGTATTTCCGTTATTTAAATAGATAATGCTCCAAACTTATAAAGTTTACAAACGTAACGAGACTGTAGAGATAGAAAGAATTACACGTAATCGAGGATTTCCAAAATTTAGAACAAATTGGAAATTACCGGAAGGGTCTTGAATATACAGGAATATCCCGGAACATTTGTGAAAGTAAAAGGGGGTCGCGCTATTTCTGCGCATTATATTGTATTGACGTTTAGTGGAAGCCAGAGATAAAAGCGAAAAGTGAAGCGAAACAACGGGCGACGATTCAGTGCGCATTATATTTAACCAGCGAAATAATTTTAAAGAGTACCAAGCGAATCAGTGCGATAAGGGACGGCGTAATAAAGTGTTCCACAGACAAGTGGAAGATTCTCGAAAGTGACAGTTTGTGCAAATTACACAATAGTGATTACAATTAAGTTTGTGTCCAGTGTCTTTTATGATAAATTAAAGTTGGTTAATTCCAAGTGTTTCAATAATTCAATTGAATAGTGTGTTCAGTACCATTTATAGTTTTCTATTTTGCAATGGAAAATTGCAGTACTGCCGCTTACAACAGCCTCTCTACAAGTGTACTCAAGATTGTATTGTTTTATCCAACGAGAGATGGCGCCAATATTACCCAAGCCACGCGAATAGCGCATAAGTACTTACAATTTGTAGATTTATTAATAGTTCTCTAGTTCTATGAATAGCGTTAGTGCACATAATTTATAACATAACGATGCCAGCCTACATCGTATCGAGTATACATGTAAGTGACTTTAAACATCATGTCGTGGCTAATGCAGTAGCGTACATTCAAAATTAGCCCCGATGCAAAATGCAAAAAAGCCCTCCAACAAGGTCGTACATTCAAATAAGCTGTAACAATTAGGTATAATTTCTGAAAAATAAAAATATACATATTTAAATGAGAACAATTGTGGGGATTGAAAGCAAAGGCAGTAATATCCAAAAAATAAAAATAAATATTTTGATTGCAGTCACCGATGATAACTAATTTAAAATGTCCTAAATTCTAGATTTTATGTATCTATCCCTTCTAAAATATTTCTTATAAATTTATGGGCTGTGATTTCTATAAAATCTCGAATTGAGCACGTCATAAATTTTCAAAGGAAGCAAACACTTGGTGGTGCTACATTATAATTAAATAAATAAAAATAACTTTGTAATATACCACTTATATTTATTAAAAATCCAACCAGGTCTCGCTACTACCGTAGCTTCTTAACCTACCTAGGATCTTAACTGAAGAAGCTTCTTAACCTACCTAGGATCTTAACTGAAGAAGCTACGGTAGCAGCGAAACCATTTTGGATTTTTAATAAATATAAGTGGTGTATAACAAAGTTGTTTTTATTTATTACATTATAAATTACTAATCCTGATGATTTTTTTTTGATATTGTTGTCTTTGCTTTTATACACCACAATATACAAGAATTACGTTATGAACATTTGTTGGCTCTCTATATATTTCTTGTAATTTTATGCTTATGTTGTAGAGGCAATTGAGCCCAAAAATGTAAAATCGCTTGTTTTTACAGAGGCACACTAGCCTCAACTTCGCCTTATTGCTGAATCATATTATGATAATTGTCGAAATATTGCCGATAAATTCTAAATCGTTTTTTTACAGCTTATTCAAATTTATGAACTGTTCTTTTTACGTAATTATCACTTAAAACCACAATTCTATTTAATTCCGGTATTTTCTTTAATGATCGAATTTCTTTTGTATTAATGAATCAATAAATGTAATTTTTTTTTTTTTTTTTTTAAATAAATAGAGATGCGAACACGGAATACGTGTCACATCAATATTCTTACTATTTTCAAACTAAGCTAAACGCTTGTGCTATGAAAATAGGACTAACTTCCTAGTCTGATTTTATGATTATACATGTGGTTGTCATTGAAACATTGGTTACCTACTAAAGCAATTTGGCATGGGTTGGATTTGGTGACAGAGCCCGAATTCCTGACAATTTTGATGACAAATTATTTAATTTGCCTATATCGAAATTAAAAAAAAACTACTAAAATAAACAAAACATTAAAATAATGCTTGAAAAATCTTTTGACGTTTTCTTCTTATTTTCGCTCTGCACCGAAAACAAGGCTGCGAATATTAGGAAACAGTAATTTTTTTAATGTTGACATAAAAAACGTTATTTCAGTTTTTAGAACACACAAACATAATATGAGAATTTTCTGATGATGCTAGGATGATTACATTTCGTTCGCATGGTCCGGATATGACGTAATATTTGCTAACATAAATATTATAATACACGAAAAAATTAATGGAAGCAATCGCTGATAACATGTCGGACTAGTATATAATTATTATACCTAGTATTTAAATAGTTTTTCTTCTAGTATTAATACGCCGATAATCACGATTATATGATGATGATGATGATTATTTTATTATTGTGCTATTTACAAGTTTTTCTTTTGTGCTTATATTTTGTGGCAAAACTTGTATATTTATTATTTTTATTAATGTGATTTAGAGTGGTTTTGAAAAAATTTAATAATTATAATATTTGGATCATTTATATAGCGCCGTTTTCATGAGTACTCATTTCAAGGGCGCTCCAAATATTCATTCACTTCAAATAACATAAACCATGTAACCCAAAATATTTTAGCATTTAATATCATTTAGTGTTACTAATTTAAATCAAAGAGACCATACTATAGTCTGAAACACGGACGTTAAAAACGGAAAGATTTTTTTATTCTTGAAATTATTTTTTTTACATTAATTTTTAAAAATTATTTCAAACAATTTTTTCAAGATCCAGAATATGGTTTCACCTTTTAAAACTTAAAAAAAATTAGTATTTCCACTTTTAATATATTTATAAAGTACCTAAAAGACACAAAGCAATACACCACACTACACGAAACAACAAGTACATATATGAATGTCAGCTATGGTGTCCCACAGGGATCAATCCTAGGACCATTACTCTATATAATATACATAAATGACCCGGAGCAGCTAAATATTAGAGGCAAAATAATACTCTATGCGGACGACCTCGGAATATTTTACGAAAATAAAATAACGACATAGAAACCACAAAACAAATCAACAAAGACATAGACATATTAACTGAATGGACAAAAAGAAATATACTAACCTTAAACGCTCAAAAATGTAACTACATTAACTTTGAGGCCAAACGGAAAACGCATAAAATGGACATAAAAATACATAATGAAACACTTACTGAACTAGAAAATACTAAATACTTAGGACTCAACATGGACAGACACCTCAAATGGACCTTTCAAATAGACAAAATAACTGACTCAATGACAAAACTGACCAGCCTATTCCACAAAATACACGAAATCACACTAAAGACCGTAAAAATTCTGATGTACCAGGTATACGTCAAGAGTAGAATAGGATATTTGATACCTTTCTGGGGAACCGGAAACAAAACTAACCTAAACAGACTCCAACGACAGCAAAACAAAATATTAAAAATGGTCTATGATCTGAAATACCGGACACCAACTGAAACTGTATACCGTATAACACAACAATTAAACATCGAAAGCATTACAAAAATCGAAACACTTAAAATCATTCACAAACTAGCAATTGGCGAAATACAAGACGAAGACATAAAATTAAATAAAATACACGAAAAACACCAACACAACACTAGAATGGCTCAAAACTATCACACATAACACACGCCAAAATATAAACAGGACAATCCCGACTAATTTGCAATGAACTAAAACTGTACAATGACCTGCCACAACAGACCAAACAACTGACCACTGACAAATTCAAAACAGATGTGACAAAAATATTAAAACTCGGCCAACTATAAAAAAATGCCTTTGTATCTAAATTATATTATTATGTTTTCTTATATTGAATCATGTAAAAATGTTACCCATAAACCTCTTAAGTTTCCATTACTTTTAAAAAAAAAAAACACAATTAGTACCGTATTTTTTAACTAAGTCTCCATCTCTCAATATAACCATTACGATCACCCTTTCACCTTTATCAGTAACTCTGGCTACTTTTATCAGTAATTCTAATACTCATTTTAATGTGGTTAGTTTAATACATTATCTGTCTCTTTGGAAACTCAAGTGGTAAGTGTATAAAATTTTATCAGATTTATAAATTTACGATCTTTATAATAAGCATGTTACTAATACAACTTATTAAAAAATACTTATAAAAAGGAGTAGCTTGTTGGTGTAATGGTCGTGATGCACGCTTAGTGATCTGGTAATCGGTGGTTCGACCTCCAGGACACCAGCGGGAGCAAATAGTATTTTATTAAATAAAGTATTTAACTGGACTGCCACAGTCCATTGATAAACCATCATCAGATCAAAGCGTCGCTCACGTAATGTCGCTCACTTCCGCTACTGTGACGGCTGATGTTCCCACTTCCGGTTTTATTATAAAGAAAACAATACATTTAAATTTTACTAAACAGATTCTACTCTCTAGTACATACTATGTGTCACGCCATTGGAAAGTATTCCATATTCTATTATTAGGATAATAAACACTTGCACGTCGTAATATAACACCATATTGAGATTTAAATAGTTTATTCTTATACGTTTGTTTATGATTTTTACAGTATATTATTTGATTATCTCGCTAATTGCATGTAGTGCTGTAATTGCTGGAAATGTAGCCATTTCTTTCCCCCCACAGTGGTTATATCGTCGGCCCATCTCTTTTGAGGTCTTCCGACGCCTCTTTTTTCTCCCAAGGTCCCGCTTCAGAACTCTGGGAGTCCATTTTGTAGCATCCAAAATGCCCTGACAATTGCCGTTTTAGCTTCGCTACATGATCCATGATATCCACTACTGTGCCTAATTTCATAATTTCTTATTCTATCTCTTAGGCTTACTCCAAGCATGGATCTCTCCGTAGATCGTTGCGTGAATTTGAGGTTTTCTACACTTTTCTTTGAAAGGGCCATTGTCTCCACTCCATACGTCATCACTGGCAGTATACACGATTCAAAGGCTCTTCTTTTTAGGCTAATTGGGATCTCTTTGTTCTCGAAAATATGTTTGAGTTTTCCAAAAGCATGCTCATTTCTATTTGACTTTGTAGTTGGACTTAATTAATAATTTGAGAAAACTAACAAACCCAGGTTTACACAAAGTTTGTTAATTTTCTCAAAGTAATGTTTAAAGAGAGTAGTTTCACAACAAAGCTTTAAATAGTAGTTTCACACGGAAGAAATACAACATGTGTAGCTTATTTAAGTTTAATAATCCCTAATTCCTAAAATCATCAACAGATATGATTTGCGGACGATTGGGCTACGGAGCGTATTGTTCCGATGTTGAAAAATAAATAACGTGGTTCCATACGAAATAGTACGCTCACTTCAGATTTGGAGGAGGTCTGAAAAAGTGGAATATGTTTAGCGGTGTGTCATTGTTATAACCAAAAGATAAATTGTTTTGACTTAGACACCAAATGGCTTGTAAATGCGTTATTCTACGAGTATCCAAATATTTATATTCCTATTTTAACAATATTTTTATATGAAAGTATGTTCTAAGAATACAGTTACTGGAATTGGTCCCCAGGGGGATGATTTATTAATTTATAATAAATTATAGAAGTCTCACAGAGACGAAGCCATTTATATATGATAAAAGTGGATGTAAGTATCGTATACGATGGCTCAGGGCTTACCCGTATGAAGTGGCTTAAGTGGTCACTCTACACAATGCAACGGTCACCAATTCCATCGTGAGAATTATAATTTTTTTTAGATTTCTATATATATGTTCGAATCAAGAACATTTAATATATTGTACTGGTCTCTGCTAGAGACATTATATTTATCATAAATAAGTTAGTATACATAGATTTCGCAACTAGTAATGATACCTCTATATTTAATTTTTCAAAGTGGAGATTTTTTTATTTAGCAATATTCCTTGTTAACGCATACATGATATTCCTTCGAATTATTACATGCGCTAGAATGCGCCTGAAAATTAGTATTGCCTCTGTGAAACTTCTATAATTTATATTCCTGTTTCTTTAGTATTTGAATAAGCTGATAAAAGAGTTATTTTTTATGATGTTATAAATTGTGAGTTAAATAGTTTATGAAATGGATTTACCTGCAGATTAACATTTATTATAGCAAGATGTTTTAATGGTTTAGCTTTTATATTGTTTTGTAATTTAAAGTTGTCAACTAAATTAAATGAAATTAATTTATATTCTTAGAACCCCTTTCTGAAGAAATGGAGATAATAGCCGAAAGGCTGGTGCAGAGGATAGTGGCTGGAGCAGCTGAAAAGGATGCTCGGTTTAAATGCAGGCACATTGTGTACCTGAACCACCACCGAATGGTGAGCAATCTCATGTCTTCAATAATAATCCATCAGATTCCAGAGTTAGATGAAAAAACTAGTGATGGCCCCGCTCTGTAATAAGTACTACAGTGAAGTACTTCACTGTACACTTCACACGTTTGTAATTGAACTGAACACTTCAAACTTCATACTCCAAATCGCACACTCTAAATTTTAAGTTGAAGCGTGGCTTTCAGTGAAGTGGAACGAATAAATACTTGTAACTTTAAATAATGTGAAATTTTTGGCGGATTTGATGTGGATAAACGACTTTTTGAAATCTCCTCCCTCCCATCAGAAATAATTTTTGGGAGATGTTCTCAGGGTTTGGGAGATGTTCTCAACGCACGGCCGTTCAGAATCTTCTGTGTGTAGTTTTCTGGGATATTCTGTCGTGTACATGTGACCTCTCTGGCCTACCTAGTATACCTGACCTCGGTAAGCTATTGCAAGGCAAAACTTAACCAACACTTCAACACACACTCATCACATCAGCCCTGATGATGGACCCTGCAATGGGATCCGAAACGTCGGCCAGAGAGGTCTCATGTACACGGCAGAATATCTCAGAAAACTATACACAGAAAATTTTTGGGAGGACTTGAATCCGAAAGCACCCGCCCATGGATTTGAAAATTTTGTGGCGGCTGAAAAATTTTCATCCTTAGATTGTAATAGTACAGTTTTGAAGTTCATTGTAGTAGACGACAATTTTTACCCACGCGTAAAATTTTTTAGTACTAGATGAAGCGCCTAATGTTTCGGTACCTACCACAAATGAAGCTCACACTTTGAAGCCTTCAAATTGGTGAACGTGTTTGTGTTGAAGTCTTCATTCTGAAATGAAGTTTTTCCCTTCGCTAGAAAAAACCTCAACCTTTAATGTTATATTAGGCATGTTATCTATCAAGAGGTTACACCGCCTTGTGGCATCAAAAAATACATTAAAATTTAAAAAAAATTGACGTAACCACTGCAGGTTTGAGAATCTCTTCCACAATCCGTTTCATTGCCTGATTTTTCATCCTCCAGCTCAAATCCCGCTCTCTGGAATATCTGGTGGTGCTGGAAGGGTTGCGGGGGCAGTGTGAGATGGCCGAGGGCCCCCCGGGCTGCGCGCGGCTGCGCCCTGCCAACTCGGACCTCTGGGAGGAGTTCCTCACCCCCACCGGCTTCCTGCGAAGGTAACAACTGGAGAATAAGTTTAATTTTTAAGTAATAATTTTTTTAGAGTATCACTCAACTTGTTTCGGAAACTTCCATTTTCTTCTTCAATATAAAATTTGTTATTATTTTTACTACTAAAGTATCGAGAGCAGTGGAATCTATCATCGCCGGTAAAATGTTCTTCTTAATTCCCATTCTTTTTCTTCTACTAGCAACAGCTCTGAAAAGTTGAACCATGTAATTCTGAACCAGTGGCTTAGTTTTCATTCAGCAGTCCTTTGTTGTCTCTCAGGACCTTTTCTGCTCGCTATTTTCCATGAATGATGCAATGCAAGATCCAATACTTCTCTGGATGTCTGATGCTGTGAAAAAAATATTAAAATATCCGGGTTTTAACGGTTTTAAGGATTTATTTTTTCTTTCCATCCCGTATTATTAGATTGATATTTGTAAATTTATGAATCCAGACTATTTTTAGAAGCCGTCTGTAGATCCAACTCTTAAATATTTGAAATCGCTTCAACATCGTTGAGAAATATTATAGAATTACTACCCACTGCAGAGGGTCTCATGGCAAAACTTCCGAAAAATTTCAATGCGCTCTTTTGATCTCTATATAGGATATAACGCAATTTGTGAATATGATAATTGTCATAGCTCTTTTTTGATTTTGAATAAACCTTTCTAAAAAAATTGACAACTGTCTTAATTCGGCTAAGTTCGTAAACCAGGATGATCCGCTCTTTTGCCTTAAATTGGCGGTCAACGAAATATTAATTAATTAATTAATTTTATATATACTGGTGCGATACAGAACATGCATAGAAACTTTTTAGATTACAACGAATAAGTTACAGAATTATGTAACAATAACATGCAATGTCAGAGAATTATTTAAAATTAAAGATAATTATGTATAACAAGAATGCACAAATGGAATCTTGAAAATACAATATTTTAAATTTTTTTATGAATGAGTTTCAGAGCATGTAGGGTATGATGTGGTGAGAATAGAACTAAGAAAGCAAAATTATCTTTTTTAAATGTTCTCGTAAATGTACTAATGATATCGTAATTGTGTTAATATAATTAGAGAAGAAAGCAAAAAATACCCTATTACAGAAGAAATCTACCTAATTCTTAGCACCAGGAAGCAACCAAGAAGGAAGGAAGTCTTAATCTTTTACGTACTGTTTTGCTTTTGTTGGTGATTTTTCAAATTAAAATCTATTTAAAAATGTATTATTGAGTACAAAGCGCATAACAAAAATTTCTGTTATCAGTTAACCGGATTTCACTATCTCAGTTTGATTTTGTACTTGTAATAAACCTTCACCGTCATCGCAAATGATTACAATCAGTATTTACATGACATTTCCACCGATTTCCTGTTGAGTTTTGTGTATTGTCTATGTAAGTGTTATGTTCATCAAACGTTGTGAGCGATACGACATTTTTATTTATTTATTCTAGTAAAAAATATTTTTTAACTGCCGTTGTTAAGTGGGAAGCTACACGTGTTGTGACTGCTGTGCGGGCATGATTAGCGGAAGTGACAATACACTGAGAATGGTAAGGCTTGCAATAAATAGAATAAAGCTAATAAGTAATATCAAAAAAATGTTGCACATAAGACTAAATTTATGAAGTCATTAATGTATCGGGCATTGTATTCCATACAATCACAGATATATAATAATAAGATTATTAACACAATATAACACAATAAGATTATTGGATATTGATCTGTTCGAGTGCAGCCACACAAGATTAAGAAAAATTTTGAGTGCTGAATTTTTTTCCACGTAATAATTAAGTTTCTTTGTCTTTTGTTTAAATTTTTTATTCTTTCTTTCTATATAATTTTTAATATGCCTTAGTCATTCATAAATATTTATCATTACTGACATATTTCTAAATGTGGAGACCTGTAATTGGCCATCTATATTGTATCAATGTTTTCTATGCTTTTTTTTTGTGCTGTTGGTCTTCCATAAACATTAAATAAATAAATAAAAAATAAATTATTGACTTTGCTCACTGAATGCATTACGAAAAATTCATAATAGGCGTTAAACTTAATCAGAGCAGTCGAATTGTCATCAAATGTTTGCATTAAACTCACTCTCACCGTCGTTTTATCATATTTTTTCGCTAACATAAGTTCGATCTTTTAGGTATATCTATCGATAAATTATACTAGTTTATTAAAAAATCAGGGCGAACAAATATCTATCTTAATAAAAATAACCTAGAAAGAAAGTGGCCGCCATATGTTAGCTTAATACTTGATAGTTATTGGCTCAATAATGATTACGCTATCACTGTCATTAACTGAGCATATGTGAAGGAAGATTTTAGATTCCAGAACAAAATACGATGAATTAAAAATACAAACGATTTCAGATTTTTCTGTAAAAATATAAGTGCAATTAGACTGTGTTAGTAAGGGCGGGTTAATTACTGATTTAGACGTATGACATATGAATACTGGAAATGAATATAGCACTAAATGCCAAAAATAATTTTCTTAAGATATATATGTACAGATTAGTACTACATGCCTTCGCCAATACATTAAATGCTACACTGCAGTCCTATCTGTGTTAATTTTCTAATTACATTGGAATCGTCCATATAACTAGGAAATTAACACAGTTATCATTTCCTAGTTATACGCATATCGCATAAGTGCCGCGTCAATTTTTATAAATAAGGCACTAAACGGCATGAGTATTTTATAGTTTTTAGTATTAAAATTACTCACGTGAGGTACCAGCGTATAGTAGCTTTGAAAATATTAATGAAAATATGTGTGAAATACTACATAAAGAGCGAAAAAGACTTTATTCACTTTTTACATTGAGTCCTCCGGTTTTGGATAGAGTTGAACTCAAGGGTCACCACTCCGTTTGTAGAGTCGGAGATCTCTGCTGCGGTTGATGATGTAAAAGTCGCGTTGGTTTGACAGAATTTATTTGATTATAAAACACAAGTTATAAAGAATACAGTAGTGTACAAAGGCTACAAGAGAAAGCGTGACGTTCGAAGGTATGACGGCAAGAGCTTCCGCAGTATCCGAGAAGCCCCGTTGGAGTGAGATGGTTTGTTCTGCGGGCGCGTGCTTATATAGTCATTCAGAACAAAGGAATCGGGGGTGTTATGATTTCCTCTTTACTCGGCCGCGCGTGTGGGTATTTAGCTTAGATCAGCGAGGTGCGTTTCATCACTCCGATAGTCCATGCCCTCTGCTATACCTCGTCTTTGTACTCGGTCATCGGTCCGGGTTACATTTGCCTTGCTCAGCAATCTTGTCTCAACCTCTGAATCGAGGGCGACGGCCTGCCGTACTCGACGTCAGCATCTGTGGTAACTCATTACACGGGTGTCTGTGTGTATGTGTCTCGGGCCACCACATGTACATTCTGGCACTCGGTGCTTTATTCATTTTCAGTATTCATACTATGAAAATTTTCCAATGCTGTAAGTATACAAAACAAAAATATTAAAAAGATATTGGTATAGCTAGAGAAATAATGAACAATAATACAAAATAGATGATATCATTTTGACATGTTTCCAGGGACAAAATGGTCGAGAGATGGGTGGAGGTTCTTGCCTGGGCCGCCGCCGGTGAAGGCTGCGCGGGGGGAGGGGCCCCGGGACTTGTGGTGTCTTCAACCACCTACCCCCATCTCAGGGAACTACCCCTGGAGGAGCAGTGCTACTACGGCGACGGTGAGGTTCACTCAATTAGTTTTTTTTTAAAAGCCAGACGGATCCATCTACGGATTAAACTAGGTATACCAACTAATCCTAAAATAATATCAGATATCCTAAAATAAAATAATATTAGATTAGAGTGTCAATACTCTGCCACTTTTTAAAAAAAAAATGGTCAAGGGTATTATGCTGACTGATGGAAGTGATATTCAAATGTCTTTGGTATCCATTCTGTCATAGTCAGTGTGGACACCCTACTTTTAACTTTTAACGTAACTAACAGGATTTTTTCTTAAGCGCTTATTTTGAAAAAAAAATCGAAACAAAATATGTATTTCATTATATTCCAATTAAAATAATTATCACTTTATTCATATTTTAATATTTCCTTATATTCTGCCAGATAAATATATAATTTCGATATTTTTCACCTTTAAACGTTTTCTAAAAAGTGAAACGCTTCTGCCACTGGCCCCTGGTACAATTGACCCCAAACTACTCGATTGTCAATATTACTCATTTACTTGTACCTCTCTTATTTGCTCCTAATCCCCTCATGCATCATACCTAGAGATATTTTATAGAAATATTTTTTAATTAAAAAAAAAATATTTATTAGAGACACTAACAGGATAATAGGTCCATGATACTCTAATAATAAAACATTATTAATGAAGACTATGTCCATTATCCCAATTACAAATGTCTTCGGCACGCTCTAGTAACATGTATTTAAGTATATTTTACATGTACATTAATGTGTATTGTATATTTAGTGTTTGAATGTAATGCAATTATAGACGTACCACTATAACTTGGCGTACGAGGGAGGGCGTCCCTGTCGCGTAACAGAAGTTTCCAGGGTGTAAATTTATTACACAATACATAATGTACAGAATGTCCGGTGACCGGTGTCGTAGCCTTTGACAGAAATTTGGTCGGGCAGCACTAAAGAAACCATGCAGTAATGGCGGCCGTTCTATCTGTCAAACTGTCAGACGGTAATATCGGTCCATTATTCGCTTTTCAGCTTCGCAAAACTTTAATACTTCATTGGCAATTGTTCTTGCACCATCCAGGACTATTTAGGATGTTTTGGACATAATAATTCAGTGTATATTGGTAATCAAGATGTCACAGTCCCAACCAAATACAAAATTGAACTAAATTATATAAGTTACCGCCGGGTGCGGGCGGGGCGGGTTTGAGTTCCAAATTCGCCGCACGCCAATTAACGTTGGGCAAGCAAATAGTATTTAATAAATAAAGGATCTAAAGGTTCAGGTCATCGTTTAGAAAATGTATGTTGTGTATGAGTGAGTTTTTGAACGACGATAAGGTATCAGCATCAATGTTAGGGTTTTGATTATTGAATGCAGCTCACGAGGAGTCCGCCGCTTCACACCACGAGTACCGGGTGGCCATCGTGGAGGGCGCGCCCTGGGTGCGCGTGCGGCTGGCGGGGGGCGCGCTGGGGCCCCGCGGCGTGGAGGCCAAGCTGGCCCTGGCGGTGCCCTACAGCGGCTGGCCCTCGGGCAGCGACTTCCCCAACAGGACCCCCCTGGGGCACCCGGACGCGCTGCTCTTCTACGGCGCTACGCAGACGGTGAGCTCAACTCGTGGCGGAAACGACGCTAGCGAAACTAACGCTACCAGATGGTGCTGTTTAAACGATAATCAATATATTAATTACGCTAACCAATGTCGTTTGTTTCTGTTTCCATATGATGATTTCTATTTGTATACAATAATTTTGAAACGTTGCTTATCGGGTCCTGTGGCGCAACGAAGAACACGTCTGACTACGGATCAGAAGATGCCAGGTTCGAATCCTGGCAGGATCAAATTTTTTTTTCACGGTCGAGAATTATTTGTTTGTTGAAATTTTAATTTCATTTTTGATTTTGAACATTCATGTTTTATATTTAATTTTTTTTATTATGTAACAAACCAAATTAAACAAAGATTATTTTTTATAATGTTGTATAAAAGAAATCAACACGGCGAGAAAAGAAGAGAGTAGTTACCTATCTATCGAACTGTGGTTTATTCCGCTCCGACTTATTAATGGGTTAGAAATACTGAATAACTACTTTGTCATAATTACATCTAAGCTACCCGTTATCAAAAGTGGAAATTTGCCAGAAACAATTGGCCGCGAAGCGGCTGACGCAGGCGTAGGTAAACAATTGTGTTTGCTGCACAGCAAACACAATTGGCCGCGAAGCGGCCATAATATCATTAATGGAAATATGCTAGATACAATTGGTCGCGCAGTGGCCATCGCTGGCATAATTACATCTAAACTACCCGTAATCAAAAGTGAAAATTTCCCAGAAACAATTGGCCGCGAAGCGGCTGACGTAGGCATGGGTAAACAATTGTGTTTGCTGCACAGCAATAATAACAGAATGCTAGTAAACTTAGTAAAAACCACTACCAGATTTACGGTATACCGGTTTCGAGACGTACCCGTCTGTGGGTGTTATCACATCATGTGGTAACACCCACTTTAGACCCCGCCCCCTCTCACTCTCTCTCGTTAGATTCCTGAATTGTTCAGTAGGCTATAGTCAGTGCATGCTCGTCTCTAACAAGATTAACACGCATGCGATCAAAAGTGGTGATAGTTTAACAATACTATGGTTGGGGTGTACAGTGTTGTGAATATAGTAGTGTAGTGTTGGTCCTGACGAAGAGACGGGTACGTCTCGAAACTGGTAGACCGTAAATCTGGTAGTGGTTTTTACTAAGTTTACTAACATTCTGTTACTTATTATTATTATTGAACGCAGGGCTTCTACATAGTGGGCGGAGCCCCGGCGGCGGGCGTGCAGTGGTCGGAGCGCTGCGCCGGCTGGCAGATGTGGCCCGAGGGGGCGCGCGCCCTGCTGGGGGCCCGCGGAGAGGGCGCAGCCCACGTGGGGCAGACGCTGGGCGCCGTGCTGAAGAACCTCAGAGAGCACGGTCAGGTGAGGGCTCTAGGCTCGGATTCATTCATATTCTAATTCTGCACAACCACTACCAGATTTAATGTCTCGAGACGTTTCTTCGTCAGGACCAACACTACACTACTAGGTTCGCAACACTATACGCCACAACCATAGTGTTGTTGAACTTACACATGCGTGTTAATATTGTCAGAGATAAACATGCACTAACTTGCCTACAGAACAATCAGGAATCTACGAGGGAGAGAAAGTGAGAGGGCCGGGTTCTAAAGTGGGTGTTACCAAATCTTTTGTGAAAGTTAAATTGAACAAAAGGCTGTATGGAAAATTTATTTGGTCATTTATTAGAGGTGCTTTATTATTCAAAGATTTATATTTTTATTAAAAAAATAACTTTTATTAAATGAGTAAAACCTCAAAATACTGGAATAAATAGAATATACTGTTTAAAATCATCTCTTTTTATAAATTAAAAGCGTTTTATAATCTTAAAAATCGTAAAAGTTTCTTGCAAATTTAAAATATTATAACTTTATTAATATGAAATATTTTTTGATTTCCTTAGTAAAAATTCTAGATAATGAAGTATACTTTAAAACGAATTAAAAACATATTATACGTACATATAAATATTCATTAAAAATTAGCGCCGCCTAGGACACTAAAAACGATATTTTGGCCGCGGCCTGTCGATTAATGCTTATATTTTCTTAATTACTGTAAATAATGTCCATTTAATTCATCATCATCATCATTCTTGGCACTACAACCCTTGGTGGGTCTTGGCCTCCTCAATAATTATCCTCCACTCATCTCGGTCTAGTGCCAGCTCTCTCCAGTTTCGAAGTTCTAAGGCAGAAATATATTTGAGGACGTTGTCATTCTATCTTAGTTTTGGCCTTCCCTTAGGATGCTTACTCTTTCGCCCTATTAGCCTCGGGTTCAGCAGGGACTTTGGCGCTCGATGCTCGGACATTCTCTCCACATGACCCAGCCACCGAAGTCTTCCCAGTTTTATAAATGTTGCGACGTTTGGCTCCTTAAATAGAGTATATATATAGCTCATTGTTGTAACGTCTGCGCCAAAGTCCAGTTAATTATTTTTATATAATAACAAAGGTTCTATCTAAGTTATCGCCCTAAAAATTGCAGTCTAGAGTACATTTTCGTAAAAAAACGCCGTAATTGAATGTGTGTGAATGTGAATGTCCAGCCTTAATTGGTAGACTTATTAGCAGATAGCATTGCTTGTTGAATGTGACCAGTGAAAGGTTGGCTCCTCTTCATCCCCCAGCCCCCGCTGAGGGCGGTGAGCCGGTTCGCGCTGGAGGAGGCCCTGCTGTGGCGCCTGGAGCGGCCCGCGGCGCGGGGCCCTGCCGGCGACCTGCGGGCCTGGTCCTCGCCGCACCTCGCCCACCACGTGCTCTGCATCGTCGACTCGTAAGATTTCTCCGCAACATTTTCGATATTTTGACATTTTAAAAATTAATTTTATTATTTGTTTTAATCAGTAGTAATATTCATTAATTACGCCTACATGTCTCGGTTGTTGTATAAATGTCAAAATCTCAAAATGAATGATGTCGTTTGTTTTTTGGTTTTCTTAATTATTTAAAAATATAATAGAGGGAGTATAATAATAACCAAGTTTTTATTATACTCTCTTTCTCATTGAATCAGTTTTCGTGCCTATACACGCGTCGTGCTAAATACTTATTTGTATTGATTCCAATTTTAAAAAACCATTAAAATTTTGAAAAATCCCAATTTATACTATATTTATTGAAAATTTTTGCACGAAAATTTGTAAGATCATTTTAATCGTTACCACGAGTCTACTTGCAAAGTTTCATCTCGATTGGATCACGGGAAAAGGGTTAAAAATCGATCCAAAATTTTTGCATCAAGCAGACGCCACGAGTTAAATTAAAAGGCGTATAAAGAAATAGATGTCTGATTAATCATGGTTTTTCTGAATTTGCAAATCATTTTTTAGAAAATGATCGCGGTTTTAATAAAAATGTAGGACTTTCTATTTAACACATAAATAATTTTGGTCTGAAATTGAATAATTTAGAATCATTAGAAATTAGTAAAGCATGTAAAAGTAAAGAAAATATTATTAATAATCAATTAAATTTAACTACTAGTCCAATTCAATTTTTTTTTTCAATAATTATGTGTAATATTGAAAAAATTAAATACAGCAATAATATTTAAAAATATATTTTTAAATAATTTAGAATACCTACCATAAAACAAAAGACATCGTTCATTTTGATATTTTGACATTTATACAACACCCTGACGATAGAAAGGTTTTATCTGAAACATGTAGGTGTAATTAATGAATATAGTAGATTAAAACAAATAGTAAAATTATTTTTTTAAATAAATATATACAATATTTTTGAGTATGTTTAAATTTATCCAGAACACAATTACTGGACTACAAAGAGATCGTCATTAATCAATGTCAGGGGCGTGCAATGAGAACAAGAAATATGACTTTCATTCAAACTTACATTTGGAAAAAAATCTAAATTTAATATTAATCTGCGAAAATATTATGAAATATTAAAATGTGAATTATATGTTAATTATTGTGATTGGAATGTTACGAGATATATCTCTTATTTCGGTTTATTTTCAAAATATATGCTCAGGAAAAGTCGTGCTTCTTGTTCTCACTGCGCGCCCCCTGATCAATATATATATATATAATATCTATATATATATTATATATATCTATATATTTAATACGAAATAAATAAATGAAATAAAGAGAAATACACAAATATCAAATAATAAAACTGAAAAATTAAATGCTGGAACCTGGATTCGAACCACGGACCTCTGTGTTTCGCGCACAGCGTGTTACCAATTTCACTATCCCAGCGACTTAACAAGTCGTCAATATTTGATAGTTATATGTTTCTCTTTGAATTATTAATTCCGTTCATGTTTCAGTTTTATTATTTGATATTTGTGTATTTCTCTTTATTTCATTTATTTATTTCGTATTAAATATTACGGGACTCGTTTCCTTAAATAAATTAAAAATGTGTTTAATAATATATATACTCTATTTGCAGTTTAGCAAAGAATACTTCCATTGTTCGGAAATCGAACCACAAACCAAACATACCACAAACAAGGCCTGCCTTAACGTGCCGATGTTTGCAGGGTTCTGGGTCAGGTGTTGGCCAAGACAGGGAGGCACTACTTCTTCCCCGGATGTGACGTCATCAAGATGTCGGTGTGGCGCGGGGCTCGGGTGGGGGAGCGGGACTGGAGGGGGGACGCGGCCTGCCTGGCCGGGTTCCTGTCCCAGCTGCACGCCGAGAGCCTGCACGCTGCCAACGGTGGGCAGAACACGTTCATATCACGGCCAGCATGTTCATAGCATGTTCATAGCACGTTCATAAAATGTGTATTAGGGTGTGTCTTTATGCATGGCGAAAAAAAAGATTTTTTTAAACGTAATAGTTATCGTAAGTTGCATGACGCTCAAAATATCCTCTCCGGTGCTGAAATAAGTTGAAATTGCCTCTAATTATGACTATCACTGTAAAAATACTAAATACAGAGTTCATATTTTACGCATTCCTCCGTAATATACAGGGTGTACCAGAGCTAGCAGCAGAAGTTAGCATTTTTTTTTCAATATTTCTGACTTATTTTTTGAAAAAAGTTGAATTATCACTACATTAACTTATTTCAATTATGAGAAATTAATTCGTTTTATTACAAGTCGAAAAAAATGATAAAAACCTTGCAAAAATTGAAAAAAGTATTTTTTTTACAAGGTTTTGGTCATTTTATTTTTTTATTTACTCGATTATTTACATGTAAACTGAGTGTACCGCACTGGAACGCGCGTTTTAATTTTAGCACCGTATGGAAAAGGTTAAAGCAACAAGCAAATGCAAAAAAGTTGCAATTTCGGTGTACTTTTGGCTCGAGCCAAATATTCTGAAAATTTTAATTTTTGGTAATTTTTCAGAGGTGGTAAAGAGTTGTTGTCTTTTAATTTATTTTTATCTGATTACTTGTATATATAAAGTACTGAAACAAATATTTGCTGAAGATTTTAAGTTTAATTACTAAAAAAAAAAAAACAGACATTGCCCAGACGAAGGTTGGTAATAAAGGTTAGCAGACTATCAAAGTGAACTTTAATATCCTATGTGCCGATTTAGTACATTCTGAGATAAATTAATAAATTTTTTTTAAATAATAATTGCACATACTAGATTTATAAAAAATATTTTAAATAATTACAAGGCAGATATTCTAGATGAACGGAAATGTTTTTTTGGTATATCTCCATTATTTATATGAAAAATTGATAATTTGATTCGTTCATCTCAGAATGTACCTAACGGCACATTGGCTTTATTATATATCTGTATATACGACGACATGGTGTTATTAAAATGCTTGCTATGTTAATACAAGTACAACAACAATTTAATTACAAATACAATGTATAGGTATATGATTTTTTCCCGGCGATTTTTCAAACAAAATTTCCCCGGTAAACATTTGTTAGAGACAGAAAAGGAGACGTATCTACCTATTCAGAAATGAAATGTCTACAATATAGCATATTTATTTTTAATATGTTTGCTATATTATTAATTGACTAGCTGTAACCCGTCAAAAATGACGCTACTTTTACATGTTGGTTCCTAAGGCATAAGTATTTATTTATCTTATTAAAAAGACATCGAAAAGAGATTTCGAAAAAAAATTTTTTCAAAAAAATACGTAAAAACAACCAGCCACAACCACCCACCGGTGGTTATAGTGGTCGATAGCCCTTGGTGTCACATAGAAAATATGCGAGTTTGGTGGGGTTGGCTATGCGTGGGTGTGAGTGGGTGACGAAAATGTGTTTTCTAGCACGTTCTTTTGTTATGGGAAGGTCGCAAATGCTTTAAATTGTTTTAAAACAGGCGCACCGAATGTGTCGGTGAGTCTAGAAGGTTCCGGAAAAACCTGCTCTAGAAAGTTCTGGAAGGAGAAGGTTCTAGAAAATTCCTGAAAGTTCTATAAGGTTCTAAATTGAGTAGCGGAATGTGTCGGTGTGTCTAGAAGGTTCCTTATATTCGATAAATTTCTTGTAAGTTCTGGAAGGAGAATGTTGAACAGCTGGTTATTATAATTGGGAATCACACCACCCAATTTCTACCTAAACTTCAGGCTCCCGGGGTGGTGTGATCTTTCTACATTTTACTCGATGGTGTGACTGATGAAGTACGATCAAACAGGTGACGAGCCATCCTGGGGGCGGTCCCGGTTGGAGGGCGCGCTGGTGGCGCGGTGGGGCCTGCTGCTGCAGGAGACGACCCCGGCGGGGGGCACCCGGGGGGGCCGCCTGTCTGGGGCGGGCGCTGCGCCCTACTCGCCCCGGCAGCTCTCCTACTTGGCCACGGCGGCCCGGGGGCTTCTCACGGCGAGGCAGGTCGTGATACAGGTATGATAAATATTTTAATTTTCGTAAAGGGTAGTTTCGATTTAAACTGATTACTTGAGCAAGCGGAAAATTTTTTTTAATCTTTTGAAATATGCTTATTGGATTCCAAGATACGTATGTGTGATTATGTTTATTGTTAAATCCGACCAGGTTTCGCTACGACCGTAGCTTCTTCAGGGAGAATCTCAACTGCCTAAACATTCAAAAATGATGTGCTTATAATATGCTAGTGTGAAAGGATGGAGTGCCAATAGTGGGGGTTGGGGGTGGGAATATTATTACTATTAAGAGGGAACATATTTAAAAGTGGACTAAAAGATAAATTTACTTGATTATTAATGATTTTATGATTCATATTAATGGCTTTTCTTATCTCTAATGCCTCTAAATTATCTAGTCTATTACCTATTCCGTTTTTATGAATAATACTAACTCCTGAACTATTATTGAACGTAGTAATTCACACTAGTATATAAGCGCATAATTTTTTAATGTTTAGGCAGTTAAGATTCTCCCTGAAGAAGCTACGGTCGTAGCGAAACCTGGTTGGATTTAACAATAAACAAAAGTGTTGTTTAACTAGGCTATTTTTTTATAAAAGGGTTGCATTTTCAGGATTCCAACGAATGGTTCCAGGGCGGTCTTTCTACCACCATCATCCAACCGCAAGACCCGATCGAAGACTTGATCCACCTTCTCGCGATCATACTGGACCAAGCGAGAGACTATTTTTTGAAGACGCACGTCTCCAACGGCATTTTCGACGACACTCTGAACGTGGAAGTCAAAAAGCCCTCGACCGCCGAAAAGAAGACCTCTTCGAAGGACACGCTCAGACGCCACAAACTGAAGAATTGCTACGACGCTTCAGCCGCGTACCTGATAGACGCCGTGCGGAGGGATCCAGACACCCAGAGAGAAGATCTGACTGACGACTGCGTGCTGATGAGGACCTTACTCAAATGGCTATACAAGGCCGTGGACGACGATAAGAAGTACTTATGCCCCGTGCTCAAGCCGTATCTGGATCTCATGTTTGTCAGTTCCCACGAGAACAGCTGGCATCTGGAAGAGTTCAAAACGAGGATATGCGATAAGGAATTCGACGCCCTTACCTCGTTTTGCAAGCTGGTGCACGAAGGGAGGATCACCCCAGCGCAAGGGCTCGTGGAGGCTGCTTCCAAAGGTTGGCAGTGGGCAGAGAGCATGCTGGAAATATTGGATACCATCACAGAGGCAGGGACGGGTAAGTATTAACAATTTTTTTTATTGCAATTGACTATACAAGATGTCTCATAGCTAGTAGAAAAAACTTTGTAGGTGGATTCCTGCTTTGATTATGAGTCGAAATGTTCCAGCAACCATGACTTATCAAGAGTTATGGAGATATGCAATATCAACATTTTGCATTTTTTTTCAATATTTCCAACTTATTTTTAGTCATTTATATCGATTATGAAAAATTCTTTCGCTTCAATGTAAGTCAAATAAATTGATAAAAACCTTTCAAAAATTGAAAACAGATTTTTTATACAAGGTTTTTGTCATTTTATTTGAGTTGTAAAGCAAATTAAATTTTCATAATCGACATTAGTTACCGTAATGATAGTTTAACTTTTTTACAAAAAATAATTTAGATATATTGAAAAAAATACATGCAAACGTTGATGTGGCATATCTCCATAACTATTGATATTAGGTCATGCTTAAACATTTTCGAGTCATTATCACGGCAGGAGTCCGCCTATAAAGTTTTTACTACTAGCTATGAGACACTCTATATAATGAATTATTGATACAACAGTCAAAATAACCTCCTTGTATGATTTCATACCTTTGTAAGGGGTGTTTTTTTGAGGTATAGAACTTTAAAATGAAATCAAACATAATAATTTCGTTGTCTGTCCGTAACATCGTGCAATGTAATTTCGTTCGTATTCACGGCTAAAAAACAAGTAAACGGCCGTAGATGGGGCTCGAACCCCGGGTCAGCAAATCCGAACCGGCTGCGACTTAGCGATGTTGCATCGCTGAGCCTGCATTACAGGTCAAAATACAGTATATATAGGAATTAGCAAAGATTCGAACCATTTCATGTTCCGCCCAGCGCAATCGCCAGGGGAAATATAAAAACATGTTCAAATATTCTTATAAAAATCGTTATTACTATTTCATGGGTGTCGGCTATAACTAAGTAAATACTTAGTCTTTAGGAAACGGCATGTAAAAGTATCGTCATTTTTGACGGGTTACATACAGCTGGTAAAACATATAAAAATAGAGGTAATGGCCATGGTATTGGCTTTATGGGAAAGATATTTTTATGCCAGTAAAATACAGTGTTTTTTAGAGGTTTTTTTCGAATTGGTAATTTTTTTTCAGCGACAATCAATTTTACAGCTGACAGCTGATTTGTGCTCAGTTTGGTTCGCCATTTCAATATGAATCGTGTTAAACTATAGTGGATTGGCACTGGGATAATACTAATTATATATATTTTTTTGTATTTCAGTATTGAGGCTAGTTTTTCCTAAATTAGACGGTCCAGATATGAAGTTTGATCTGAGTCTTCCGGCGGACGCGAGAGAGAGGGACAAATGGAACAGCTTCCACGCAAATAAGAAGAGCAGGCTGGCGGCCAAGCTGAACATGGCGGAGAAGTGCGTGGTGGAGGCTTTCACCTGCAGCTTAGACAACGAAGCAATGGGGTAAGAAGTATTGAAAAGTATTGAAGAAGTAAGGGTATTGAAACAAATCTATAAAAATTACAATCCATAAAAGACCATCAAAATATATGGACGTGACTGGTACCAACACTGATGTATGGAAGCGAAGCCTTGAGCTGGCAGAAGAGGAACGAAAGTAGATTGAATGCAGAGGAGATGAGATCCCTCAGACGTATGCGTCAAAATCAATTTATGATAGAGTAAAGCATGCAGATATTAGGAATGAATGTAAAGCTGATCTTAGCTAATTAATATAATTAAAAAAGGGTCGCTCAGATGGTTTGGGCATGTTGAGCGTATGAGTAAGGAAAGAATGGTAAGAAAGATATATAATGCAAGTGTTGATGGCGTGAGAAAGAGAGGGCGACCGCGGAAGACGTGGCATGACCAGATCAACCAGATACTGGAAGATGGTCCCGATAGAAGCCTCAACAACCGGCGAGCTTGCATGCGAAGATGTATGAATGTGGATGAGGCGAGAGTTGTATGTCAGGACAGAAGAGTGTGGCGCTCTATCCTCTCTGCTTGATGGTAAGTAAGTAAGTAAGTAACCAATGGACATTTCTTGGTACAGGCTATGGTTCCACCGCTGGTTCCAGTACTTTTGACTTATTAAAAAAATTACTACGAGCACAAACCACCAAAATAAATAGACACGAACTAACGGTTTATTCCTGGTTCGCGTTTTGGTTCCGTACGTTGGACTTGTTTAAAAAAATATTCTACGAGCTTGTTAATGTTGAAATAGTTGTGAAAAGGTCAAACTAAATATTCTCAAAAAATAAAATTTCTTAGTAGTATTTTGATACAAAATGATGTTATTACTTGAAAAAATATACTTATTTTGAATTTGAATTTCGAATGACACGATATTTTCTTTGTGTAATACGATTTTCCAGAACGTACGTGATAGGTAAGAACGTCAAATTTAGATAAATCACTCAGAAAGGTACACAGAATAAATAAAGACATCTTTCGAATTTGATCTCTGTACGTTAAATTGCCGGTACAGAGATTCAACTGATTTAAATATGATAACCATGGAATTTAAACATAACATGATAACCATGGTATTTATTCTGATAATAAAATGTTACGAAGTTAGTACTGGCGCTACCTAACGCATTTTTGAGAAAAATCATAATTAATAAGATGGATGCTTCAACGGAAATAATAGACGACTCTCTTAGTAAAGGTACATAGATCAAATTTGGCAACGTTATAATAAAACAGTCTAATAGTTTTGTTGTTTTCATTATAGCTTTGAGGGGATTGTCCAAATGAGCAAAAGCGAAGAAATCCTGTCCAGCGGAAAGGTCGACTGCTGCGCCAGCAACGGGGACGTATCCCGGACTCACACGCTGAGAAGCCACACGGGGACGATCGACACCACGGAGAGCAGGTACCACACGCTGCGGAGCGCGTCCTCCAAGTACAGCACGCTGAGGAACTCCGAGAGCCTGTTCGGCTCCTGCTGGTCCGTGGGGGACCGCCGAGGGGCGCCGCGGCCGACCGTGCTGGAGGAGGCCAGCCACGGTGAAGGGAGGACGTTTGCGGGATACGGTATGCAATTAAAAAAATATATATTCAAGAATTACAAGGCTCCTGTAGCTTAGTGGTTAGAGCACCGGCCCCGGAAAGGAGGTGGCCCGGGTTCGAATCCCGGTAGTAGCCAAATATTTTTTCGTGAATTAGATTTTTCTGTATGTCTTTCTAGTTGATAAATTAATTTGGTTTAAAAAAAAAGTCCCTTTCTCCCTTTCTCATTGAATCAGCTTACGAGCGTACTGCACGCGTCGGGGTCATTACTCATTTATTTTGATTCCAATTTGAAAAAACTATTAAAATTTTGAAAAATCCAAATTTATACTGTAATTATTAAATTTTTTAAATTTTTTGTCAGAGCATTTTGAACGTCGCCATAAGTCTGCCTGCAAAGTTTCAGCTCGATCGGATCACGGAAAAAGGGTTAGAAACCGATCCAAAATTTCAACAAACCGCAGACGCGAGGAGTTGAAAGAAAGGGAGTAAAAACGTGTTGCATGTTTATTTTGGTAATACACGGCTACATCCATCCAGATCCATAAAAAGAAACAGCGATAATTTTATTTTTAATCTGATAGTGTTCTACTATCACACTCATAGTTTTTGTTGACTCTAACGTACAGAGGTCTCAAATCTGAAAGCATAATCAATCATGGTATGAAGCTCATAGCTTAGACATCGTTATTAGAATACAACATAAAAAATAAACCAAATTATATTGCAGGAAGATATTTTTTAACCAATGAACATTTGTAATGTTAATAAATTAAGTGTTGTTTCGTTTACAGAGTGGATTTTCATGATTAACACAATAATTTATACACAACGTTTTATTCCACTTATTTGAGTTAATTAATATAAGCCTATGCGCTTTCAATGGGCACAACCATCATCTTCAGAGGCAATATTAGAACTAATTGTAAATCAATACGGCCGACAAATACAAAGTAAAGGGATGACGGAGGGGGGGGGGGTGTTAATAATACTTACTTTAATAATGGGGATGACGGAATAAATTAAGTATTATTGTATGTAAAAATTAATTACTGTTGTATATGTCAATAAATAACTACCCCCTCCGTCATCTCTTTACTTTCTATTTGTCGGCCATATTGATTTACAATTAGTTCTAATATTGCCTCTGAAGATGATGGTTGTGTCCATCGAAAGCGCTTAGGCTTATATTACTGAAATTAGTGGAATAAAACGTTGTATATATATATATATATATATATATATATATCATTGTGTTTATTTGTAAGTTATACAGGGTGTACCAGAGCTAGCAGCAGAAACTTGGCCGAGAGATTCCTGACTACGTTATGAGTCTAAAATGTTCAAGCAACCATGACCTAATATCTATAGTTATGGAGATATGCAATATCAAAGTTTGCATTTTTTTCAGTATTTCTTACTAATTTTTTGTAAAAAGTTGAACTATCATTACAGTAACTTTTAACTGTTATGAAAAATTCATTATCTTCAATATAACTCAAATAAAATGGTAAAAACCTTGTAAAATAACTTTTTTCAATTTTTGCAAGGTTTTTATTATTTTATTCGACTTGTATAAAAGCGAATTAATTTTTCATAATCAAAATAAGTTACTGTAATGACATTTCAACTTTTTGAAAAAAAAAATAAGAAATATTGAAAAAAAATGCAAACATTGATATGCACATCTCCATAACTATTGATAATAGGCCATGGATGCTTGAACATTTTAGACTCATAACATAGGCAGGAATCTACCAGCAAAGTTTCTGCTGCTAGCTCTGGTACACCTGTCATCTGTCATATATCATCTGAAAATATATTTGATATGCGTACATTCATCATCATGCCTGTTTAATAATATCTTATTAATGAATCATTCCTGTGTATAATATATTAATCCTACATATTTCTTCCTCGTTAATGTCTACAAAGATAAAAAAACACCTGAAAACACGTTATAAAATATCACAATACACTTTCTAGTGCATTGTGAATTAAATATGAAAGCGTGAAGTCTATGGAACGGGCTTGGATGCTTTGATCGATAAAGGTGTATATTTTCATTTTTACAGATGACGTTGAGTCGAGTTTGCACTGCTGCTTGCGTGATGCCAGCCCTCTGAGCTTGGTTTTGGAAAAAAGACAATCCTTGGCTCCTCACCGAGAGTACAAGGGCGTCATCAGGGCGCTGATCAACATGCAGCGGTACAGCGTAAGTTCCTTAATAACATATTCAATAAGAATATTTTGAGTATGTCCAAATTTTTCAGAACAGAACTGGGTTGTTGTTGAGACATCTATATTTGATTTTAGCGACATCTGTGGTCATTCAAGGGAAAGGAAAAAGCTTTGTGGCCGGCCACGTTGAGGATCCTTGTAACTCACAAGTGAAACGTGGCGTATAATTGAAATATATACGACTTTAAAAAATTAATAGACATGGTATTTTATCATGGGTGGAAATGGCGAACGTTACATATGTGTAAAGTGATCACTTAAGCCAACTGTACGATAGGTCGTAAGTCCTATGTGCACCCATAAAACCTTCTATACCCACTCTCCCTTAATAAAAATAAATAAATATATAGTTTAGTCTCTGTGAGACATCTATAATATACATTAATTGATTATTGAAAAAGGATTTGACTTTTTCCCGAATTGTTGTATTTTTTGGTGAAAATCAGTTTTAGAATAAAAAATAGCCGTATAGGGTAGATAAAGATAGTTTAAATTTGCAGCAACTTTGTTAATATATAAAAGTATTAAACTGGACAATAACAATAACAATAACAATAACAATAACAATAACAATAACAATAACAATAACAATAACAATAACAATAACAATAACAATAACAATAACAATAACAATAACAATAACAATAACAATAACAATAACAATAACAATAACAATAACAATAACAATAACAATAACAATAACAATAACAATAACAATAACAATAACAATAACAATAACAATAACAATAACAATAACAATAACAATAACAATAACAATAACAAACAATAACAATAACAATAACAATAACAATAACAATAACAATAACAATAACAATAACAATAACAATAACAATAACAATAACAATAACAATAAAATAACAATAACAATAACAATAACAATAACAATAACAATAACAATAACAATAACAATAACAATAACAATAACAATAACAATAACAATAACAATAACAATAACAATAACAATAACAATAACAATAACAATAACAATAACAATAACAATAACAATAACAATAACAATAACAATAACAATAACAATAACAATAACAATAACAATAACAATAACAATAACAATAACCTTTGTCAATTTAAAAGTAATAAACTGGACATTATTTACAATAATTAATAAAATATAAGCATTAATCGAAGCCGCGACCAAAAAATCATTTTTAGTGTCCTAGGCGGCGCTGTTGCCGACGGCATTCTGTTTTATAATTACGTCATTTATTGACACAATTCATACTTTAGAATTTTTATTTTTAAATAGAGTATAAATTCTGATATAAATGAATAATAAAAACGCACATTTTCGTAAAAAAAAAACGCTAAAATATGCATTTGCAGTGAATGTCCAGCCTTAAGAATATTTTGCGACGAATGTCATTCAAAGATTTAAAGGTGATTCTAGCTGTTCCGGTGGCATCCAAAAGGCGTATTTCAATTTTTTCAATTGTGATTTTCTACGAAGAACAGAGAGAGTTTAATTTTTTAAAGATTCTCATTTCTTAAAAACGTTATATTCGCTCTTTACATTGTTATCTGCCTCTCCTCGAAGATATCTTACATTTGATGAGATATATTGTTCAATAATAATCTTCCAGAAAATTTTAAAGAATGATTGGCCGGTGCGGGGTTGCGCGTGAAATATTGAATTAGTTATGTAGTTCATTAATTGATGATGCAAAATCTGACCAGTAAGTACCCTTATTAATATGACGGCTTCCGAAATAATAATCATTAAAATACATTTAGAATTGATTAGCGGCAAAGGATGGCATTGAACGCAGTGAATTTATTTACACTTGTTTATTACACTTGTTTATCGGTGATGTTAGATTATTTGTCCACGCAGGTGCTGCAAGAGCTGGCGGGGTGGCTGTCGGGACGGGAAGAGCGGGCGGGCGCCCTGAAGGCGCTGCACCGCCTGGCCAGGGGAGGCAGGCGATCCTCCGGCCCGCTCCCGCACCAGGCTCCGTCCGCGCACAGGCACAACTACACAATAAGGTAAAGAAAAAACTAAGCCATTAACACCCGTAGATCTTCTTGATCGTCGCCACGAGTCTGCTTGCAAAGTTTCAGCTCGATTGGATCACAGGAAAAGGGTTCAAAATCGATCAGTTTTTTCGTCAGACAAGCAAACAGACGCTACGAGTTTAAAGAAAGGGAATCAAATCTTACCCATAAAAACTAAGGTTTTATTACACTCCCTTTCTCATTTACCAGTGGAAGCTGGTTTGGCGCTTAATCTACGCGTTGGGCTTCGGTCGAGTAATAAAAAATTTCCAAAAATCCAAAATTATACCATAATCAGGTTTACTCTCTACCAGATGCGTCTATGTCTGTCTACCAGATGTCTACCAGACTCATACAACTGAGTAAGTTGTATGAAAAAATCATTAAAAATTGAAAAAATCCAAAAAATTTTTTTTTTTTTTTAACGAAAATTTGATAGATCTTCTTGATCGTCGCCACAAGTCTGCTTGCAAAGTTTCAGCTCGATTGGATTTCGGTAAAAGGGTTAAAAATCGATCCAAAAATTTTGCGTCAAAGAAACTAAAAGACAGATGACACGAGTTAATATTAAGGGAGTAAAAACGCTTTGCTTATGCAGGGTGTACCAGAGCTAGCAGCAGAAACTTGGCAGGTAGATTCCTGACTATGTTATGAGTCTAAAATGTTCAAGCAACCATGACCTAATGTCAATAGTTATGGAGATATGCAATATAAAAATTTGCATTTTTTTTCAATACTTCTTACTTATTTTTTGCAAAAAGTTGAACTATCATTACAGTATCTTATGTCGATTATGAAAAATTTATTCGCTTTAATACAAGTCGAATAAAATGATAAAAACCCTGCAAAAATTGATAAAAGTCATTTTTTACAAGGTTTTTATCATTTTATTTAGGTTGTATTGAAGCAAAAGGATTTTTCATAATCGATATAAGTTACTGTAATAATAGTTCAACTTTTTGCAAAAAAATAAGTCAGAAATATTGAAAAAAAAAATGCGAATTTTGATATTGCATATCTCCATAACTATGACATTAGATCATGGTTGCTTGAACATTTTAGACCTATAACATAGTCAGGAATCTACCGGCCAAGTTTCTGCTACTAGCTCTGGTACACTCTGTATAAGACTACTCCTGCATAAATAAGGTTAAATAAATAGAATAAAAAACTTTTTTGATGTTTATAGTGTTGACTTTGTGGTTGGATATAATTATTAATTTTAATTTAACAACTTTGTATTAACCACTTAACTTGTAACTCTATGTCTACTGGTTTCGATACCTTCGTATCTTCATCAGTACGGACGCAAACAAATCAATTTTTGAAAAGGGGGCTTGGCTACCGCTATGGTGGGGGTAATTGAGAAGTGGATGCCCAAATGGGAAAAATGTCAAATAACGGGCTATTCATAGCCCAGAATATTTCAAATAACTGGCAAATAATAGCCCGTTATTTGACATATTCCCCATTTCGGCGTCTACTTCTCAAGTACCCTCACCATAGCTGTAGCCACGCCCCCTTTTCAAAAATTGATTTGTTTTCTAGGATAGAGAAAATGGATAGTTAGTTTGCGTCCATTCTGATGAAGATACGGAGATATCGAAACCGGTAGACATAGAGTTACAAGTTAAGTGGTTAATACAAAGTTGTTTAATTAAAATTAATAAAATAAAAATCTTTTTGAACCTTCAAAAATATTTTTTTTAAATTTCGGAGAGATTCCGGTACCGGAAATGTGAAAAGTAAACACAAGGTAAAGAGTAGGTAGATTAATATAAAAATGTTATGAAAATTTTTAACGTAGTTTTGGTGCCAAATTTTTTTGGAAGAATCCACTGAAGTAATAAATTCTACATTTAATTGTTGAACTAGGCAGGCGGTTTAACACGCAAGACGGAATCCGCAATGAGTATGTCGGAGGGTCTTTCAAAGTGACACCGAGAAAGCAGAATGCGATGGTATAGTCACGTCACGCCTAGAGATAAGGACTATTCAGTGAGAGGAGCGCTGAACATCCCAATTAAACCTAGAGGTCGAGGCAGACCCCCAGCAACATGGTGGTCTAATTTTGAGAGGGAATTGGGGGCACAAGATGCTCCCGTTGTGACAACCCAGGACAGAAGATCCCGACGTCTTCGTACAAAGTAACCGACTCTGGATGACCCTGGGAGAATATTACGTCATCTCGCGGCTGGACTATTGTAACTCAATTTATGCAGGACAGCCTGGACACAGCTCGACAGACTTCAGTCAGTGATGAATGCTGCGGCGAGACTTACATTCAAGGCATCAAAGTTCTCGCGGATATCCTCAATGCTGAAGCAGCTACATTGGCTTTGCCTGCCAGAGCGGATAAATTTTAAACTCTCTCTGATGGTGTACAAAAGTCTTCAAAGAAAAGCACCACAATAGCATTAACAGACATTCACCTACTTTTCATCTCCCCTTTGGTAAGACCAACTCAAAACAAAACTCCTTTATGTACAGATACACAAATTCATTTAACACAAACTATCACCACATTGACATTTTCAACTCAACGATAAGAAACATAAAACAAACAATATCTACACAATCGCACCCAAACTAATTCGTACAATATATCTTCCCTGTTAAATTAAATTACTATATTCAGTGGAAAAATTGTAATTGGCATAATTTTAAAACCATTATTTTATATTTGTTAAGATGTGGATTTGCTGTTAATTTTCCCCAAAATAAAATAAATAAATAAATACTTGATCGACCTCTGTATCCCGGATAATATCACTGGAAGACGGCTCACACTGCGGTCAGCTGAATCGGAGGCACTCTGCAGGCTGGTAGTACCAAGGAGACCTGGAGCCACCAAGTTTGCGGAACGCGCTTTCAGCTTTACAGGCCCAGCTATGTGGAATTAGCTGCCTCCAGTCAGTGCTGCGATCTATGGAGAACCAGGAACACTTTAAGAAGAGCCTAAAAACTCATTTTTTCGGGATGTCGTACCTGTAAAGCGCCCTTGAAGCGTCTCTTACGCAAAAATGGCGCTATATTAATTAACATAAACATAAACATAAACAGTAAATTTTGTGACGTCACTAATGAATCAAAATATATGTTGCAGTGAAAGTATATTTTCCAATCTATATTACGCTAGTTACGTTGCCACCAGATTACTATTAACTAGATAACTAATTAGGTAAGTCGGAACATATACTTTCACTAGAAACATACTTCTGCTGTAACACATATACAATGATTGAGGTTCTTAAAACATTCATATTCACATATTTTTGGTTGCTTTTTCAGTCCCAAAAGAACCAATATCCAGCACAAAATAAGAGCTTCAGTGAGACAGTACTACCGGCGCAGAAATATTGACGCCATGTCCGGCGATGAAAGCAGCGGGAAAAAGTCCGAGTTGACGTCTCCAGAGACGACCAGTCCGGAACATTTGACAGGATCTGAAGTAAGAACTTTTAAAACTGTTCAAATACTGTATAGTAAACAATATATCTATCCCAAGTCAAGAAATATAAATAAACAATGGCGTAGAATTTTATTTGTCGATAACAATTTGTCAAAAATAATAACTAAAAATATTCCTAATTCAATTCAGCCGGCCTTTTATACGAGTAACAAATTTAAAAAAATACATAATAACAAGGACTGTGATAATCCTATCATGAAATCAGGAGTTTATAGACGATTGTGATAATTTTTATATTGGCAAAACAAAAAGAAATTCTGAAACTAGGATTAAAGAACACATCAACACACACACTAGCAATATTGAGTCCAGTTTTGCAAAACATTTAATAGAATATGGCCATACATTTAATATTAAAACAGGTTAAAATTATTTACATTTCAGCTATAAGATCCCACAAATAAATAATCTATAAATACTTGAAATTAGGAAAAATGATAATATTAATTCAAATTTAATAAATACACAGACAAAATTTTTGCATAACCCAATATTGAGTATTTTTCCACTGAACATTCCATCCTCTCCAGATGACCCATAATAATCAAAACCTCTGACCTCCCCCCTCCCCTCACCAATCCCTTCAACGTAACACATTTGCGTGGTTTAGTTTTTCAATTTTAATACATCAATAATCCTGAGGAAGAGAACATTGTTCTCGAAACATGTAGATTGTTTAATCTAATAAAGTGGTGAAAACAAAGTGATTTGTGTTTTATTTTAGTATATTTTTGTCTGCCTGCGTTTTCAAAGCTTTTGCAAGTACTATTGCTATTTTATCCAGTTGCTATGACCGTGTAATAAACAGTCACTGGGTACATATATTTCATTTAAACTCTGTATTATAAATTGAATGATGTTTATGCTTTATATAATACACAAACATTAACTACAAGTTTCCAAAAAGTAGTCATTGAACATTTACAATTTTGCTCATATTATATCCTATCTTTTATAACCATTTTTTGTAATAGAGATGCGTACATACGAGTATATGGTATAAATCACACATGATTTTTCTTAAAATTTCATCCTTTTATTTATATTGGCGATATTTGAGCCTCTCGAAACTTTTGTTCGCTTTTAAAAGTAGTTCAGTTTTAGAGTTTTCGAAATTTTTGTGAAAATATAAAATAATAAAACGGCCAATCGTCAACCGTAATAATTATAGACAATGTCAAATATGTATCTTCGTTTATTTATGTGATACGTTTGTCGATGTAATTCTCCTAGCGGCAGCTACACAAATTACTTTGTGTAACTGCTGCTAGGGGACGCCAGAATTGACCGTTTTAATTAATTTTTATTTTTGTACACATTTGATACAACTTTTGATTTGATTATATTCAAGAACACATTTTTATCGTGAAATTGTATTTTTTCAGAACGAAGTTCTGTGAAATTTAAGACCAAATTAATTAATCAATTAGAGAGACATACAGAGAACTCAAATCGACGAAAAAATTAATCTCCTCCTATCCGGGGCAGGCGCATTATCCAATTACGCTATAGCAGCCTTGTACATTTTCGTGAATATATCGACTTTAGACAATATGATGTTTTCTAGACGCAAATATCTCAGACTTGCAGAAAGTGGCAACGTACAAAAATATTTTTAAGATAAATTATAATATTTGATCGTAATTTGAATGGCGAACCAAAGATAATAAGGATTTTATCGAATAAAATAATTAACAAAAAATATTGATTGTATTATTTGTATATATGAAAAATGGTCTGAATTTAAATAATTTAGAATCATTTGAAATTAGTAAAGCATGTAATAGTAAACAAAATATTATTAATAATGAATTAAATTTAACTACTAGCCCAATTCCAAATTTTTTTCCAATAATTGCGAGTAATCAAGAACTTCAGTAATAATATTAAAAATAATTTAGAAAAATAAGAAATTAAAGACACTTCATTTTGATATTTTGACAGTTATACAACACCCTGACGATGGAAAGGTTTTTCTGAAACATGTTGGTGTAATTAATCAAATAAAAGAAGTAGATATATACAAATAATACAATCAATATTAGTGTATATTATAGATATCTCACAGAGACGAAACTGTATTAATTATGGGAAAGTAGGTATAGAAGTCATTTGGGTGTAACAGGACTTATGACCTGTCTTTTTATGGTTGGCTTAAGTGATCACTTTACACAATTGTAACATTCGCCATTTCCACCCATGATAGAATATACCATGCTTATTCATTTTTTGGAAGTTGTATATATGTTCAAATTGCGTGAAAAGCTTTCATATATGAGTTGTAAGAGCCTTTTCCATGCGGCCTGTACAAAGCCATTTTCATTCCCCTAAATCCCCACAGATGTCGCTAATGAGAAAATCTACAATTGATTTACGGAATTTTGGGAGCAATATACTTTATTGTGTGTAATGAAATTCATCCGAATACTTGCATTACACTAGGATACGCCAGGAAATATTATTTCCAATTTTTGTTAAATTCCTTTTTTACCAGTATTTACAATTCAGCACTGTTCTGAAAGATTTGAACAAACTCAAAATATTCACAATCAATATTTTTTTTAAATGTCAATATTCAATGTTGCTGAATGAATCAAATGAAAAAAAAATTAACGATTTTGATGCTTATATTTTTCTCATTTCAGAGACAAAGTCCATCGAGTCGTGTAAGAGAAGACCAACTGCATCTCGAAATCCAAAAGGAGTACCTCCACAATACGACATTTTACGAACTCGGACAAAATACGACGCTCTCCGACCACTACCTGAACTTGTGCAGAGAGGCAATCAAGGACTCGAACATGAGACGGTCGCACGCCGCGTTCTTGGAGTTCAACAAGGACGCCAGCGGCGCCAAGGAGAAGTCCGGCAAGGAGAAAGAGCGATCCTCCTCGGTGGGAAGAAAGGGCGGAAGGGACGCGAAGAGGGGTTTGCACAACCTGGACAGGTACGCGATGGGGAGCAGCACCCTGGGGAGGAGCGCCGTGAGGGAGATGAAGATATCCGCCGACTCGCTGCTGGGCACCTGCAGGGAGGCCAGGCTGCACCACGCGGCCAGGCGGTCCGCCCAGCCGGGAGCCAGCTCTCCGGACGTGCCCTTCGGGGATGCGTTTAAGATTTCGCCCATTTACTCCGCCGGCAGTTCCGAATACGACGTGGTAAGCTGACAATAATGCACTTGTTAAAAATAGTGAACGCAGTGAGGTATTGTAATCATTGGAAAAAAATGTCAAAATAAATTTAATAAAAAAAAGAAATAATGTGTCGAAAATTTTGTAATAATATACAGGGTGCACCAGAGCTATACGCAGAAACTTGGCCGGTAGATTCCTGCCTATGTTGTGATATTAATTGTTATGGAGATATCAAAGTTTGCATTTTTTCAATATTTCTGACTTATTTTTTAATTAAAAACGTCTTGTAATAAAGTGCGATATATTTACTGACATTACTCTTTTTAACAAAATGTTAGTAAATGATTATAAAAATTATATAAAAATATATATTAAAATAACTTTTTTGTCTAGCGGTTTCGAGACGTAACCAGTTTCTTCGTCAGGATAACCATAGTAATATTATCACACCAACGCCTTCACAAAATACTCGTCACCAAAAAAAATAAAAAATAAAAGGCAACATGCACCTTGGCCATGCATATTGGCATTTAATTAGAGTAACACGCACGTGAAGAGTATTTTGTGAGTGTGTTGGTGTGTAAATAATACTATAGTTGTGGTGTGTAGTAACATTACTTGCTAGTGTAGTGGTTGTCCTGACGAAGAGACGGGTTACGTCTCGAAACCATTACACAAAAAAGAAATTTTTAGTGGTTATATACTAACATAAATAATATTTTGTTTAAATGTCTGACCACAAAGTTAATGCTTTAAAATTAAAAATATTAATAATATTACATATAATTTTTAGTTTGACTTTTTCAAAATTACATATTTCAAAAATTATAAACTCGAAGTAATTTTTTAAAACGGAGTGAATGAAAATTGTGCACGTGATATTTATGCACATTAGTTCATAATTATATACACAATTATCCTCAGAACCAAGCATATTCCAAGTATAAATAGTCCTTCCTAAATTAAGAAGGCTCCCACAACGATATGTCAACGTAATTTAACCATTAAAATCGCAATAAATATATTTAAATACATATATTTTCACAGATGACGCAATCGATTTTACAAGGAGCTGTCCCTCAACCAGGACGCGACAGGCAACGCCATCTAGCGCCGCCCCGAGATAAAATGTATCCATGACGCAAACCCATTTTCAGTTTCGACATGAAAATGCTAACTGCATAACGTTTGATTGTGTTCATTGCTCTCATTACTAATAGGCGTTGCGAATATTATTTACTATAAATACATTAACAGCTAATATATTTTATTACATTTATATAAGTAATATATTTTTAATCTCCCTGACCAAGGTTACAATAATTATTTGTAAAATAAAATAAATTAAAATACCGTAGTGATAAGACTTTCCTTTGTCTATGAAATAAACCAAAGTTTAGGTGTAATTTGAATATGTGTGTATTTTCAATGTAAATGTGTACGTATTATATTAAATACTATAATATTATGGGGAATATAAAAGCGGAAACGTCGGCCAGAAAGATCTTAGAAACACGGCAGAATGTCTCAGGAAACTCATACCAGAAGATTCTAAACGGCCGTGAAAACTTAGAACATTTTTATAGTTTATGGTTTCAAAATATATATTACATAAATTTGTGCAAAAAACATGTTCCAATTCTCTAAAGTATATCTAGAATACTTTTAAATTTATCACCACTATGCGTATTAATTTACAAAGTGAAATTGTATTGTAATTGTCGATACCGCATTAGCCTAGATATAACGCGATGTTGCCTCTTTCATTTTCACATTTCTAACTTTTTTATTTCTTAATTTACTAGGTATATTTTAATTATATTCACTGTGCAAGTGCAAAATGAACAGATAATTTTGTTTTACTACATATTGTGGGGTATAAAAGCAATGGCAGCAATATACAAACAATAAAAAAAATGTTTTGAATGCAGTCACCAAGAATTACTAATATAGAATAAACTGAATTATAGATTTTACGTATCTATCCCTTCTAAAACCATGTTTCCTATAAATTTAAAGGCTATATTTTCTATAAAATATCAAATTCAGTACATTCTATTATACATATATTCAAGAACACACTCATATTTGCGAAGTTGTAATTTTTCAGAACAAAGTTCTGTGAAATTTTAATACCAAATTGATTAATGAATTAGAAAGACATGCAGAAAAATCTAATTCACGAAAAAATATTGGGCTACTACTGGGATTCGAACCCAGGTCACCTCCTTTCCGGGGCCGGTGCTCTGACCATAAGCTATAGTAGCCCTCTATGTTTCCGTGAATATATCGACTTTATATGTAATTCTCATTTTTATTAATTGCTTAATTTTTATTTTTGTCCATAGAGTAATCCACTTTTTTGATACGGTAGTACAAATTACTTTGCAATGCTACCGCTAGATGGACGCCAGAATAAACCGAGTAATTCATTTTTATTCATGTTTGAATCCCAGTAGTAGCCTAATATTTTTTCGTGAATTAGATTTTTCTGTATGTCTTTCTAATTGATTAATTAATTTCGTTTTAACATTCTATTACAAATTTGTAATCCTCGTTGACTGCATTATTTTTTTTTAAATATTGCTGCCTTTGCTTTTATATCGCACATATCTATTACGTCCTCGTAAATGTTACATATTGAAAAAATATTTCGTATAACTAAGCAATACTCCAATAAATTATTTCTGCTCGCCTAAATAATTTCCAACAGATATTTTTATTTACATGTTAATTGAGTTTATCTGTAGGTATTATCTCTTAGAAATTCTATTCTCATTCAAATATATATTTTTTGAGGTTGGTATTAACTTTGTTGACATAAACATATTGTCCATGTAATACAAATATGAGAGCTTTATATTTATATTTTTTTAATTTAAATCCAAAAGTTATTTCAGCAAAGAAAAGAGAATGTTTGACAATAGTATTATATTTTACGAGATGTATCGAAGAATCTGAGAGAGAAATTATCCAGAATTTTACTTACCGTAAATATTTTCGCGATCATTTAATAATTGAAGTAGGTACCTATATGTATTTGTTAAGCATTAAAAACTAACAGTATAAAATTAACAGCAATACACTAACCGATATTTTTAATTTAGTCATATGAAAACTTTGAAGATAATGAAGCGTCTTATACTTAATTATTTTTACACTTCAAATTTACTTCTAAGCGTTAGATAATTAAAAGCTTCTCGTTTATGAAATTCGACAATTAAGTGGTTGATAAATACAAGTGAAATAATTTTGCCGGGATTGATGCATAAAATAAAAAAATAGTATATTCAACAATAAAAAGCATTTGAAACAACATACGTTTGTTTTACTTCCCTAAAAAATAAAAATAATTTAAGCTCTAGAAAATTCCGAAAGGAGTAGCTTTTGGTCTTGTGGTTAGGTCTCTCGCCTCGTGATCCAAAGGTCGCTGGTTCGAATCTCACTCCAGATTAGCAAGTTAGTCCTGTTTTCATAGCACAAGCGTTTAGCTTAGTTTGGAAATAGTAAGCATATTGATGTGATATGTATTCCGTGTTCACATTTCTATTTAAAAAAAAGAACGTTCTTCCCGAAAATGCGAATAAAGTTGCAAACTGAGCGGCAGAGTATCTCTGTAAGTCTAGAAGGTTCTAGAACGTTTGATAAAGCTCTAGAAAGTTCTGGAAGGACTTTGAACTTATAACTTATAAGGTTCCAAACTGACTGGCGGGGTGTGTCGGCGAGTCTAAGAGGTTCCATAACGTTCGATAAAGTTCTAGAATGTTCTGGAAGAAGAACGTTCTAGAAGATTACCTAGTGTTCTATAAGGTTCCAAACTGAGCGGCAGAGTGTGTAGGTGAGTCTAAAAGATTCCAGAAGATTTAGAAAAGGTTCCAGAATGCTCTAGCGAGTTCTGGATGGAGAAAGTTTCAAAAAGTTCTACAAGGTTCCAATCACAGGTGCCAGAATCAACAAAAAAGTGACGTCAACGCAATCCTGCGCTCACCAAATTATGGTCCCAGGTTCCGCCGAACATACTCGCTTGAGCGCAGAACATACTCGCAAACATACTCGCGAACACTAGAAATGTATAGAATAATCTCGGAGGTACATACTCGCAAGCACTAGAAATGTATAGAATAATCTCGGAGGTACATACTCGCAAGCACTAGAAATGTATAGAATGATCTCGGAGGTACGAAAAACCAACGTGTTTCTTTCAAAAAGCGGGGACGGTCCCGCGGCGCATCATGTTTGCTGTGACCGACGCGACTTAGCCAGCGATTAAACATCAGCGACTGCAGCGTTACCAACGTACATATTAATCGAAGCGAAATACCTACTTAGGTGCGATAATTGAACGGAATATTCAGATTATTTAACATAATAAAGTGTTTCACAAACGATTGCGAACAAGTGTAAATTGAAGAATAGTACTTACTTAAATTTGTGATTTGTGAATTTATAAAATAATTAGTAAATCGATAAATCATTTTCAATGTTCTCTTTTGCCTCCCACAATGACCGAAAGACTCGTGACAGTCGTGACAATATGAAGAATTGGGTTAGAGAATGTATTCCGTGTCTTGTGTTTGGTTCTGAAAAGATTTCCTAGTTTTGGTTAGAATATGACATTGTAACGTTTCGACAAAATTAATTTTGTACCGTATTATAAACCTAAGATAAGTCTGCTAGTAATCGGTCCCTGTAATTGTCCCTTCTATTGCATGACCAACGTAAATTGGCGTGTGGCGACTTTGGAACTAAAACCCCCCCCCGCCCGCACCCGGCGGTAACCCCTCGCCCTGTCATTCAGTACAATTTTTTATTTGCTCGGGAGCTGTGATATCTTGATAACCAAAATGCACTGAATTATTATGTCCAAAACATCCTAAACAGTCCGGGATGGTGCAAGAACCAATGAAGTATTAAAGTTTTGCGAAGCTGAAAAAGATATTACCGTCTGACAGTTTGGCATATAGAACGGCCGCCATTACTGCTTGGTTTCTTTAGTGCTGCCCGACCAAATTTCTGTTAAAGGCTACGACACCGGTCACCGGACATTCTGTACATTAGGTATTGTTACGCGACAGGGACGCCCTCCCTCGCATGCCAATTTATAGTGGTCGCATTCTATTAAGGTACTTAAGTGAGATATGGAAACAGACCAAAAAATTCTAAAACTATGTAATCTTGAAAGTACTTGAGTGGGTCAATTCTTTAATTGCAGATTTATGGAGGAAATACACGCCGCTGGTTGATATTTCTATTCTACGCCAGTAGTTGGTAAACTAATTATTTATTAAATATATTTTTGCAAGTAAGTTCTAAGAACAAAATTACTGAATTTCGTCCACAGAGTGATAATCATTAATTTTATTTATATTTATTTATTTCTTAAGTTAGTTAATATTACAATTTGTGTATTAACTAGTATTTAACACTTTACAGTCTTAAATCTATTACTAATATACTATCCATAATAACCTACATATTTACATTTCCATGTAATCTAATTTATGATACAATCTATAATTAATAATATATCTTATGCTCTACAATTCTATAGTATTTTTACAATAATTATCGCATTTGTTTTTAAATTCATTCATCTTATTTATAATCTTCATGTTTTCTGGCATCTATTCGTATATTTTTACACCTCTTTACATTACACAATTTTGTGTATATACTTTTTTCTTATATGGTAATCTTATTCTATTCCTATTTCGGATGATATACTCGTATATACGTACATCACTATTTGCAATAATTTTGTTCAAAAAATATTTTGGCATTTTGTTATTGAAAATTTATTTAATTTTGTTATTAGGTCCTTACATATGAAATTGGCGTTTTGCCGTACTGGCAAATTTGATCTCAAATATCTTCTCTTTGGTTAGGAATTCCAAATCCAAATTTATACAGCTATTTACTCATGTATTTGTGTTTTGAAAATTATAATTCATTTGTTTTTTCCTCAATTGTTTTCATCTTTGCGTCACTCAGTTTACAAAATGAAAAACTTGAAATATCGCGTTATTTACGAGTACGAGTTCCACCGTGGCACCAGTGCTGCAGAAACGGCTCGAAGGATTAATGATGTGTATGGCGACGGTGCCGCAAAAGAAAACACAGTGCGTTTTTGGTTCCAACGTTTTCGTTCTGGAAATTTCGACCTGCAGAACAAGCCCCGTGGACGGCCGGAGACCAAAGTTGATAATGAAGAATTGAAGGCTATTGTGGAAGCGGATCCATCGCAAACCACATCCGAGTTAGCTGCAGGCTGCGGTGTTAGTGATAAAACTGTTTTAATCCACTTGAAACAAATTGGTAAGGTGAAAAAGCTTGAAAGGTGGGTACCTCACGAATTGAGTGAAGCAAATCAACAAACGCGCGTTGACTGCTGCGTTGCATTACTCAACCGGCACAATAATGAAGGGATTTTAAATCGAATCATTACCTGTGATGAAAAGTGGATCCTGTACGATAATCGGAAGCGCTCATCGCAATGGCTGAACCCTGCCGAACCAGCCAAACCATGCCCCAAGCGAAAATTGACTCCAAAAAAGTTACTTGTGAGCGTTTGGTGGACTAGTGCTGGTGTCGTTCACTACAGCTTTCTTAAATCTGGCCAGACGATTACGGCAGATGTCTATTGTCAGCAACTGCAAACCATGATGGAAAAGCTAGCTGCTAAACAACCGAGGCTGGTTAATCGCTCTAGGCCACTGCTGCTTCATGATAACGCTAGACCACACACTGCACAACAGACGGCTACCAAATTAGAGGAGCTTCAATTGGAATGTCTAAGACATCCACCGTACTCTCCGGACCTTGCCCCAACAGATTACCATTTTTTTCGAAATTTGGATAACTTCTTGCAAAGGAAAAAATTCAACTCCGATGGGGCAGTCCAAACCGCCTTCAAAGATTTTATTGATTCCCGTCCGAATGGTTTTTTTAGTAAAGGGATCGATGAACTACCTATGAGATGGCAAAAGTGCATAGATGGCAATGGTACATACTTTGATTAAATAAATATATTATAATAAAAAAAAATCGGCTTTATGTTCCTCCCATACTAAACGCCAATTTCATATGTAAGGACCTAATATTATAAATATGAGAACGTTATAAATAAGTATTTTTTTAATCTCCATCCAATTGAGTGCTTTTCTCACTTGTTCAATTATGTTGTATTTAGGTACTTTTTTAAATATGATTCTCATTGCCCTATTTTGCATCACTTGTGGTTTCTTGATGTTTCCTTCATTGGCCAGATACAAGACTGTAGCACAATAGTTGATGTGAGGAGTTATTATAGTTTTGTATATTAACTCTGCACTAATGTGGTGGATATAACAATAGATTTGACAGGAGAAGCATGCAAGCATTTACTTTTTTGGATGCTGGTTCTGTATTTCCTGCCGCGGTCCACCAGGTAACGAGCGGCGAGGTGCTTTCTTTTTGGGATGATTAATATTGCAATTATTTGTGTTGATTAAGTTTCATGCGGTAAATAAATAAATAAATAAATAAATAGATATTCTAAAGCGATAGGTTATGTTTCTCAGCAGCGGTAAGCGATACACACAGGAGGCGTATAATCCATTTAGATAAGCGACACTGCGGCGTTGTTCGAACTGAGTAGGCATATGTCATTTCATATGTGGCGTCTGGATGCAAAACCGCCGCGTTGCATATATATGAATTGTTCAGCAATCAAATAAAACGTTTTAAATATTTCCCTTAAACATTTTCCTGTTTTTTATTATTTTACTTGATACATATTAAGGATGTGTTAAAAACTGCATACCAACTTTAAAGATTTTCTTTGTTGTTTTCGCAATATAAAGATATATTTATTGCATCGTGGCGGTTTTGCTACCCACCGACGGAATTAATCGATTTTTCAACCGAACGTAAGCACACGTGGACGAACATGCCTCGACTTGCGACTTAACTCTTTGCGAACAATACTGCGATTGAAAATTAAACAATGATATATATTATTTTATAAATATTTTATTTGTGATTAACAATAAATGCAAAAATATTTTAAGAATTAAAATTTACCGCATACTTTGAGTAACGAATATGAATTAAATATATTTAAGAAAATATGTAAATACTAATTAACCAACAACAATGGAAATAAAAATATTTTTAGAATTAAGAATAATTCCGTATAACTTCTCGAGACCGATACTACGACACCAAATTTGATAATATAATATTTTTTTAAATAGGCAATTGTTTCATCAGCGGTTAACAGAGTTTATAAAAATATTTTTTTGATTTGATATTAATCTTCGAGTACAAAAATTAAATAACTTAGGCGCGTAGTTTTAAGTATTTTAAAAACGAAAAACAATATCTTAAAAATTAAATAAGAGTAAAGAAATTTAAAAAATAAGAAAATATATGAAATCATACCTCTATGTCTATACAGGCTGTCACATATTTAGTAGTAAAAATTTTACAGGTGGGTTTCTGCCTTAATAAAGAGTCGAAAATGCTCAAGCAACCATGACCTAATATCAAAAATATAAATACTAGTTAATATACAAGTTGTAGTTTACCTAAATTAAGAAATAATTTTTTTTTAAAGTTATGGACATATGCAATATCAAAGTTTGCATTTTTTTCAATATTTCTGACTTATTTTTTGCAAAAAGTTAAACAATCATTACAGGAACTTAAATTGATTATGAAAAATTCATATACTTTGATACAAGCCGAATAAAATGATAAAAACCTTTCAAAAATTGAAAATAGAATTTTTTACAAGGTTTACATCTAATATAATACAGTACTAGGTACCCGTTGCACGGCTACGCGTGCAATTTAGCCTGGCGGCAGATTCACTGATAATAAAGTAACGAAGAAGAAGAAGACGGACTCACTGTTGGTTGAGTAACGAAGAAGAAGGTTGACGGTAAACACTGCGCGCTGAGCTCCCCTTTCTGGTGACGCCCCGATCGCGAAGATCGAACTGCGCGTTCGGGAGTAAAGGCCGAAAAACTTGAAAACAAAATGTATCCGAAATGGCCGCGCAAAGGGCAAATGGTTGCGCGGTCGAAACGGTCGAAACCGGAGTGCCACCGCTGCGCTGCCGTGGCGACCACTGCACGGCCGTGGCGACCTCTTTGCATTTTTTTTCCAATATTTCGGACTTATTTTTTGTTGAAACGCTGAAAACGTTGAACTTTTACTACATTAACTTATATAAAAATCATTCCCTTTTACGCAAGTTAAATAAAATAATAAAAACCCTGCAAGTATATGAATTTTTCATAATCAATTTAAGTTCCTGTAATGATTGTTTAACTAATTGGGAATAAATCCAATTGGAATTTTAAAAATATTTTTATCATCTTATTTAACTTGTATTGAAACAAATTAATTTTTCGTAATTAATATAATTTACTGTAAATATAGTTCAACTTCTTGTAGAAAATAAGTCAAAAATATTTTAAAATATGCATAATTTGTTACTGCATATCTCGATAACTATTGATATTAGGTCATGATTGCTTCAACATTTTTGACTCATTATCAAAGCAGGCAACTAAAATTGTTTATAAAAAAATCATTCAATGCAATACAAATTAAATAAAATGATAAAAACCTTGTAAAAATTTCTATTTTCAATGTTTGCAAAGTTTTTATCATTTTATTCGACTTATATTAAAGCGAATGAATTTTTCATAATTGGTATAAGTTACTGGAATGATAGTTCAACTTTTTCACTAATTTTGTCCCAAAAAATCACAAATACGCTGATAAAAAATTTCATCCTTTTCATACCAAAAATATTCAATGGTCTAAACACGAATCTGAAAAATGGTAGCTATGGTCTTATTTCACCCAGAGTGTAAAGTCTCGTACCTCTAGCTACGAGATACCTTGATAATATTAGGTTAAATTTGCCGCGCAGCAGTTAGTACAGACAATAGCCAATTGCAGATGCCAATGGCCGCGCAGCAGCCACTTACGGCCTCGCGGTCGCCAGTATAACCGCCTGCAGGGCCTAGTAGTAGGCAATCGGCGACAGCCGATTTTAAATTTAAAAATTATTTATATTTGTTCACTCACTTCAATACAAATCAAATAAAATGATGAAATATTTGCAGAAACTGAAACAGAAAGGCGATATGTTGATGATGATTAGAGATATTATGCTGATGGTGTATGTTATGCTAGGTACAATAACTACTTGTTTTTGTAAGATAATTTAATTTTACCCATAATAAAATAAATTAATAATAAATCCAGTCACACGGTCTTTAAAGTGTCAACAAAAATATTCAAAAATGGGTACAAAGCGGACTTTTTAATGTGATTATTCTCTCCTATTTCGCTTTTGAAAGTTACATTTACATCGATCCTTGTTTACTTCATGCTTTCGTACACTGTCTTTTGGTACTGAGAGATGTTCCCTTCTAGTTTTTATGTAAATATTTAAGGTAATAACAACACACGTTATCTGCAACGGACGACGTTTCTCCATAATAAATCTCGTAGCGTTGGCAACGTGGCGGTTTTGCTTCTCACCGTTGTATTTAAGGACGATTTTGAAGGGCATGGAAGCATTTTTCCTTATGTTGGGAACTTGTAGAATGTGAAGAATAGGATACAGATCATTAATCAATCAAAACATAAAAAATGGTCTAGTATGGATAGTGGCGGTTTTGTATCCAGACGCCACATATGTGGGTAATAAACAAGGTAGATGGGTAAAGGACGAGGGGGGAAAGCTGGAATGATCTAACCCATTTCACCCGCGTTCTAAATGGCGCTAACAAATCGAGATAAAATATAGAAGTCTCACACTAATTTTCGAAGGGAGACGGCTGTAGCTAAAGTACAGACAGATATAGAACACATATACAACTTTTAATTTTTTAATGTGGATGTTCTTACAGTGGAATTAAGCCAGCTAATACAGGTCACAAGCCCTATCCCTTTAAAGGTTTTCATACTTGTTTTTTCCCATACGCGTTTATTGAAAGTATACTACGCCAGCGCGCACCCATACGGTACTAGCACAGTATACTTTCAAGAGTGAAAATAAAAAATATGTCATGAAAGTATACTCGATTTATGCGCGATACTCGAGTATAGTTTCCACCTCATCGGGTAATATAATGGTTCGGAAACTATAAAAGGCTAGTACGCATTTAGAAAAATAATCTACTATTAATCTTAGACTTTTGAATATTTGAATGAGATATTGTAAACATACTTTTCTCTGGCACAGTATACTTTCAATAAACGCTTTCCATACAAATAATTTTATTTCTGTGATTCTTCTATAATTTATCATAATTCATAATTGAAGACCCCGAAGTTGTTAACTAACATTTTTATCAAAAATGAGTTAATAAGCCCTCTAAACAATGTACGCTCTTTCCATTGGAAATAAGTTCAGAACTTAAAAATATTTAGAAAATGTTCAAATCATAGGGATGAACATATTAAGTACACTTTTTCATAAAAATCAAATCAGTTACTAATGGGAAGAACATGTAATCTTCAATAATAACATGTTCATGCCATCATTCTGAAATTAACACGCCTTTTAATTTGATTGGAATATTTATGGTTAATATAAATTTTACTCTGGCAGTACTGTCATATATTTGTTTTTATTTGAAGACTATTATAATATGTACTTATATATTATTTTTCAAAAATTTTAAATAGTACAAACCATGTTTTGTATTATTAATTAACATGCCAGGTATTTTGTAATTTTGAGTAATGGATGGTAAAAACGGATAGCATTTGAAGGGTTTTTTGATATTCGTGTTTTACCAATTTTAATAAGGTGTTATTCTATTAAAAATGAGTTCCAGAAGCGAAGAAATGGTTGTTAACTACATTTTTTATGGAAAATTAGTATATTATCATTTTTTTGTGCATAAATGCGTTTTTTTTACTTTGTAAATTTTTTTTTGATATTTTAGTGACATTAATCAATAAAAATTAATCTTGAATTAGCAATAAAACACATTTTTCAAAGGTGAAATGTAAATGTCTAATTATCTCAAAATGACTTAAATGTTAGTTAACAACTTCTTGCCAACTTCTTCAATTATTTATTGTTATTATCGATCTTGAAAACCCTTTTGAGATATCTCGTACCTTTACTTAGATTCTATCTTATGATGACGCAAGAGAAGTGATAGTTTAACAATGATAGTGAGGAGAAACTAAAACGTATCGTTTTAATGACGAAAATTCGTGATCGAAAAAGAAGTTTCCAGAAACTCCAGGGTGTGCGGGAAGTTTCCTGCCGATAAAGGTAATCAGCGCCGACCCTCCACAGCGAGCTCGGTCCCCGCGTGTTCCGGCGCAAGGCGGGGGTTGTTTCCACTGTACGGCAACGCAGAGGGAGAATACACATTTTCAACCCCTTTTTACTTCAGTTGGCGGATTACGCAACACCAAATTTATGGATTGGGTTTGAGCGGCTTAGCTGATGATAAATTCGGATGTGAAGGCAAATGGAGAGCGCCCAGCAAAAAGTGTAGGAACGTTTTTGAGAAGAGTGAAACGAACGCGATTATTTTTAATTTAAAAGTATGTAAATAAAGCACCCAAAATGTCTGGATCTCTTGAAATATTTTGGCTTTCAAGAATCGCACTAATGTAAGTGCTTATATTATATGTGGATGTGTGTGCCTCTTATATAATGCCTCTTATATAAATAACCTCTTTCTCGAAAATTTTCCCTTAACCGGTCGCATGACGTTTTTTAGACACTTTTTTGTGATGGTTATATTCAACAATAATCGCTAAGAAGTTGCAGTTTCTGGTTTCTCAATATACAAACATCAATAATTACTGATTTATTAATTATGAAAATAAGTAACGAAATTTACTGTCAGAAATGTACGCACACGTTTATCAAATAAAACCATGGAAGCAATAACACTAAACATATTGTATTTCAATATTTTCGTTCTAAATATATCAAAGAATATAAAAATACTTAATATTAACACTTTTTTATCTAAAAATATAATTTTTTAACAGATAAAGAAAACAGTTAATGCGCGGTTCGAAGACGACATTTGGAATGACTTTTTGTCCGGTTTGCGCGGCAAATGAGATTACTTGTCAAATAGAACTCGTTCATTCATTTAAAAACTTGAGATACCACCAATGATAAGCTTTAAAAACCCATAAACGCAGGTAAAATACGCCGCATTCGCGTACGTGTCTAGGGAGCGCATATCTGCGCTCCGGCACCCGATGGGTTAAGGATGAGAAAAACGATTCAGTGTCGCAGTTTTTCTCTCTGCGTGGGATTCTAAGCCCAGGGTATTGGCACTAGTGGTATATCTTATTAGTCTGTTCTCGTTTGGCCACCATCCAGGGACCTTTAGCCTTCTATGCTTCAAATACCATTAGCTCCTCCAGGATATTAGGTTTTCTTCTGCAAATATTGGAATACGTTTTGTAACGTATGATAGCAATACAACATCATATCTTAATCACTGTCTACTAGTATGATAGAATGGTTTCAAAAAAATCTCGTGAGAAATATAACCGAATATCAAATACTATACCATTTAAATGTAATGGTTAAAAGTACCATTCTACAATATGATTTAAAATTAGTGATGCGTTCTTTCAAAACATGAACCCGTGAAGAGCTAGCAGCAGAAACTTGGCCGGTAGATTCCTGCCTAAGTTATGAGTCTAAAATGTTCAAGCAGCCAATAGTTATGGAGATATGTAATATCAAAGTTTGCATTTTTTCAATATTTCTGACTTATTTTTTGCGAAAAGTTGAAGTATCATTGCAGTAACTTATATCGATTATGAAAAATTAATTTCCTTCAACACAACATAAATAAAATGACAAAAACCTTGTAAAAAAAACTTTTGTCAATTTTTGCAAGGTTTTTATCATTGTATTCGACTCGTAATAAAGCGAATGAGTTTATCATAATTAAAATAAGTTACTGTAATGATAGTTCAACTTTTTACAAAAAAAGTCATAAATATTGAAAAAAAAATGTAAACTTTGATATTGCACATCTCCATAACTATTGATATTAAGTCATGGTTGCTTGAACATTTTAGACTCATAACACAGGCAAGAATTTACCGGATAAGTTTCTACTGCTAGCTCTGGTACACCTTGTATATGTCAGTTATGCCAAATAAATAAAGATGAAAGTAATAAGAAGTCTTAAAAGTAATAAAAGAAATAAAAAAGTAAATGGCCGGGACAATAGGGACAAATTTTGGATGGTAGCTGCTAGGCCCATTTGTTTACAATACAGTGTCACACGGTTGTCTTTAGCATTAAAAAAATGCCAACCAGGTGGCGATTGAGCAGGACGATACAGGAGCTTTTGCTTATAAAACGGTCCTGGGTATGCGTTGTCTATGTGCTAAATAAGTAATGCTAAATGTGGTAGAGTGGTGTATGAGCGGGGGAAACGGGCGACGCCATTCGGGCACTGACGGTCGCACGCAGAGGTATTGTTAATAAATAAAGTGATAATTACTGAACAAGATCGGCTATTCAATTTCTTCCTTATTTCAAAGAAAACGTATCATACTCAGGAAGTGATTATTTCTCTTTCATTCATTTATCTTGTCAGGAAGTTCAAACCATTTATTTCGACATTTAATTCATTGTTTTATGTCTATGGACACAAATCATAATAATGTATGTCAAAATAATGACCGTAGAAATGGGAAGAATTTCCCAACATTCTGAACGTTTATAACATATTTGAAATTACTAGAAGGGTCTTGAATAAACGGTGGAAATGCCGAGTAAATTCGACGACGGCGACGCCACTGTGACACGCAATTGTTTGACAGCGAAGCAAAACCATAGAACCGAAACTAACAGTGATTTGGTGTTCATTACATCGACCAGCGAAATAAATTAAGAGAATATTTATCGGTCGTTCGAGAGACAATAAGAGCGATCACAGACGAACGAATTAAATAACGGTGATTCAGTTAAATTCATGTCCAGTGACTTTTGTGTTAATGAAAATATTAATGCATTTTAAGTGTTTTATTTGTTCGTATTTCAGCGATCTTATAGCTCGTAACAAAAACTTCATAGTGGATTCCTGCCTTGATAATGATTTGAAAATGTTCAAGCAACTAAAACCAATTATTACGGAGATATGCAATTTTGCAATATTTCTGACTTATTTGTTGCAAAAAGTTGTACTATCATTACTGCAACTTAAACCGATTATATACACTCTTAACCACACATATACATTCTTACTATTTTCAAACTAAGCTAAACGCTTGTGCTACGAAAATTGGACTAACTTGCTGGTCTGCAGTGAGGTTCAAACCCGCGACCTTTGGATCATGAGGCGAGAGTCCTAACCACAAAACCAACAAGCTACTCGCTTCAATACAACTCAAATAAAATGTTAAAAAGAACGAAAAAAATAATATTTTCAATTTTTGTGAATTTTTCATAACCGATGTGAGTTGCTGTAATGATAGTTCAATTTTTTGCAAAAATAAGTCAGAAATATTGAAAAAAAGGCAAACTTTGATATTGCATACCTCCATAACCATAGGTCATGCGTGCTTGACATTTTCGATTCATTATCAAGGCAGAATTCCACCTGTGAAGTATTGTGGACTAGCTCTGTTACACCCAGTATATTTTGTTTCGATTTTTTTCAAAAGGTGTGCTTAACTCTTAAAAGACTGCTAAAAAAAAACTTTGGCGACGGTGGAGTAACACAGCGATACCTGATTAAAAATCGGCATAGTTTTTAATATGTGATAAAATATACATATACACAATACAGATAAGACTTTTTAAAGGTCCCTTTATATAATTATGTAAGGTAAATATAAATATTTGCATTATTATAGTAAATTATTATAAAATCATGGCAAATCGAATTTGCGTGCGCTTCCGCCGACGTTTCAATAGCAACTGAATTCAACGACGCGGTCGCCTGCTCGCTTCAGTCTCATGCACTCCGTCTTTGTCTAGCACGTGTTACCCGACTCTATCGTACTCTTTCTATATTGTTTTTTCTTTCGCCGAAACCCAAGCAACCGCCATCTCTGTCCTAGATGAAATGTATGGTATTGTCGTGCTCTTTCTTGCTCGATTAAACTGCTATGCACAATATACTGCTCTCTCTTACACATTGGCCGAAAATACGAGAGTAATGAATAAATATTTTTTAATTAAAAAATCCGTACATTCCTAACAGTTTAATTTAGCAATTTTGGTGTAAAAATGTCTATTCGATGATTACAAAAAATGTGACGTATTAGTTTTCGTAAATAAGGTAGATATTTCATATTTTGTATGACAGGTAGACTACGTTACATCACCGACACACAGGAGTTAAGAAATATTTATGTTTCAATGTTCTTCCCATACGCCCCTGCGCAGTAGTACCAATTCAAATGACTCGTAGAGTGACACATTCGCCACTCAATTCCGCATTTTTTTATGCTAAAGTGGTCATCCTCCCCATTCCACTTAAACTCACATGAGTGCAAGCGAACTTATAAGTATTGGAGGTGGTTTGGCCAATGTTGGATGGGGGAAATGGAGGCTGTTTGTTGTGGCTGGATTGGACTTCAGTGAGATGAAGATCCACCAATACTTGTCCCTTATTAATCCTTTTTTCCGATTTTATTCCCACTCTGTTTACCATATCTTATTTACGCCTAATGACATCTATTGTCGTGTATGGACTCTACCGCATAATTAATTAATTTTCTACTTGCACTAACAGCACCTGTTAAGGCGATCGTCTAGCAGAATGAGCAAACTTCACCATTTTTTCTCATATCTTCTCTTGCGTTTTTTATCACATTTTTGTACGGAAATATCTCATTTTAAAATTTATTCATCAGGTTACGTATATTTTAAATACGAATATCTTGTTAAAATGTCACAAACTAAATTATATAATTGATTAATAAAATACCAAACGATGTTTTAAAAATAAAGAAAATTGCTCGAAACAGCCAGTACGGTGCGAGCTTGACGATAAAATAATAGAGCAAGTAACGAGCTTCAAGTACTTGGGTGTCGAGATATCCAGCAGTAACGACCTCTACGAAGAAGTAAGAGAGCAAGCAAACAAAGCCGCAACTATTGCTGGATGCTTGAGAAATGCTGTCTAGAGAAACGAACACATGCTCAAGGAGAGCAAAGTGAAGATATATAAGACCTGTGTCCGCCCAATCATGACGTACAGTATTGAGACAAGGCCTGACACTACCAGAACTAAAAATCTCCTAAGAACAACTGAGATGAAGACTCTCCGACCCATTGCGGGACTGACAATCCGAGACCGAGTGAGGAATTCCGAAATACGAAGGACTTGTGACGTCGAGGATATTGTCCGATGGGGAAGATCTAGAAGACGTTACTGGAGAGATCATGCGGAGAGAGCTTGTTCTGAGAGAGTAGTGAGCATAGCAACGAACAAGCTGCCGTTTGGTACCAGACTCCCAGGAAGACCGCATAAAAGATGGCGAGATAGCTGGATATCTGTATCCCAGGAACAGGCTCCGAGCAATGACAGGACGCAGTCCTAGATGAAGCAGAAGAAGAAGAAGAAGAAAATTGCTCTACTTTGTGGGCCTTTTATGACTGAATGGCCTATCGAGATGTCTTTTTTATTCGCGGAAGGCGTGTGAATGAATGTGTTTTGAGTGAAGGTGTATGACAAGGCTGAGCTCAGCCTTGTGATACAGGATGAATAGAAAGAAGTACTCACACTCAACTCGTTGGTTTATTGAAGCCACAAAACTTTACATGTTTGGAGAATGCGTTGTACAACAAAATACGGAGGGCGAGTTTGAGCGTGGTATCGCGGGCGCCGGTCGGTGAGAGAATGGCGCGGTACCGGCGGGCTGCCCGGTCGGTACTTTGCGGGCGCCGCGGGCTTCTTATTGGGCGGTTTCCTTCGAGCGCGATTGGAACAGTTGGCACGCTCGAGGGACTAAATTCCAGGCAGGTCTGGCTCACCACACATACATAAAAGACAATCTTTTAATTTATAGTTTGCTTACATAATTAATCTTTTATTTATTGTAATTATCTTATGTACTTAGATAGCCATGCTATTTGAATACAGGCATATTATGTTAAAGCCCAATCAATTCACCTTGTTTATTATTAATAAATAAATAAATAATAATTACCTAATTTACAAGGCTATTCGTTAAATAAATCCTTTTCTAATATTTATTAGCAGCGAAGGAGGCCTTCCCGAGTTGGACAAGCTCCCACCTCCGACCTCATAAATATATAAGAAATAATTAATGAATAACGCGTGCGAGAGAATAACAAAAAATATATCCGGGACAGGGAATGCGTAGCATTATATTTCATCCTGTGGGATAGCATTTAACGCCGGCCGCACACTGGATGCGTTTTCGTACGAAATTGAGTAGTACGTATACGTACAAATACGCGAGTACATTCCTGACCTTCCAAGTAGTATTGAACATCGCACACTGTACACGATTTAGTAGCGCGTGTACGCACGTATAGATGCGACGTCCGACACGATCCGGATTTGTTCGGAAATTTTTGCGATTTCGTACGATGGATAGTGAAAATTTTGTCAATTTGACACATAACCACAAATGTTTGTGGGACCAAAGTGATTCAACTACGTGACCATCAGCGCAGATCATGGCGGAGAATTTCTAAAGCTCTCCGCCATATTATGAGCTCTCGTTGCATTTCGATTCTCTCCGGCATTTGTGAAACTATTAGATAGATAGTCATGAAATTTGTCATTCTTTAAGTCTGCCGTAATAGAGTTTTCCAGAAGATACAGATTATTCATTTGGCACAAACGTTATTGGAGAAATAAGAAAAGTAAATGATCGTGACCAACGCATGACGCGATCAATGTGCGCGCTCCATACGTGCGAAAATAATCGTGCGAATCGTACGTAATAATTCGTATCCAAAGTGCGGCCGGCGTTAACGCGAATCTATTTCTGTCGCGCTTCAACTCATCTAGTCTGTTGTTCTGTTCTAAATAATAGATTATTTATTGCGCCCGGCTCGGCGAGATATTCCAAATATTGTTGTATCCTCGGAGCCCCTACGGTTAGCGGTTAACCCCTCCGCTTATTTACCTTTCCTTTCTGAGTTTATCGCCGATCGTAAATCTTCCTGCGGAGGCGTGCGGCTGCTTTGGTTATTACGCTCGTACAAGTCCTCTTTCTTTGTTACGCAGCCCCCATCCAGCGCGCCCCGCACTACCACGGCGGCAGGCAGCCCGAGTGCCGCGAATTTAAATCAATAGCCATGTCAAAACGATTCTTAAATAATTGCTTTTCTCATTGTCTTCGACTTCAACAACCAACATATACAGAGTGTATCAAAGTAGTAAAAACTATCCCTGTCCCATGGTTCAATTGTAGTTTAGGGTACGAACATGCCGAAGATGCTTCACTGCGATACCTCGCGGTCGCGGTTTAGCTCGCTACCTCGATGTCATCTCCATGTAAATCAAACACATGCTACTAGATACGCACGCACATGCCGAAAGATACCTCACCGCGATACATCGCAGCCTACATGGAGGTTTACCTCGATGCTTACGTGAAAACAATATATTTTGTTTTTACATCGCGGTCGACCGCGAGCAGCGATGTGATCTAGCTCGTGATTGGTCACATTCGCCTCAGCCTTGCGAATTTATCCAATCACGAGCCAGATCACATCGCTGCTCGCCGTCGACCGCACTGTAAAAACAAATGGATTATCAGTCATTATCATTAATCCCGTATTGTTCATGTCACGATCGCTGTAGGTATCTTTTAAACTGTAAAATAAACATTACCTACCATCAGTTCATTGTTTTCACTTGGTGATTCAACATAGTGCTACTTCGGTTCGATTTTTTACTTGATAAATAATAATTGATAAAATGTATAAATAGCGAGTATCGACATCGCGGTGCGACTGAACCGCCATGTTCGCACTAGGGATGGGTCGTCGACGTATTTACCGTCGACGAAACGAGACCGTCCACGTCCATCCATCGACGAGACGATCAACTAGTTGAATTCGTCAACTAGTTGACGCGTCAACTTCGTTACGCGGTCGTCGCGGACGTTCTATCTAAACATCGGGACGATGGTCAACTGTCTACGATTCAACGCGACACTTCTCGACGGCTCAACCGTTGGCTATTTTTATGACGTTAATTTTTAAAATTTAAAGAAGTTCGAAGGAATATAGTTTCGGGGAAAGTAAAACCGCTACTTGTGCTTATATGTAAAAAGAAATATTTTATTATTTATTTGTTTACGCACATTATAGGCTTTTACATATTGTTTTATATACTTCTTTCTATATATAACAAAGAAAGAAGTAGGTATACACAGCAATATCAGGTGTTAGCAGTAAAATATAAATATAAACTACATATATAAGCAGTCATAGTATTGGGTATAAGCATTAAAATGTGAGTAAATAAAATGGAAGGAAACAATGATTTTGCGTAATAAAGGCACCAGTTATGAGGTGCGGTAAAAAATACTTTACATTTACATTTATTTATTTTCTATAAATTTATAAATAAATACATAATTTAAAAATACTTTACATTTGAGATGTTATCTAGAAATTTATTGAAGAATACATCTTTCAAAGTCAGGCTTTCACTTTGTGGTGACATTATTAATAAATAAATATATCTATTATTTGTCAACTTTAGTTTAATGCTCAATCTGAGAAAAGGAACATTGTTCCCGAAACATGTAAAAAACCAATAAAAAGTGGTGTAAACAAAATTATAATATATTTATTTTTTTATCTATAAAGTTGAAAATAGAGAATTTTTAATAAAAATTAATTATACCTAAATTCAAGATTATATTACATATATAATATTAATGTTGGACTCCTGAATAAGGACCATAGTTAGGTATAGAAAATTTTATTCCCTACAAGTTTGTTTATCATTTATATGCTAAAGTTGAAAAGGAAATAACACAATAATTAAATTTTAGAATCCCTTTTCAGGTAAAAAATATAAGAAGTCGAGATCGATCGAATAAAATATTGATTTTAGAAAAATATCTAGCCGGCCTGTTAATTAATAATAGTTCAATAAAAAATAAAATAATTAAACAGAATTGTTTTATTTTATACAGCGTAAAATTGGGAATTCACCGAATCGTCGCACGTGACATCACAAAAAATCGAGTAAAAAATAATAGATAATAGCTTATTAAGCCTATCTCGCCCTACGCAGGTATTCAAATTTCAAATCTCTAGTCATAGTTCGTGTACACAGATCTGCACTCTATGGTAGTGTACTTTAGAGTTGAAATGAAATTACCCGTCGAGCCGTCTATGACGTCTATGGCATCTACAAGACGACAGCGAGAGATGAGAAAGAAATAAACGGAGACGTTTTGTCTTGCTCTCGCTCGTTGCTTTGCATTGCGTTAATCTCGAATCGTCCACCGACCACGGCGTCCGCTGTCCTCCGTCTACGAATTCAACTAGTCCATGCGATAAACGTAAACGGTCGACGCGTCGATGCAACGTCAACGGTTGATTTCAACTAGTCCGTCCATTCAACGCCCATCCCTAGTTCGCACCGCCATCCATGTAAATAGCAAGTATCGATATCGAGGTAGCGAGCTGAAACCGCGACCGCGAGGTATCGCAGTGAAGCATCTTCGGCATGTTCGTACCCTTAGGTAAAAATAGTCGCATTTTAACCATTACAGTAAAGATAAATAATGCCGTATATTTGCCTCCGTGATGCGATTTATAAAGAATCTTCTTCTTCTTCTTCCTTTTCCCTCCACTGCTGGATGTAGGCCTCTTCCATTTTTCCAAATAGTGTGGAGGAGAGTGTCGGGGAGTCTAAAAGATTCCAGACCGTTCGATAAAGCTCTAGAGTGTTCTAGAAGGAGAATGTTCTAGCAGATTCCCGAAAGATCTATAAGGTTACAAAATGAGTGACGGAGTGTGTGGGTGACTCTAGAAGGTTCCAGAACGTTCTGTAAAGTTATAGAATGTTCTGAAAGGAGAATCTTCGTTCTCGAAGATTCCTGGTGTTTTATAAGATTCCAAACTGAGTGTCGGGGTATGTCGGGGAGTCTATAAGGTCCTAGAACGTTCAACAAAGCTCTAAAAAGTTCTGGAAGGAGAATGTTCTAGATTCTCGAGTGTTCAATTAGGTTCCAAACTGAGTGTGCGGAGTGTGTTGGTGAAACTGAATGATTCCAGAACTTTATATAAAGTTCTAGAAAGCTATGGAAGGAGAACGTTCTTAATGGTTCCCGAATAATGTTCTACGACGATCCAAAGAGTGAAGCGGAGTGTGTATGTGAGTCTAGAAGGTTCCAGAGTGTTTGATAAAGCTCTAGAAAGTTCTGGAAGGAGAACATTCTAGAATATTCCTGAAAGTTCTATAAAACTCCAAACTTAATGGCGTTGTAAGCCGGGGAATCTAGAAGGTTCCAGAATGTTCGATAAAGCTCTACAAAGTTCTGGAAGGAGAACGTTCTAGAATATTCAGGAAAGTTCTATAAGGTTCCAAAATAAGTGGCGGAGTGTGTCGGTTTCAGAATGTTCGATTAAATTCTAGAATTTTCTGTAAGGAGAACGTTCTAGAAGATTTCCGAAAGTTCTGTAAGGTTCCAAACTGAGTAGCGGAGTTTATAAGTGAGTTAAATGGTTCCAGAAGATTTAGAGAAGGTTTGAGAAAGCTCTAGAAAGATCTGGATGGAGAAAGTTTCAGAAATTTCTATAAGGTTCCAAACTGAGTGGCGGATTGTGTTGGTGAGTCTAGGAGGCTCCAGAAAGTTCTAGAAGATTCGAGAATGCTTTGGAAAGTTTTGGAGGAAGAAATTTCTAGAAGCTATCAGAAAGATTTATAAGGTTCCAAACGGAGTGCGGAGTGAGTCGGTGAGTCTAGGAGGTTCCAGAGAGTTATAAAAGATTCGAGAATGCTCTAGAAAGTTCTGGAAGGAGAAATTTATAGAAGCTTTCAGAAAGATCTTTAAGTTCCAAAATGAGTAACGGAGTATGTTGGTAAGTCTAGAGGTTCCAGAATGAAGTATAATGTCGTCAATAATGAATTCGCCGAAGAAATACACCACCCCAAAATTGCGCAGCTACGGTGCGCTAAAATATCTGTTGATATTTTGGCAAGGCGAAGACGGCCCGACAAAGACATTCAATCATGGTGTCGAAACCAACAAAAAAGAGACATCGACGAAATCCAAGATCACCGAATTATGATCCCGGGCGAAGCCGGGACAACCAGCTAGTATTATATAAATTATCCTCAAACGCAATGCTTTGTTCACATAACTTTATTTCTGAAAATTATTTTTATTTTTCTATGTAAAAGCCACATGTACTTACCTTTAAAGTGTTTTATTCGATAGCTGCTTCTCAGATATCAATATTTTTGAGAATATTTTAAATGATTGAAGGTATATTTATTTAATTTGGTAATTTTTTTTTAATTTTTAAAATTATCTACACTATGTTAACAATCTCACCCACTGGGCACGAAATTTTCCTCTTATAAAGAAGTAAGTCGTCATTTAAAAAAAAATATACTGTACATATGTTATTGGATTTGATACGAATTTTTATTTATTTATATTTAGTAGTAACGCCTACGTGTGTCACAATTCACAATAATTTGACATTTAGGTTTCTCGGTGCAGGAGGTATATGAGATTGTCGTATATTTCATTTCATTATTTTTTACAAAAAAATATAGTATTATTAATTTTTAAAGCATTAACTTTGTGGTTAGACATGATAACAGAGTGTTAGTTAACTTAGTAAAAACCACTACCAGATTTAAGGTCTGCCGGTTTCGAGACTTATCTGTCTCTTCGTCAGGACCAACACTATACTACTATGTTCACAACACTGTACACCACAACCATAGTATTGTTAAAATTTCACTAATATTTATCAGTGAATAATAAAGCACCTCTAATAAATAACTAAATCAATTTTCCATACAGCCCTTTGTTCAATTTAACTTTCACAAAAGATTTATAACACCCACTTTAGACCCCGCCCCTTCTTACTCCCTCTCCCTCGCAGATTCCTGATTGATCTATTGGCAAGTAAGTGTATGCTTGTCTCTGACAAGATTAACACGCATGTGATAAATATTAATGAAAGTTTAACAATACTATGGTTGCGGTGTATAGTGTTGTGAACATAGTAGTGTGGTGTTGGTCCTGACGAAGAGACGGGTACGTCTCGAAAAACGGTAGACCTTAAATCTGGTAGTGGCTTTTACAAAGTAATAATAATAACTTATACTCTGTTAAAACAATATCGGTTTTATTGTGTATTACTACACTAAACAAAAACAATGCATTCCTTCAAACACTGGTAAATCGATACGTCACGCCAAACTGAACATAATTAACTGAACAGAATATAATTAATATTTCTTAATCCATTTAATTTAATTTCATCGGTATTTGTGATGTGTGAAATTTCACTATTAGCGTTGCTAGTGGTTTTGAGAATTATCGGTCAGGCTCAGGTTGTACCGTCAGCGTAAAAAAAACTATTTGACAAGAATCAGATAAAAATACTCGGAGAAGATTAAGAAAATACTATTATCGCGACGTACATCAGTATACACACAGTTCGCCTGCTAGCCCACTATAATTAAAGTAGTTTGAAATTCTAAAATAAATTCTGTAACTTTTTTCTTCTACACGCTTTAGTTATTCCATTTGAAATAAAAAAAACATCAAAAGGGACTAGGGCGTGGCTCTATATAGACGTAGATATGGATACCTCAATAGGTATACGTATATTACGCTTGTATTTTAAAGATGTTTTGCAAGTGTGCTCGCGATAATTTTAATGTTCTGTGTGTGTAAAAAAAAATTACTTTTGGAATGGAAGAATGCTACGCGAATACAATATACTAGCAGTAACCCGTCAAAAATGACGGTAATACTGTATGCCGGATACTAAAGAATATTTATTTATATTTGTGCAGAGTGAACTTCTGATGAATGTCAGCGAATAGAAAGTGATGGTATTCGAGAGAGACGAAAGAGTGACAAAATGTGATTTAATTGTAAACAACAAATGCTTAGAACATGTGAATGAGTTTGTGTATTTGGGAAGTATGTATAGTAGAGACGGCAAGACTGAAAATGATATAGAACGGAGAGTGTCTGCGGGAAACAAAGTTAATGGTGCTCTAAATGCAAGTATGGCCAATATGAATCTGTCAAAGGAAGTAAGACTAGCTGTACATAATGGCGTTCTAGTGCCAACCCTTATGTATGAAAGTGAAGCCTGGAATTGGCAAAGAAGGAATGAAAGTAGACTGTGGTGGAAATGCGGTCACTAAGACGCTTGTGTGGAAAATATTTGGTCGATAGAGTGAGAAATGAACATATTTGAAGTGAATGTAATGCTGGCTGTAGTGTGATAGATATAATAAAAAAGGAGTGCTGAGATGGTTTGGTCATGTGGAACGTATGAACGAGGAAAGTATGGTTAAAAAAATATATGAGGCGAGTGTTGAAGGCAACAGGAATAGAGGGCGTCCGCGAAAGACCTGGCACGATCAGATATTACAAGTATTCGAGGATATCCCTGTTAAAAGCCTCAACAACGGTAGAACTTGTATGAGAAGATCTATGAATGTAGCCAAAAGTGGTGTGCCAAGATAGAAGAATATGGCGTATATATCCTTTCTGCCTACCCCTGCGGAGAAACGGTGTGATGGTTAGTTGGTTAATTTTGTGCCGCTCGCGCCGTTCTTTCTCAATTCGCTCCATCTTCGATAGTTCGACCAACTACAATCATTTCATCCTGTAAGCTAAGTTTCGCCTCAAATTATATGTAATAATCTTCAGTGTAATTATAGACTGTGAGTATTATTCATTCCTGAGTCACTTGTGCCTTTCTTATTTTCTTTCCATACAATCACACGGAACTTGCACATTACATATGAGCACTGGAAGATTCGGTTAGGAGAGTAGAAATTCTTTCTATACACTGATCCTCAATCCGCCATTGCGGTAACAAATCTATAAAGGAATCTTAGTTTGAAAGGCACCTGACTTTAAGGCGCTTTTTAATTTTTTTTTAAATTCATTATTATTTTACTCTTACGGCGCAGCGTTGATGCTGCGGCGCAAATTATGCAAATCGTTTGTCAACTCGAGATGTTTTCGTCAGACCTGCGCAATTGTTCAGCATATCCCATGTTTATTTTGTGTTTTTTTTTTTTGTGCGAATTTGTACACTTTGTGTCTTAAGTATGGATATATAAGTATTTATCCTTAATGGACCTAGGGTAATAATAATAATAATAACAATAGCCTTTATTCAGTCTTTCATAACATTTAAAATTTGCTTGTGACAAGTTAGACTGTCACACCATGGCAGTTCCGTCTGTATGCCTTTTGGCAAAGGCCTCCTCCAATTGCCTCCATTCCTCCCTATCTTTTGCTACTCTGGTCCACGCGCCACCTGCTGTAGCCTTGATCTCAACCACCCATCTTCTAGAATGCCGGCCTCGTTTCCTTTTTTTGTCGCTTGTGAACCAATACATTATTGTTTTTGACTATTTCTATCTTCCTTTGATTGTATGTCCAGTCCATTTCCATTTAAGCCTTCTAATGGATGCATTTACATTCTTTTTTTTTTTTTGTTTTTGTTTGTTCTTCGATTATTGAATTCCTTATTCTATCTGTTTTTTTCCCTTACATACTTCTCTCCATAGAATTTTGGCACGACTCTAGCTTTTTTTCGTGGGCTTTAGTGATCGCCCAGGTTTGACAGCCGTAAGTTAGGATAGGCAGAATGCAGGCATCGAAGAGTTTCCTTTTGATGTCTATGCTCATATCTCTGTTCTTCATGATTTCCTTTAGCTCCAATATTGCTTCCACGCATTTCCTATTCGTCTATTTCCTTTGTAGATATGGCGGCATACTACGACGATATGTCTACAAATAAAGGATTTAATAAATGAAAATTCTAGACTTTTATGTGCCATGGCAAGGGAAAAAGATTGTAATTCAGTTAACGGCGGTGTTCTGGAATATATACCACCGTATAAGTGACGTATGCTTGTACCAATTTAATTGAGTGAAAGTTATGTCAGTATAATTAAAAATATATGATATTAAGCAAATGAATTCTTTGTTTCTCTTTCAAAAGTACTTATACTAAAAATATATTTATAAAATTTATTGTTTCAGAGAAAAGTTTGTAGAACTGCGTAATCACACATACGAAAAAAAAACGCTTGCTTAAACGAGCAGAACTAAAAACTAAGTTTTTTTTCATTTCCGATTTCATAATATTCAAATTTTGAATACTTTCATACAAGAAATGTATTCTTAAATCGATATATTTATATATCACAGGTAGGTATGTATAAAATAAACAAGTTATTATATCTGTCAAATATGATGAAATTTAATTAAGATTCATTATAGTAGTCTCATAGACACGAAACTATTTATATGAGAAACATGTCTGGAAGTCTAATCATAGAATGACCCAGGGCTTACGACCTGTTTGAGCTGGCTTAATTGATTACTCTACAATGCAACGTTCACCAATTCTGTTGGTGAACATTGCATTGTACCTTACCTTACCAACAACCTTACATTATCAAATTTTTGAAATTTCTATAGTCTTTTCTCATGAACTAGTTAGTATATATAGATTTCCCAGCTGGTAATGGTACCTCTATACAGGGTTATATAGAAAACTTTAATAACCTCGAAGGACTATATTCCTGCCTTGATTATGAATCGAAAATGTTCAAGCTATTATGACCTAATATCAGTTATGGAGATATGCGACATCAAATTTTGCCTTTTTTTTCAGTATTTCTGACTTATTTTTTATAAAACGTTGGACTATCATTACAGTAACTTATATCGTTTACGAAAAATTCATTCGTTTCAATACATGTTAAATAAAATGATAAAAACTCTGAAAATTTTCCATTTGAAATTCGAAGGTTTTTATATTTTTATTTGACTTGTATTAAAGGGAATAAATTTTTCATATTCGATATAAGTTACTGTAATGATAGTTCAACGTTTTACAAAAAATAAGACAGAAATATTGAAAAAAAAATGCAAACTTTGATGTCGAATATCTCCATAACTATTGATATTAGGTAATAATAGCTTTAACATTTTCGACTCATAATAAAAGCAGGAATAGTCCTGCGAGGTTATTAATGTTTTCAAATAACCCTGTATATGAAAGTAGAGTAGTAAGCAATCTTCTTTTAAATGTATATATGGTATTCTTCCGAATTATTAACATATATACTAGAATGCGCCTGAAATCGGTAAGTCCAATTTTTTAACTCCTTTCGTACACCGGTATATGTTTTAACAATATATGCTGTAATTTGTTTCATTGATGCAATTAATTATTATGACGTGGGAGGGGTGTTCTGAGATGGACCTATGTATTAATGAACTAAGCTAAAAATATGTTAACTAAGCGATGCTTAGAACAAAAACAGTGTTTTAAAATATATCATCTCTGATTTATTTATTTATTTACTTATATACGCCCATTACAGGCTTTTACATAAAAAATATTACATTTAGTTCAAACAGTACATACATTAAACAATATCAGAAGCAAGCAGTAAGATATAAAATATATGAATATAAAGTAGGTACATGTATAGGCAATAAAAGGTATAAGCAGTGAAAGTATCAGGTATAAGCATTAAAATATGAGTATAAAAATTAAAAATATAAAATACAGAGCAGTAATGTGTATAAAAAATATATATTACTATTATATTAACAGCAGTTAGTAATGAAATAGTATTGTCTATTTAAGTATAAACTTTATTTTCACTAGACTGTCATTGAAAACATCAACCATATAACCAAATTCATTACCAGTCTTTAATATTCTGCTTATTACGGCATTTGACTGGTAATTCGTTTTGGAATTTTGGCTCTGATATAGATTACTTGATTTCTTTCAAAATATCTGAATCTCGTCGAACGATTTCACCGAATGTCTGAGAACACTGATTTTCATTGCGAGAAAAATGCACTTGCATTGTTGTCCCCTGTAATCTTCAAACAAATAGGAGAGCTTATATACTTAGAAAGTGGAGGAGACCCACTGGACCCTTGCGGAGATAAATCCAGAGCCATATATTTCCTAGATTTCAGGGATGCTACCTCTTTATATTTATTTAAGGTGCTCTTTCAATGCCTGAGAGTTCTACGTTTGATATACAACTGTATTATTGAGGCATTATTTACAAAAAATAATGCTCTTAAACCAATTCAAAGGGATTATTCGGAAACGCGAAAAAATATGAATATCGCAGATTACAAAAACATATAATTATTTATATATTTTTAAAGAGACACTAACAAAATACTGGGTACAAAATATATAAAATAATAAATTAATTATTTCAATACTGCGCCCACAATCTCTCAATTTCCACACATAATTAAATTTATGAAAGTTCTATATATGTTTCAAATCTGAAAACCTTTCGTTTATTTTCACATTTGCACAAACTGGCATATCTATTAAAAAAGTAACCCATAAAAGGCAAGTTTTTATTATACTCCCTTTCTCATTTACTAGTTGAAACATTTTTTTCGCTTAACCTAAGCGTTGGGCTTCGGTCGGGCGACGCTACGAAAGGGAGTAATAAAAAATATCGAAAATCCCAAAATTATACTATACTCAGGTTTCGCGAATACCAGACGCGTTGAAATATTTTCATACAATTTTTAGGTAAAAGCCTATACACATTGCCGCTCTTTACTTTATATTTTTAACTTTTAACTCATGTTTTGGTGCTATTCCCGATACTTCATATTTCGCTACTTATAACTTATATTGTTTAATGTATGTTCTTTTTAATTTTATGTTATATTTTTAGGTAAAAGCCTATACACATTGCCGCTGTTTACTTTAATTTTTAACTTTTATACTCATGATTTGGTGCTATACAGATATTGTTTAATGTATGTGCTTTTTGAAATTTATTTTATACTCTTTATGTAAAAGCCTAATGGGCGTAAACAAATAAATAAATAAATAAATACAACTTAATAAGTTGTATGAAAAAACCATTCTAAATTTGAAAAATCCAAAATTTTTTTTTTTTTTTTAACGAAAATTTGATAAATCTTCTTGATCGTCGCCACGAGTCTGCTTGCAAAGTTTCAGCTCGATTAGATCACGGGAAAGGGGTTTAAAATGGATCCAAAATTTTTTCGTCAGACAAGAAGACAAGCAGACGCCTCGAGTTAATATAAAGGGAGTAAAAAGGGCATGAAACAAAATATCTTGGTATTTTAATAGATACTTATATGAAATGGAAGCTTCATATATAACTCTTTAGTCAAAAATTATATATACTAGCAGGTGAGCAATCGGCTGCTTACCTTCTAGTATATATAATACCATATATATAGTACACCGAACAATCCTGTGTATATACATATAGGGCTGGTTGTATTAACTTGGATAGTAGTAATTTTTCGTAAAAACCGTAGGTTTTTACGATTGCGGTGGAAAACGCAATAGTTGATGGTTTAAACAAATGATTACTTTAAACCAAGTTGATACAATCGGTCCTTAGTGTATAGATTAAGTACAAATATGTAAATAATTAATTGACGTTATGAGTTCTATGGGTTCAGGTTATCGTCAAAAAAGATTTTGTGTAGAAATGACTTTTTAAGTTATGGTAGCAGAACTTGCAAACGCCCACTAACGATTAGAAGGGAAGAGAAGGGATGCTTCAACCTCGACTCGAAGGCTTTTGATTTCATAAAACTTTTTTTTTCTTTTTCGCTAAGGTACAATTTTTATTCGACCAACTAAGTTGATCAACTAAAATCATCTAGTTTGAACATGGTAATACAGTAATAATAATAATAATATTTATTTTATTTACATATTCTTACATGATAACACTAAAATAATTAGTTATATGTATTAATTAAAATTAAAAATCAAATAGCATGTCCTCGAAGAGCAATTGTATGCTGGTGTAAGGGGACAGAAAATAAAGTAAAATAAGTGGGTACACATATTAAATATCAGCACATATGATTTGTTAAACAGTTACAAAAATTTTAAATACGAATATCTTATTAAAATGTTACAAACTAAATTATATAATTTATTAATAAATTACCAAACCTTCGATGTTTTAAAAATGAAGAAAATTGCTCCACTTTGTGGGCCTTTTATGACTGAACGGCGTGTTAAGATGTCTTTTTTATTCAATAATATTACGAAGTAAACGATTATCTTAAATTTATTACAATTATAGCAAAATCTGTTAGTACGTTTACATGCAATTTATGTTTTAAAAAATACTGTTTTTTAAAAATATTTTATTTTTTTGTGGGTTTTTTTCAGCTCTTTTTACATGGTTGACAACTTTTTTACTTCAATAGTCAAAAGAATAGATATTATAATTTTACAATAAAAAAAAAATCAAAATCTTTGTCGATATTCCTGATTTTAGATATTTAATCAAGACGCAACGTATTTATGACACAATACGCAGTGCCTTGATTAAATAGCTAAAATCTGAAATCGAGAATAATTTTTTGATTTTTTTTGTATTAATTTAAAAAAAATAATATCTATTCCTTTAATTTATTAAAGAAAAAAAGTTATAAACTATTTTAAAAGGATTGAAAAAAAACACACAAAAAATATAAATAATTTAAAAAACAGTGTTCTTTAAAACATAAATTGCATGTAAACAAACTAACAGATTTTTATATTATTGTAATAAATTTAAGATAATCATTTACTTTGTAATATTATTGAATAAAAAATACAACTCAACACGCCGTTCAGTCATAAAAGGCCCATAAAGTGGAGCAATTTTCTTCATTTTTAAAACATCGAAGGTTTGGTAATTTATTAATAAATTATATAATTTAGTTTGTGACATTTTAATAAGATATTCGTATTTAAAATATATGTAACCTGATGAATAAATTTTAAAATTAGATATTTCCATACAAAAATGTAATAAAAAACGCAAGAGAAGATATGAGAAAAAATTGTGAAATTTGCTCATTCTGCTAGACGATCGCCTTAAGAATCGAGATGCATACCGAAGTTGGAGGCACGAATTAATCATGTAGATGCATTGAAGTTGAAGGGGTGCGAGTATAATAACATTGGAGAAACATTTTAAGTCCATCCCATTTTGGATGCGTTAAGTAATATTGTAACTTTTGTAATAATTACCAAAGTTACACATAAAAAGAAACATAATAATTATTCGTTAAGTAATGTGCACAATCGGTAATAAATAATATATATTTTGTATGATTTCAATTGCTGATTTTTAATTCCCTTAATAATTAATTAAAATTTATTAAATTTTGCTTCAGGAAAATGTTAAAAATATGAGTTTTCTTAAAAACTGATAAAAATGATTTTAGAATTAACGCTACAAGCATTGAAATACTGATTTCATGATCATTTCTGATCAACGTCTGCATCATATTTATATTCATTGGCAAACAAGTGTATAAATTGATCATGGACCAAAATACGTGACATATTATTTATAATACTCTTAAAAACATTTATGGTAGGTTCTATGTCTACTTTTATGTATAAATATAAATATCTATGTTATAAAACATGACACACTGTTTAAAGCATGAGAAGTTTCTTTTCAGATAACGTCATTCTAATAAACATTTAAATAAAATGTGTAAAATCACTCGTGCAACGTTATCTTTCGTAAGTTATAAAATATAACATTTTAAACAACGCCATTTTGATACGAGTTTTTTTCATAGAATGACCCGAAGAATGAAGTTTTCATAGAATGTATCTATTTCTTTACTCTTATCAGTTTTGTTTATAAGCTCAGAATTTTTTGATAGCTTGTATTTTGTATTGATATTCCACAGTCTAAGTTGCTTATTTTAAAAAACGTTAAAAAAACTCCTGACAACCGATGGATTACAATTCGATTCTGCGAAGAATCGGCTCAATTCTATTAATCAAGGTATTTAATATCACGAAAAAGAGAAAGTTTTTCTCTAATACTTCTTCACAAATTTGATCGCGACGCTGTCGCTAGTTCTACTCAATGGATTTAGAAGAAACGTAAGGCAAACAGAAGACGTACGCCAAAAATCAAATCAAAATACAATTTAAGATGAAAATGAAAATACAATTTAGAAATGACAAACAAATGTCAAATCAATATTCGAATTTAGATTTATTACGACTCAAATTCTTTACAATTAATCAGGTTTATTAAAATTTATTGGGTGAAAACTTAGAAAATCAACTAATCACAGCTGTCAAATTAACATCACTGTCAACCAGTGATTATTATTATATATACGGAGATTTATAAATTAATCAAAATATTGAAGGCTCTGATTTATTTCAAAATATTGTGATATTGTGAGAAGGACGCTAAAAGCGAAAGACAGTTATATCATACTCGTAGAATATGGACACTCATAATTCACGCTAATTCTTACGGCAGCAATATTAAACATGAGTATCTCATCTTTTTCATTTTGCTAAAAAATATATCTGTCAAGATGTTAATATCAAAATAATTTAATTGTAATAACTTCTAACGCCATCTAGGTGAATGTATGTGCAACACCTTTAACTTAATGAAATAAAAGTTAGTTGTTGCGAATAGTGTTGCCAGATGATAATTTGATAAAGGAGGGCGGATGGGTCTAAAAAGGAGGATTTTCTGTAAAAAGGGAGGAAATTCAGAAATTAAACGATTTTTTTATATTATTTTACTTAATTTTAATCATATTTAGCTGAGGTGCCAATTTTGGAAAGAAGTTCTTGGTTTTTTAACAAATAATTATAAAAATCTTAGAGTAAGAATTAAAGGTTTAACTGACTGCACACTTAATCTATTCCTCTCTTTGCTCCACTGAGTATTAATCAGTGAAAAAACTTTTTCCACATTTGCGTTATGTGCGCTTATACAAAAATAAAACTCGCAGATCTTGATCAGTCCTGAGAAACATTCAATGTTTTTAACACTTTTGAAGTAGATTGTCCATCGCTCGTGCAGCTTCAAATCATAATATGCTTAATCTTCATCTGATTTTGATTTAAGAAATGAAATCAAGTTACAAAATTAGTACCTATCTTTGAAATTTCCAGAACGGAATTATGTTCCTCTTCGACTTTTGCCAAATTTGCTTGGTAAATAGACATAAGAGAATGCGTGAACCATAAATATGCTTCTGAAGTTGTGTTTGTTTTGTCCCGCCCGATGTTTAGCAAAAAGGAGGACTTGTAGTAGGTAAGGGAGGACGGGAGGACAAAACACATCGGACACCATCTGGCAACCCTAGTTGCGAACTACCTACGTGTTTCAATAATATCATTAAAATGAATAATGATTAATATCTATGTATTTAATCAGTGTCACTATAAATCACATGTTTAAAGGCAGGGAGACCGCGGTATCAACATGCCACTAGGATTCTAAAAAATTAAATACCGCTACACAATTGCATTTATTCAGAGTACGGAATGCACTGAATGTCAAAACACCACACTCGATGATTTTAACGTTCGAAATTTAGCGTAAATTTTCACTTTCACCACGGTGGATTGAACAGTAAAACGGATTTCAGAAAAACAAAAACGTGTCAATGGATCCAATTGCAAATGCACGGCGGGCGCGTTGCAATGACAGCGAAACGTCGCAGTTGAAAACAAAAACAAAACGCCATCTAGCGGCGCGCACCCAGCGCCATCTATACACAGCACTCGAAATAAATCGCAAAGGCAATCTGTGAATGAAATGAAATCTCTCAAAAGAGCGCGAAATTTCAAAAATGGCTGACGATAAAAATGCCAATGAATGCCAAAAAATGCCATGAACTGGCATTCATTTATAAGAAATTCACTGATATACATATGATCAAATGTTTACTGTAATAACGGTCGAATTGACGCAATGTCGTGGGAAGGATGAAGTGATAACAATTTAATACACTAATAAAAGTTACTAAGAAATAAAAATGAGTAATAAACTTAGAAAAAATCTAACGACATACAGCGTCGCTCTGACCTTGTGTGTAAAGTTTCTTCATTGGATAGGAAAATAAAAGACCTACAAAATAAATATCAGAGTAAAGATTTTGAAAGAAGATGAATTTGCAAGTCGAATGTTTCCTCCGTTTTAAAGTGTGACATTGTGACGCTTCCCAAGAGAAGGATTTCCAAGGGAAAAACAAATTACCCCGGTTATGTATCGTTATAAAGTTTTAATAAATATTCTTACATACAAAAAATTAAAAACTGTCAAAACATCTACTTACTGTAATTGCATAATAATGTCTATAAATAAAAATATATGCCTATATAAATAAATAAATAAATTAAGGAAAATAAAAAATAATCTTAAACAAAACTTTAACCCTTTTTACATTAAACAATATTCTACACATATTTACACTTGGACTTATGACTCACTCAACCTATCACTAACATTGCGCTTGATACTTTGTAGATACATAATTATTACCTTATGAAAACAAATATTATTGACGAATTAAAAAAAAAATATATAATTGTGGTCTATAACGCTACTCTGGGACAGGCGTAGCCTAGTAGAGTGGCATAATCCACAAATCTAACAAAAAAAAAAAGTGTATTCTTATCTTATATTTTTATTGAGTACCTATATACGGTAAACAAGGATTTTTTTGAAATAAATAAATAAATAAATCTGAAAGCAGTTTTATTTTGAACGCAGGTAGGTAGGTAGGTACCCAAAAGACAATTGTGTAAATTACAGGTACTTAACTGACTATATACTAACTAACCTATCATTACGAAATATCACCGTAGGGGTGGGTAGAGAGAGATAGAAAACCACACGTTTCTCTCTTGATATACGTTTGTCTCGTTTACTTTTATGTAGATTTGTAGAGCTGCCAGTCATGTCAAATTATTTAAACTTTTGAAAAAAATTACGTGTGAAGCTTATTCTTACTGTCTGTAATTTTTTTGTAAATCAACTACAAAATATTACGTTTCTAAAATAGTAAACTGAAATAAATAATTATGCGATATTTGGTATCCTTTTCCTCGAAAAGTACAATTTAAATAAAATATACATTGTCATAATTTTGAAAAATACAACATCGAAATGCTGTAGGGAGGTTATGTAAGGTTAAATTTGTTAAATTTACAGTAATTTTACATAAAATTTACAATACTGTCACGGAACGTGGCTGTGGAAGGCAAATGATACACTAATAATAATTTTAGGTTTTTGATTAACCCAAAAGTCGCTGAACATAAATTAATTAGGAGCACTCTTTTAAATTTAGTCACAAAATATTCCTACAATATTTCACACACTTATTATTACACTGTTTCTATCGCTTCAATCACGTTCGCTTGGTTTATAACGCGCTGGCCACACATTTTTTGCTCCGGTTTATCGCTGGGGATGACGCGTTTCGATGTCGCACTTGTCAAACGTCGTCAATGACTTTCAGCGCGACGCTTGCCTCGCCTTTTATATGGAACATGTTGATTTCGCGATGCCTCGAGAACTTTCTTTACATTTCTAGTATTTACTCGACTTTTTTATTTATTTCTAGTGTTTACGAGAACATCCTAGTAAATTCTAAAATGTTCCAGAGTGTTGTGGAGTCTTTGAAAGATTTCGATAGTATGTAATTATTTTCGATTCATCATTTAGTTACAGTACAAATATTTCGTAGCTAAAGGTAGTTAATATTTCATAATGATCGAAGTCCATTTTTATTTAACTATTTTCTTTTCACTGCAACACGTTGGTTATTGAAAAGGTTAGTTAGTGGTATTAATTAAAGTAGGTAACAAAGGTCAAGTCTAACGACGTCCTAGCGCAGGTTTTAAGCAAAAGTAGGTACTTGTCTTATTATACGCATTATATCATGTTGCATCTCTACACGTAAGCATCACTTTGTCTTCAGCATTAGAAGGTCATATTGATAGAATGAGAGTTTCGAAAGAAATGTCCAAGACTCTTTAAGAGAAGTTTTGAGCTCAAAGCCATTCGTCCAAGCGTTAAAAAATCTGGGTTGAATGCGTTAACTTTGAGCAATTTCAATTTATCTCTGTAATTCACTTCTAAAATATTATTTTTAACTCCCCTCCAGTATCACAATTAACTCTTTTAACGTGAAAGTAAAAAAGCCGAATTTAATAATTCGAAGGGAAGAAGGGTCCCGAATGAAACAACCCCCGCCCAATTTAATTAACCGCACGCTCAAGCAAGAATCGAGGGTTGAAATTCGATAATGAATTAACTTTCTACGGAAAAGACCAAACAACAAAAGATTTTGACAATTTCCTTAATGTAACTCTTCTCTGAAGAGCTTTCAAAGTAAAGAACGCTCAAGCTGGAGACAAATACGTCATAATCTTCCACTTAGAGACGGATCGGAGAGTACGCATCGCTCGAACAAACAAACAAACAAACCCACGCAAATCTGGAAATGACAACATATAAGTAAAACAAACTTGTTTTGTAAAAAGAGTCTAGTAAAAGTACAGTCGAGTGATTGTGTATCTAGCAAGTTTACTCCAGATGCTAGGAAGGATAAAGCTATCGAGAGGATGACTGATGTTACATAAAATTTGTGTACCATTATCGGAAATTTCATGGACCTCTCATAATTCAACTTACTTGAAAACTACTATGTTCACAATACTATACACCACACCATAGTATTGTTAACTTTACATCAATATTTATCACATGCGTGCTAATCTTGTCAAGGATAAGCGTGCAACTACAAGCCTACAAAACTATCAGGAATCTACGAGGGAGAGAGAGTGAGAGTGAGAGGGGGCGGGGTCTAAAGTGGATGTTACCAAATCTTTTGTGAAAGTTCAGTTTAACGTAGATTCTTCTGTTAAACACTGTGTTATAATGTCTAACCACAAAGTTAATGCTTTAAATATTATTAATATGAAATCCCATAATTTGGGATCCGTTTTTTTTTTTAAATTTTCATTACCTGAATTTACAGTACAGGATTAATATGGCGAGTTATTTAGGTTACTTGGTTAAATAGGACCATAATAATACAAGTGTTTTGACATTGGTTCATTAGTGATAATGAAAACAAAACTTATGGGATGATGTTGGACAGTCCAACCGAAGTCTGATTTGAAAGAAAAATGATCTTTTAACAGACTATACGATTTAATTAATTCGAATTCGTGAGTATGAGGTATAATTTTTTAAATATTTTTATATTAATGACAGTGAAATTTTCTTAGTACGCATGTAAAATTTAATTAAAATAATCGATGTTTTAATGGTTTTATGGATACTGAAATATAGGAAACAGAACGTTTAATTTTTGTCTTTTTTATAACGATATATTTAACAACTTGCCGAAATATATTAATGTCTGAATAGCACCATTTCTTTTTCAAACTTTATACAATCAATTAGTAAATAAAATATATTGTCTTTCTTTGAAAATATACGAGATTAGTGTACCAAAGATAACTCTATTGCATGAAAACTAAAATAGTGTTTCGGGGTTATAATTTTTTTGATGTTATAATAATATATTTATTCATATTTTTTTAAGGAAATGCTTCAAGATGGATCTATCATAATAAAATTGATTAAAAGCCTGTTTAGCTATGGGTTTTGCAAAATGATTTAATAAGTTTACGTTATATTTAGCAAATCGAGAGCAAATACGAAAATCGTGTACTGGGGCCTCTTAAAATGAACATTCTGGCACTTAGTAGTGATTTATTAATTTCCAGTATTCATTTGTTCATTAATAAGTCTTGAAAATCACAACAATGTGTCCGTCGTTGACAATGTACACTATGTTCTATCCAGAGATTTCTGTGGTAGCAGGATAGCCTATAGGGTGGGGGAGAGGAAAAAAGGATAATGTGCCCTAGCCCACGCTTTCTGGGAGCCTCCGATATTTCATATTGTACCTCTTAAAGCTTTTGAGATAAAGACGTACTGCAAAAACAGGAAAACAGGAAAGTGACAGGTCCTCCCTAGAGCGAAGAGAATAATTCTAACAAGAAATAGATACCTACATTAAAATCACAAAGATGTTAACAGATTTCAATTGGCTCACTCTAAAACAAGGACTAAAGCTAAACACAACGATTTTCAAATAATTAAAAAAAATGATAAATTTGTTTACTTGAAAATATAGTCAATATTTATATTTTAAATAAATAGTAAGAGCAAACAAATATATCATTCAGAATATTTTGAGTCAGTCAAAAATTTTCAAGCACACAGTAGTGGATTTTATCCTAGGGGACATCATCAATCAAGATATATTATAGATGTCTCATAGAGACGAAATTCCAAATCAAGAAATATAGATACCTCATTAGTAACATCTGTATTTGATTAGGGGAATGAAAAATCATTGAACGCCGGTGGCGCCAGTAATAATTACAACATATAATATACAAAATACAATGTGAAACGCGTTGTAAAACTTAAATATATATACAACTTCCAAAAATGTCATAGATGTGGTATTCTATCATGGGTGGAAATGGTGAATGTCACATTGTGTAAAGTAACGTTCGTTAAAAAAAAATCATACCTACTTTCCCATAAAAAAAATAAATTACCAGATGATCACTGAAAAATGTGAGCGAGATTTCATCCGAAATTTAGTGTTTCATCATTCACTTCAACATCTTTAGTGATTGGGACCTGCACACATTATCCTTACCCCACATAGTAAAATACGTTATTTATCGCTTAATCTGACAATTTTTCATTGAGTTTTTTTTAATTGAGACAAATTTAGTACATGAAAAGAAAATCTTTTACCAAAGAGTTGTTACTATTGGAAAAAGTTTTGATTAACTTATTTTTCTAAAGAATAATTACTTGCAAATAACGCAGAAATATAAGACCGTTTGATCTGTGCGGCGCGGGCTCAGAGTAAAAGAACACGGATACACCAAACACGCGATAAAAACATTACGAGCGAATACAATACCATTTTACACTCCGATCCAAAATGTCCTTGCCGTTCAAAAGTTCCTTGTTGAAATCCGGATAGTCAAGACACCGTGTAAAATGTGTGAGTTTTATCTGACGGGAATGTTGCGACGCGGCGCTCGTGATTCGGGCGTTTTGAGGCGGGGGCGGGTGTTGCCAGTTAGGGGAGGTTTTCAGGAGCAGGGAGAGCGCCTGACTCTGTCGCACGTGCTCCCGCCCCGGCGCGCGCAGCGGCCGCGCAGCATCTCGGGAAATCCCGCGTTCCAGTCGAAGCCGACACGCACACTTCCTGCTTGAAAATATTTTATTTTAATTCTTACAAAAAAAAAGATAGTCGTCTTACTAGGAATTTGACAGAGTTACAAATCGTCGTAATCGTAGAACAACGACGCACGTGAGTTTTCTCAAGCAGGAGAGCTGTTTGAAGTTTTATTTACGTAATGAGACTTTGTGTCATAGCTCGATAACTGCAAAAGGTTAAAGGTAAACTTGGGTTAGTTGTTTGAAGTGGATACCTTTAAAACCTCAAATATAGTCAGCGCAGTACAACGACGTTTTTACACATGCTGCATTGTTCTACGATCGCAAATCTGAACCGTCGTAATACCAACTTCGTATAACGACGGTTAAATTAATGAGAAAAATACACTTTTTATATACCATTAGATGGCTTCTTTTTTTTTACTTTTTAACTATCCAAAAAAGTTAATATGGAATTTTGTGCAAATCCGTCATTGTTCTACGATCATGATGATATACAGTTAGATATAAGTGTAATTTTAATTCATTAAAAGCATGACAGAATTCATAAAATTACATTTAAAAAATTTATAAGAGAATTAATGTAATATGATAGTAGATAAGTATGTGTGTGTACGTGAACGTGTAAATGTGTATGTGTATATATGTGTGTAAGCACTTTAGGTTTCCAAGATATTTCTTATGGTTCTTTGGAAAGTATTGTAGATTTCGTAAAATATCCACCCTAGAGAACCATATAGTATGTATGTTGTTATGGTACGGCCGCTTCACCTCGTGTACACATTTTTCAATTTTATTTTGGTTGCTTTAAATATCGTTTGAAATCCTTTAAATATTATCACTACTAAAGCAACTTTCTCTTGAATCTACGAAACTTCTATATTATTGGATATAAATGTTTAACAAAAATTACCATCTCAGTTTTTCTTTTGTATGCGTGTGTAAATAAATAATTAACTTTTAAATATGGATATTGCTGTGTTTGCTACCAAATATTGGACATGTGCTGCTTTTTCTATTATTAACATAATTGGATATTGCAGTCTTTACTATGCTGTTTCAGTCTAAAATTGAAAATTCTCACTTTAGGATGAAGCGGCCATTTTGTCACGTGAGACATCCTTAGGGGTTGATTGGTTGAAGTGGATATTACTGCCGTTGTTTTTACACCCCTTTTAATTGCACTAATTTTTCATTACTAATATTTATTTATTTATTTTTATTTAATTTAAAGTATAAAATTTTGTTTTGACTATGCCTGTCTCACTAGAAATATCTGTATTGAGACAGGCATAGTTTACAATAACAAGGTTAAAAACATAGTGAATAGATAATAAAGTGTTTAAAGTAACATAATAGAAAATATATCATATATATGAGGTAATATTGTGTTAGTGCGTTTGTATAAGTGTGCCTATTTTATCTCTCCCCTTGTTTCGGATCCACGGTTTTATTTTGTATTTTACATTAGTGTTGTAAATTGTGGTTAGCCAGGATTGTTTTAATTCGCCAAGCATGCAATTAAGTAATTTAGGTCCAAAATAGTTATAGCTCGTTTGTTCATGCGTGGTATGTAACCTTGGGATTTGTAGATTGAGTATATTTGACCGCGTGGTAATTATTGTTTGAGTTGGTTTAAACTGTGTTTGTATATGTATTTAAGAGTAGCATTCGCATAAATTTGTTTTATATCGAATACATCGAATTTGTTGGCCTTGTTAAAATTGAGGTTTTGAGGATTACCTTATATCAATTTTTTGAGTTGCAATAATTGTATTGAGTGCACTCATAGTTGCTCCTCCCCACGCAATCATGCCACGTTCTATAATTGATTGGCAGAATGCGAAGTACATCATATTACCGAATGATTTGTATTACACCACATGAGTGCCCATTTGCAGCAATGCAAAAAACGATCACCTTGAACGCAGATAATATAAACAATCCGCAGCGCGCAGCGCCGCCGCCTTACACCGGGACGCCTCCCGGATGACGGGACGTAACAATGGTCGAATCTAGTTTGGGAGAAAAGCGGCCGCCGGATCTCTAGTATGGACCAGCCGGCCCGCACGGACAGCCACCGGCGACCCGCGCCCGCCCGCGCCCATCTGCCCGCAAGACGCTGAGGCCCGCCGGCAAGTCGGCCGCACTTTCCCGCGGGGCAGCGCTGTCACGTTCCCGTCCTCTGTTCGCAAATTGAACGGATCGTCCTCGCCGCGCGTTCCATATCCGAACGATCGAAACGCGCCGTGACCGAGTCGCGCCGAGAGCCGCTCGCGGACAGGAGGCGGCCCGATGAAAAAATGTCGTCAAGTGTCAAAAAGTATTCGCAATTTAGAGCCAGTTAACGTGCTGTGTGACAAATGATCTTGTGGTAAATTAATCGCGTTCTGGAATACGTCGCTGTGACTCGTACGGACTGTGAATTTTGCGACGCATTTGTTTGAAAGCTGAAAAAGGGATAAATCACTGAGCGGTAAGTCGTGTGTTTTACAAATTATTAACATGTATTTAGCAATAAGCTCGCACGTACCTACTATTCACATATAATATGCGCAAGTTTATTCAAACAAATATCTATGTATATGCGTCAATACAATACGGTGACGTTTCTAAGAAAAGTTATTTCCTCAAATATTTTTGGATTAAAAACTGCGTCCATCCCTTTCCCACAGATATGAACCGCGTAAAATTGGTTTGTCAAGTAAATACACGGCATTATTGACCTTTTTGGTGTCATGGCCACATTAGTTTTACTCTCTTAGCTCGGAGGTCGTGAAAATATTATAGTGACTTACCTACATTTTAAAAACCCTTTCGTGAAAATATTATAGTGACTTACCTACATTTTAAAAACCCTTTCGACTTCTGCAAAAGGACCAACTGATAGTATATGATAACAGGTATATGTTTACAGACGATTTAGGAATATTGCCAAAACTGTTCCTTTACCGAAGAATTCTCGAATCTCATAATTTATATTAAACTGTGAAATAATCATAGATAATCGCAATTTCACTATGTTTAATCCATGTTTTATGTTCATTGCTTCTTATATGTTTGTTTAAAGTTCTCACCATGCAGTATTATATTATGACTTTACTTCCAGCAGTCGTTTTTCTATCAATATAATATGCATTTCTATACAACGTATGGTTTTCACTTCACCCTTCTAAAAAACCATCACCATAGATTTTGCCGCATTTATTTGTTATTTTCAGTTCATTCAAATAGGTACCAAACATCTCTTATTTTCATGTCATCTCATATCATCCTCTATCAATATCACTATGTGAGCTCATATTGTAATAAACGGTACTCATTAAGCACAGTAAAGTAAGTTTTTCTGGTTGTTTTTTAACTTCTTTCATTCAACTAATCATGTAAAGGAATTCAAGTGTTCTATTTCAAGTGTTCCACTAAATTGTGTGGTTGAAATTGTCAACTGGTAATAAACCCGCCATTGTAATAGTATAATATTTTCACGGGATATGACTGTGGGAGAAAAATGAAAATTATCGATTTATTAATTATTTAATAAATTCACGAGTCACTGGACACGAATTAAATTTGAGCACAATTCTTTAATTGACATTATTTCTCAATTAATCACTCATCTGTGAAACACTTTATTACTGGTTGCTAGAATATGCTGTTTAATGCTCGCATGTAAGAACTTCTCCAGTTATTTGTCGCTTCGATTAATCTCCGCATTGGTAATACTGTGGTCGCTGCGGCTTTATCGCTGGTCAAGTCGTCATGAAATCTCCGAGACACTGGGTTTTCGAACGCTCGAGACCTTTCTATACATTACCAGTGTTTGCCAGAATGTCCCCGTCGCTTCCAGATTGTTCCAGATGTTATGAAATGCTTGAGACTTCGATCGTGTTGTTGTCCTCGAGAGGTTCTGAAAGTGGGCAATCATCTCATTGCAATATGTTTGCAAAGCGTTAATACATATAGACTGATCAGCTAGAGCTTCACAATATTGAGAACTATTTCAGCAGTCCATGAGAATGAAGGCCGTCATTAGATGATTTGGTAATCACTGGCATTTGGTAGTGCATCTATACTAATATTATAAAGAGGAAAGATTTGATTGTTTGTTTGCATTGAATTGGCTCCGAAACTACTGGACCGATTTGAAAAATTCTTTTACATTTAGAATCCTACGTTATCCCTTATGAACATAGGCTATGGAATATTTTCAAAAATGTTAGGGATCCGTATGAAAACTTCGATAATGTAACCCAACGTGTGAAAAAAATACCAAAAAAAACCTTATGTCGCGTATGCTGCGAAAATTATTAACAATAGAACAAAGTGATGTACTGCAGTTTTATAGAGGACATTAATATCTACAAAAACCATATATATAAGTATTACAGTTATGTTACAATATCTTTTGTCAACATTAAATGGAAACATTGTTTTTAAGAGAATAGGGGATCCTTTGTTTTCCCTCACAAACTTATTTTTTACTTAATCCTTAACCCGTGCAACGCCGGGTACGACCAGCTAGTTTTAAATAAAAATACACTTTTAATAAAATTTTTGTTAAATTATGCCTACTGGTGAGAAGGACTATTTCTTTCGAAACTGTAATTGTAATAAATAAGCCAAATACTCCGGGTGTAGTACAAAGTTAAAATAAAAAATATATTTGAAAAAAATCGGCGGTTTATAAATTAATTTATAATGATTGTAATATTTTTTGTTGTTATAATTTATAGAAATTTCGATACCAGAATTAAGGAGCATTTAAGGAGCGTTTAAATAATAATAATTTACAGTGTTTTCTAATCATCATTTGGAAACAATCAATTATTTCGATATTAATATGGTTTTTCAAATTTTACAAAAAAACATTGGATTATAGTTAGATAAATTCTAAATTAGAAAAAAACTGTTAAAAGAAAATTAAATATTAATCATAACTAGGTCCATTTTGCAAACAGCAATCTTTAAATTTTTTTTCACGTTGGTTCTTGATTATTATTCATCTACCATATAATTATTTTTGATTTTGTTAATGTCTACACTTAGATTTTAAATTTTTAAAATAGGTTGTAGGCTGATGAAGGGATCGTTGCCCTGAAACATTTTGACAATTTATAAAAATAGTGTTTTCTTATTTATTTTATAAAAAAATAGAATAGCCCCCTCTCACTCTCTTTCGGTGGATCCCTGATGGTTCATTAGGCTAATCAGTGCATGTTTGTCCCTGACGAGACTAACACGCATGTGATCAATTATTGGTGGAAGTGTAACAATACTATGGTGGAGGTGTGTAGTGTTGTGAATGTAGTGGTGTAGTGTTGGTCCTGGCGAAGAGACGGGTACGTCTCGAAACCAGTAGACCTAAAATCTGGTAGTGGTTTTTACAAAGTTAACTAACAATCTGTTATAATGTCTAACCACAAAGTTATTGCTTTAAATATTAATAATATTAATAAAAATAGAATATTCTAAAAATGAAAGCTGTGTATCAAAATCGAAGACTGCAACATGTCATGATTGGAAATGGTTAACTTTTCCTGCCTGTACTTAAAATAAAACTTTATTTAAAAAGTTTTGCGGACTGTGGTGAGCTTTCCCCACAAATGTTGGCAGAATGGTTGAAGTGCTCCAAGCTGGCGTCCTGAAGTGCAACCCTCGCACCTCGTTGCCGTTCATAATTAGTTCATGTCAAGACAAGTCTTGTCTCCATTTTATCTTCTGCTACATCACCCAGTTCATCTAATGAATCCGTTTTTTTCTTTCTTTTTACTCATTTTCTTTTAACTCGTAGCGTCTACTTGTCGGTTTGTTTGCTTATCCGTCGAAAAAACTTTGGATCAACGGTATTATAGGTACTTCACTACGAATTTCGAAAATTTATGACAATTGGTTCACAGATGACGGCAAAATTCGGTTTTTTTGGGGAAGAAATCAAAAAATAATTAGATTTTAGATTTTAGATTTCTGCTTAGTTTTGAATAATTCTACATTACTCAAATCTGATTAAGACTATTTTAAATCATTTGACGCTGGAAATTCATCAGGTACGATATTGCTGATAATTGAATCTGTGAAAATCTCGATTGAATTGACTGACAAATGTTTTTAGAATTTAATCTTCAAAGTATGAAGTGTCTTATCAAAGCTCAAAACATCTGACATTTTAGAAATATATTAAATTCCTGTAAGTTTAGTGTTATGTTATGTGTTTTAATTCGTCTTTGATTGTTAAGATTTTCATTCGCCAAAAGGAAAGTAAGAGGACATAAAACGAAAAGAAAATTCAAATGAAGATAAAGAGATATTTTTTGAGATTTTTAACATAGATATTTTTCTAGACATGTTTCATTTTCAGTCAATCAATTATTTGATTACATGATGGTAAACATAATTTACAAAGAAAGGGAGTAAAATAAAAACTTGGTTTTAATGGGTTAGTTTTTATCTGTTTTTTTTTAAATATTTTATTAACATTTGTCTTTGATTGTCTAAGTTCATTATGTTTTTAATATTTTTCTGTTTTTATCTATGCCTGAATTGATTATGTGCCAGGTATTTTAATGTCTTCATTTTATCTTGTTTACATTGTTTGCCTATGACTTTCCCATTTAATTTTTCTGCTACACTTTTTTAAATATTTTTTATTTATTTATTTAATTAATAATATATATAATATATTTAATATTTTTTTACAATCATACATAGACAATGTTTACAAATCAATATTTTTTTGTGTGTATATACCTCACCAAAAAGAATTATGATTCTGTGTGTGGTGAGGGATAACCACTTACCATCATAGGTATAGGTAGTGTAATCTAATTAAATAACAATGAGAAAGAAAGAAAAGAAAATCTAATATATCAAAATCTTAATTAATAATACAATATGTAGAATAAGCAGTCGAGTAAACATTAATATAGAATAAGCAGTCAAAAGAAACCAAACTCAATCACAAAGTCAATTCTCCAATAAATGAGAACCTATTCGGGTTCACTGGGGGAATATGCACACAAGGCGCAACCGCAAAACATTCACCATCAAGCTAAATAAATTGAACAAATCAAGTAATTGTACAGGTATCTTCATCGATTCGTGGGAAGTACTCGACAGTTTCTCCAACGAACAACTCGTATCAGAACCAAAAGAAAACGGGATTGACCAAACAGCACCAAACGGATAAAAAGCCACTCACCGATCATACTTCAGATAGTGAGATCAAATGAATCTCCAAATAATACACCAATAGGTGAATTTGGATTCCCCCAAGGTACGGTCCCTACATATCTACCATTTCTCACTCACATAAAGGACACATCTCAACAAAATTAACGGTGAATTTAGTATTCCATTTGTAATTAGGCTGCACTTTACTTTGTATTCTCCTGAAGAAGGGACCTTTGGTCTTCTTCAGGAGAATCCACACACAAGAATCAAAATTCTTTTTGGTGAGGTTACACACAAAAAATATCGATTTGTAAAGATTTATGCATGATGGTAAAAAAGTATCTATTATATTATTATATATATAGATATAATATTTATTATTATAATTAAATAAATAATATAAAACAAAAATCTCGTAGTGGGGTTTGCATGTAGATAACGGGCTCGAACAGTTATCTACATGCGAAATCCACATCTCCGCCTCAAAAAGAGTGGTCTTCATCAACACTTTGGCCACGAGGGCCCAAAGGGGATATGCCCAAGATGAATATTCTACGGAGGGAAAATGATATAACACTCAGCGAAGCATGGAAGGCACAATGGTTACCAGAAGCGACAGATACAACGCGTCAAAGTTTTACGACGGTTCTGTTCGCCCTTTTGAAAAAACATAACAGAACCTGCGTGCAAAGAATCGCCCTTTCTGCCTTTTGTTCCAAAGCGGTTACAGGGACATGCCAGAGCTCTCAAGAAAGAGACATTATTAAGACAGTTTTTGGTACCAACCTTCAAATAAAGATATGTTGAGATCAGCAATCAAAGGATCGAGATCGCTTATTAGAGAAACAGACGGTTGTGGGTATTAGGACTCGATTGTAGTCCAAGATTGTCGGATAAAGTATACGTGGGGCAAACGGCGCGTACCCATTTCCAAAAGGGTCAACGAGCACAAAAAACGGGGCAGCAAACTCGGGTCATCCGAAAAATCAGGCACTGGATGAGCATTTTCTGGATACCGGCCACCATCATTTTGCATTCGAACCGAAAATCCTTGGAAAGCCTAAGAGTCACCATGCGCGTCTTATCAAGGAAGCACTAGAAATCTACAAGCATCCGATAAACATTAATAGAGATGATGGTCTCAAATTAAAAACATCTTGGTATCCGGCGCTTCAAAGTCATTCTCGTCGCAGACTCCGCAGAGATAGTGATCAGACAACAGACGAATCATACACACAACACAATACAACACAAGATGACTTCGGCACGGTATTGCAAGCCGATACTTAACCACAACACCAACATTCAAGACAACACATCAGCCCTGATGATGGACCCTGCAATGGGATCCGAAACGTCGGCCCGAAAGGTCGTAACAACATGGCATAATACCCCAGTAAAAACAAACTTGAAGATTCTGAGTGGCCGTGAAAACCTAAGAACATTCTTGTTGAGTGTTGTGTTGAGTGGAATAAATTAGAGGTTAATTAGAGATTAATATTGTTTTGATTGTTTTGATATTAATCTTAAAAAATATAAATTTTTGTAAATAGAGAAATTTAATCAAATACTGAATAAGTTAGCGTGAATAACCAGTTGAAAGGCTCCATGGCCCGAATTTAGAGTCGATAATTAGAGATTTAAAGGTTAAGGTACGTCTCAAAAGTGTAATTTTCAGTACAAAATAACAGTTTTAAGGCATACCTTAACATTTAAATAATTAGTATTGACTCTGAATTCAGGCCTGTGTGTGAACGTTAGAAAAGTTCACCCATTATATTTAAAAAAATTAGATTTCTTAAACCGTATCTAGAAAGACATATAAGAAATGAGTGAGTGAATATTTGAAAAAGAATTAATGATGAAGAAAATCAGTATTTTTACTTATAAATTGTCTTCTTAAGTTAATTTTAAATGAAATCATATTTTATTTGGAAAGATACGATTTTCTTTAGATAAATAATCTCGACAGAGATACATAAAAAAGTCTGTCTATCGAAAAACTATTGCCATTACCGGTAGAACATGCTACTGCCTGTAGAGAACTTTAACCGATTAATCTATGATTAACTATATCGACGTTTCTTAGGTAAACCAGAAAGGAATTTAATAGAATACCTGTTTGAAGTTTGGCTTTACATACAAATTGAGCGTATTTGTTCGTTCTTACGTCAGTTTTTTTCTTCAAAAAGTAGAAACGTTGTATTTTTTTTTAAATTTTGTGTTATGGAGAAGAGTATTTTATATGTACTTTTACAAAAAAGTCAAAAATGCATTTTTGGTAAATGTCTTAATTATCGTCGATAACGACCGTCGATATACAAGTCGCCATATTTCATCTACGCACGCGTGCTAAGTAAAATATATTGTTAATAGATTTTTTCTGGGAATTTTTATATGCGATTCATTTTAATTTGTTTCAATCTTAGTCTGAAATGTCTCTAATAATTTTGTGTCTACTGATATGGGGAATATCTGTCTCAGAACTGATTCAGTTCAAGTTCTGGCAATAGCTCTTACATTAAAATTAGGCACAATAATTGCCAGATAGCTCTTACCTGTGTGGAGATATCTGTAGGCGATTTTCGACTTCCGAAAATAGGTATTTTGTATATTTTATTATTTAACGACGGCATTTCTTCTGCTTCATACTATATATACACATCTATACACATTCGTGTTTGTGACTCATTCACGGGTGACGTAGACTATATCATTCCTGTATGTATAATAATTAATCCTATGCGACGTTTAAGTACATTCTGAGATAAACGAATGAAACTGTTTTAAAAAATAATTGCACAGACTATATTAAATTTATAAAAAATATTTTAAATAATTACTAGGCAGACTTTACAGATGAACGGCAATGTTTTTTTAGTACATCTCCATTATTTATATGACAAATTGTCAAATTGATTCGTTCATCTCAGAATGTACTAAACGGCACATTGGCTTTATTATATATACAGTGACGATATGGTAGATACGCCGGGTTCTACGTCAGCCACTCCAGTCCACTCCAGCGTCCAGTCTTTGAATGTTTTCACCGTTTTTTTTCAGTTGAAAAAGTTAATTATTTTAAAATCAGTTCACGCGTCACTAACATTTGCACACGACAAGCGTTTAATGAAGTGAAGTTTTATATTAAGAATCAGAATGATAACATTAAGATTCACGTTTTCTTTTAAACATTGTATTAATCCCGAAAATAATGCTATAAAATCGTGAATTGATACACAACCACACGCCTTCATTTGTAGTTTCCTCAATACCTACCCTTAATTTCTACTGAAACGTAGATCTACCCTACTGTTCCATTAAGTCATTCTAGTTACACTGTAACGCCAGCAAAATTTATGGTGTAGTAAGAAAGCTTCTGTAGTAATTTATTTAGAATCGGCATCGTTAATCGCCAAAAAAAAAAATCGCTCGAAAAGTAATCGATACAGAAAGCTTTTATGCAGTACAACATTTAGAGTGACGTTCAATCTCTATTTTTACTCCCTTTATTACTCGTGGCGTCTGCTTGTCTTCTTGTTTGACGAAAAAACTTTGGATCCATTTTAAACCCCTTTCCCGTGATCCAATAAAGCTGAAACTTTGCAAGCAGACTGGTGGCAACGATCAAGAAGATCTATCAAATTTTCGTTAAAAAAAATTAATAAATTTTTGGATTTTTCAAATTTTAAATGGTTTTTTCATACAACTTATTAAGTTATATGAAAATATTTCAACGCGTCTGGTAGACGCGAAACCTGATTATAGTATATTTTGGATTTTCGGAAATTTTTTATTACTCCCTTTCGTAGCGTCGCCCGACCGAAGCCTAACGCGTAGGTTAAGCGAAAAAAAAATGTTTCAACTAGTAAATGAGAAAGGGAGTATAATAAAAACTTGGTTTTATGGGTTATTTTTTACTTCCTTTCTTTTAACTCGTGGCGTCTGCTTGTCTGACGAAAAAACTTTGGATCGATTTTTAACCCTTTTCCCGTGATCCAATCGAGCTGAAACTTTGCAAGTAGACTCGTGGCGACGATCAAGAAGATGTTTCAAATTTTCGTTAAAAAAAAATAATTATACTATAATTTTGGATTTTTAAAATTTTTAACGGTTTTTTCATACAACTTAGTTAGTTGTATGGAGATCCATAAGGTAGACAGGAAACCCGAAAATGAGAAAGGGAGTATTGTAAAAACTTGGTTTTTATGGGTTACTTTTTTTATTAAAATAAAACACAAATCACTTTGTTTTCACCACTTTATTTTATATTAAATCTATATGTTCGAAGTTCAAACCTTCATTACAAAGATCAAACCTTCATTCAGAAGAAAAAATATTCTTCTAACAATATCTATTTTTACCATTAAAATATATCCTTAATGTATGTTATAATAAATTTCATACCATCAAATTTATGTAGAAGAAATAATCCAAGCACTGTCCAGTGTCCATTGCATTGTAGTATAAACGGAAATTTCACGTGACCAATCAGGAGAATGGGTGCCACGAATGTCAAGTAATCGGTCAGAATGATCGCGCGCATTTGATTCAAATGGTTCTGTTAGCTGGCGATTTTTGCTTATAATTTTTTGCTAATATTAGGTCCTTACATATGAAATTGGCGTTTTGCCGTACTGGCAAATTTGATCTCAAATATCTTCTCTTTGGTTAGGAATTCCAAATCCAAATTTATACAGCTATTTACTCATGTATTTGTGTTTTGAAAATTATAATTCATTGGTTTTTTCCTCAATTGTTTTTTTCTTTGCGTCACTCAGTTTACAAAATGAAAAACTTGAAATATCGCGTTATTTACGAGTACGAGTTCCACCGTGGCACCAGTGCTGCAGAAACGACTCGAAGGATTAATGATGTGCATGGCGACGGTGCCGCAAAAGAAAACACAGTGCGTTTTTGGTACCAACGTTTTCGTTCTGGAAATTTCGACCTGCAGAACAAGCCCCGTGGACGGCCGGAGACCAAAGTTGATAATGAAGAATTGAAGGCTATTGTGGAAATGGATCCATCGCAAACCACATCCGAGTTAGCTGCAGGCTGCGGTGTTAGTGATAAAACTGTTTTAATCCACTTAAAGCAAATTGGTAAGGTGAAAAAGCTTGAAAGGTGGGTACCTCACGAATTGAGTGAAGCAAATCAACAAACGCGCGTTGACTGCTGCGTTGCATTACTCAACCGGCACAATAATGAAGGGATTTTAAATCGAATCATTACCTGTGATGAAAAGTGGATCCTGTACGATAATCGGAAGCGCTCATCGCAATGGCTGAACCCTGCCGAACCAGCCAAACCATGCCCCAAGCGAAAATTGGCTCCAAAAAAGTTACTTGTGAGCGTTTGGTGGACTAGTGCTGGTGTCGTTCACTACAGCTTTCTTAAATCTGGCCAGACGATTACGGCAGATGTCTATTGTCAGCAACTGCAAACCATGATGGAAAAGCTAGCTGCTAAACAACCGAGGCTGGTTAATCGCTCTAGGCCACTGCTGCTTCATGATAACGCTAGACCACACACTGCACAACAGACGGCTACCAAATTAGAGGAGCTTCAATTGGAATGTCTAAGACATCCACCGTACTCTCCGGACCTTGCCCCAACAGATTACCATTTTTTTCGAAATTTGGATAACTTCTTGCAAAGGAAAAAATTCAACTCCGATGGGGCAGTCCAAACCGCCTTCAAAGATTTTATTGATTCCCGTCCGAATGGTTTTTTTAGTAAAGGGATCGATGAACTACCTATGAGATGGCAAAAGTGCATAGATAGCAATGGTTCATACTTTGATTAAATAAATATATTATAATAAAAAAAAAAATCGGCTTTATGTTCCTCCCTTACTAAACGCCAATTTCATATGTAAGGACCTAAGAGGGATTTAAAAATATGCTGCAATTTTATCAATGTTTTAAACTTGCAAACGTATATATTGTAAACGAACAGCTTAAATTATTAATATTCAAACAACACAGTTAGATGAGAACACCTCCATGTTACATTTATATCAGATATAATCCTTATGTAAACTATTTTAATAATAAACATGTTATCCTGACGAATAGTAATTTATTATGAATTGCATATTGTGTGCAAAATCGGGATGAAATAGTTTAATTATAGTTTATGCTGGTTCAATCCGCGCTTTCAATGTACGAATATTTACAAATTGCTGGAAGCTAAAATGGTCATAATTTCATGCATTTCGGTGAGTGGCTCGATAAAACGTTTTATTTCAATGGTCTCCTATCTGTGGTTTAGCGCCAGCCGAACTAATGTGAACGCGGTTTTATTAAATTGTCAGAGGTTTAGGTACCTCGTGTATGGAAGAGACATTAATGAGATTTTCGACTCGACGTAATTACTTCAATTGGATGACGCGCTCCGCACAGACAACTCTTTCGGATATCGTAGTCTTTTTCAAGTCTCAGAGATTCACTGTCTCGCGCTTTCACGCGTAAAGTACGTCAAATTTCAGTCCATTTACCATCGATGAGCTGTTCGCCAGTTTGGCGAGTTAGAATATTTTCAGCAGCAGTTAAAATGAAATAAATGTTGTAATTTAATGACTTCTTTTTTTAAAAGTTTTAGGACTATATTTAGCACATACATCTTAGCCTTAGGCCCGGTTGTGCCATCTGAAGTAAAGGTAAAAAAGTTACTCGAGTAACTTTTTTTACTAAAACGGGTTGTTCCACCTATGGTAAAATATATTTTACTAACATTTTTTTACTCTCCAATATCGGTGGGTAAAGGTAAAATCGTTGGTAAAAAAATGGCCGTCCTCTCACAGCTGATTTGAAAATGTGACATTTGTCCATATAGGTACTTGTCATTTGAATTTTGTCGCTGTCATTGTCGAATTGAAATTTGTAAACATTAAAATGAATCTTTTAATTTCGCGTTATTTTAGCGATGGTTTGACGTTTGTTTGAACTGGTTTTAAACCGCAAAAGTACGTATTGCCAGTGGTAAAAAACTGAAACAAATAAAATTCCATAAACATACGCGGTATTTGAGGTTTATTCCGCTTGGCACCCTATTAGACTTATTATTGGTTTGACAGTGGTAAAAAAGACGTTCCTGCAACCCGAAATCGAGTTTACTCCCGGCTGATGGTAAAAAAAGTTACTCGGGTTAATTGTACTCGAGTATAATTTACTTTAGACGGCGCAACCGGGCCTTACTGTCAAATCGAAAGCCGTGCATGCAAGTTTGAGTTTAAATCCTTTATCAATTTCATGCTGATCTCCACATCAAAATACGCGAGATTAAACTTATCTTAATCTCCGAGATTTATCTCTTCGTATCTCATTCCGTGGACACGGGTCACCTTCTGTCTACAGTGCAAGTATCTCAATCTTCTCGATTCAGGTAAAAAGAGATGTAGGTTATACATAGTTTTAACCTGGATTAGGTTAGTTTGGGGGCTTGTATTTGTGCCGCTGTGGCCTGGACCGGGGGAGGACTCCGGTACCGCACCTAGCGGTCCCGACTCCAAGGCCACAGGGATCCCAATATCGCTTGCACTTTGAAGCTGCAACCAGTGTGTCTAGGGTATATTACCAGATGGTACGCACGTTTTGGTGATGCAGCTTGGTCCAGGTAGCGGTGTCGCCGCGGGGTTCTAACTCCTACTAAATGATGCACTGAATGTAGCGTGTACAAGTCACAAGGAGTTTGTTTAATCAAGATACAATATAAGTTGAAAGGCGTTAATCTTAAATATGATAGTAGCAAGAGATCGCGGGAGCGCGGATCGGTTTTATTAGTGCATATTCAGTACGCGCGGGTTTAAATGTCTAATATGTAACAATCCGTAAAATCGCGACGCGTATGCGGGTTTCGTATGTTGGCGGTTGAGCGAGCGGAACAGGAATGGTGGTCTTCCTGCTCGCCGCCAGTAGGTTTGTTGCTAGTCACGGACGTCAGATGCCGCCTGTGTGGTGGAATCCACCACATTTGCTTTATTTTCTTTGTTCTTATTTATTAGCTGTACATTTTCCTTTCTACGCTTTCAGGGTTTTAGAGTGATGTAGGTAGGAATAAAAATATGAATCAACGTATCATCCGACCTTCCATAATTCGGGCTGGATTCACCCTCGTGTAAAAAATACTATATATTGGCCGCGCTTCTTTATAAAAGGGTTAGTCGCCCGAGGGTGTTCCAGGGGAATACTCTAGCCTTGGGTTGCGACCAACACTGTGGTGTCTGGAGGAGATTTATCCTTTAAGGATACATATGTCCTTTAAGGGCTAGACTGATGATTTTGCTAAGTTCTAAATGTGCAAACGAAATCGATAACTAAACATTTTTAAGTTATCCTGGACCCTCGCGTATTTGTCTCAATAAAAACTCTATGTAAGTGCATAATTAATTTTATTCAATGATATCATCACTGATCCATGAATGTGGGCATTTAGCATAAAAGTTTGTGAATAGACCTTAAGGAGGTTGCATTGAATGTGTATTTGATATGTTGTAACAAAGTTACAGCTCCAACATTGGAGTAAGGAATGTGATCAGAGTGATGATATTGAAGAGAAAATACCTTGCGAACATTGTAGATGTGCAAACATTTGCCTGCCGGAAAAAAGGCCCACGAAAAGAAAATGGCGATCGTTAATATGTGTATACGAGTATACTGTCTCGTTGAACGTTTTAAAAAATTAGATTTCTTTTTTACATATTTTTGTGTACCTGTATTACCTGTTATCTGTCGAAATCCCCCAAACTCAGATGTCATAATATCCCAACCTTCTTACCTACTGTAGTGTTCATCTACAGAAAATATTTCAGGTTTGATACTATAACGTAGTGATCGCCAGGCTCCTATAATGGGATTTCCATTATTAGCTATCAGAATTTACGTGCGTTTGTTTCTATGTAGCATTTCGAGAGATAAAATTACATCCTGAAATAGGTGGCGTGTTTTATAATATTCGTAATGTTTTCGCAGTCACAGTCATCAGCGGGGAATAAAACTTTTTTTAACGGTGCAGTAAAAGACGTGTAAAATTGTAATTTCACGATCGATTTGCCATTTCGACGCGCGCGCGGCGCTTCCCCCCTTTTCCGCCAGCGGAAATCCGAAGAAATCTGGAGGAAATGGCGAACGGACGTCAGCCGAGGAGTCGGATGTATCCGACATGACCTCTGATGAAAACGCCATCCCCGGCGACGCGTGTCGCCAATAATCTGCGCGAGAGTACTGCCCTGCTAGCGTCGCACTAGTGGTGGGCAGAGGGCGTGGATCGGCACTCATGACGAGCGACAGCTGACGATACGGGGCAGTGCATCAATGTCAAGGTGTCTGAGATTTAAAAAAAAGGAAGATAAATTTAATGCCCCATACTTGCAACTAAAACAAGCATTATGTTGATTTCATACCGTTGTATTGTTTTTCAAAATTTTTGCGTAATTTTTGTTTTTTACCTTTTTTTAATTTTATTTTTTCTTTTTTTCTTTTCTTTTTTATATAAATAAATAAATGCTAACTTGGGTTCACTATTTTACATAGTATTCAGGTTTTCTTTACATAGTACATAGTATTTCCTAATGTTTTGTCACATAAATATTTTATTTCGCATATGTTTCCAAATAACATCTATAATTACAACTAATGTTTCATTGTACTGACTGCGTGCGCCTGCTATACAATACGCTCCGTCCTGACGAAGGTACAGCGCTATCGAAACCGGTAGTCGTAAAGTTACTCCAAGTAGTTTATACAATTTTTTAGTTAAATAAAATTAAAACTCATGTCCAATCACAAATTTAAAACTATAAACATCAAAAATAGAGTATTTTGAGTATGTACAAATTTTTCAAGAGCACAATACTGGATTTTATCCCCAAGGGACATCATTAATCAAGATATATTAAAGATGTCTCATAGAGACGGAGCTATATTTTTACATGGGAAAGTAATTATGAAAGTCTTTTTGGTGTTTATAGATCTTATGAGCTATCGTATGGCTAGCTTAAGTGATCACTTTACACAATGTAACGTTCACCATTTCCACCCATTTTCTTTAGTATAATTGTGTTTTTATTGACACCATCAAATGTTACAGTCTTCTTACATTATTAAAATAAATAAAGTACCTACCTTTAACCCTACGTCCTTAAGACGGGCAGATACGGATGTACTTTTTATACATTTATGTACATTTTCGTCTACAGGGAAACTCTCATAGTCCTAGAATCACAGATAGTTTCAGGTGCAATCAATTCTTATTAATGATGCTACGATCACTTGTCGAGTTCGGTCCATTGATGAGTCTGATTAATGAACTGCAATTGACAGCAGATAGATCTCATCATCTTCGACGTCTTAATCCGGGAGGGCTGGGACTCCAAATATTAGAAAAGGCTCTTGCATCTACACCTGTCTTACGCCGTTTTGTTAGTTGACAAGTCACGTACCTTAGTTTTGTCTGAGGAGACCCAAAAAATGTGGAGTCTTCAAAAGCTATGTCTCGGTAGTAGTACCTCTAGCCTTCGCATTAAGTATCCAAATTACCTAATTTGAGATCTTTCTATTTTCATGTAATTCTTTCAAGAGGTATACAATTTTATAATTAAATAAATCACATAAAAGCCGTGATAATGACAGAACTATTAGTTTTACTACATTTACTAGCTGTGACCCGTCAAAAATGACGAAACATTGGCTTGCGTCTTTGCTAAGCCCTAGTATATATTTAAAGCATCTTTTTGGTTTGGTGTGCCGAGATTCAAGCCCCATTTCTGGCGGTTTTTTAGCCGTTAATTAGAACAAAATTACGGACGCTACACGAAGTTACGGAGACAGACAGACGGACGGACGGACGGACAGACAACGAAATTATTATGTTTGATGATTACATGTGACTACGATACCACGATTTTTGAAATAAATTTGCAAAATTTTAAAGCCTAGTCTAAGCTCTAGTCTAAGCATATTCATGGTGTAGTGGCAAATCAAACTGAGCACAAATCTCTAAAATCTGAAAAAAACCTCTAAAAAAACAGCCTTCATTTGAACACCGATGGCATACAATTATCATTTCACGATTATCTATTACCACGATTTTTATGTGTTCCGTACCACTAGAAAAATACTCTGTAGAAGAAGAGGCTCCATGAAGAGGACCTCCCTTATGTCGCTACCATTCACAAATGTTCCTCCGAAGATGCTCGTACCACATTTCAGCATCCTTGACTATTGCTTGACCACTATAACTTGGCGTGCGGCGAATATGGAACTAAAACCCGCCCCGTTCCCTCGTCCTGTCATTCAGTACAATTTTGTATTTGCTCGGGAACTGTGACATCTTGATTACCAATATACACTGAATTATTCTCAATGTCGACACCCTTCAATTAAAGGGTGTCAACATTGAGAGAGTAAAACAGTTTAAGTATTTGGGCAGTATTATTACTGACAATCTGGACCCTGATACGGAGATCAAATGCAGAATAGAGACAGCCCGTGCATCTTTTAATAAGATGAAAAGTCTACTCTGTAATGACGACTTAAACTTGAAGCTCAGACAGAGATTGATCAAATGCTATGCATGGTCAGTTCTACTTTACGGTGTTGAAGCATGGACGCTGAAGGTGACTACTCTAAATTGCCTAGAGGCGTTCGTCGATACATCTTAAAATGTTAAGGATATCTTGGACTGACATGACTAGTAATGTTGAAGTTTTACGTAGAGCAAATACAAACAGACATTACTCAATATAGTAAAGCTTCGTAAAATTTCATATTTTGGTCATATAATGAGAGGCGAAAAATACTCCATCCTTCAGCTCGTCATGAAGGGGAAGATTGAGGGTCGCAGAGGGGTCGAAAGGAGGCAGCATTCCTGGTTTCGAAACATCAGAGAGTGTACCGGGATAAGAAGCGTGGAAGAGCTGTTCCGCACTGCCCTGGACAGGGAAACTTTCTCCCAGATGATCGGCGACGTCGAGGGGATCCGACAGGGCACATGAAGAAGAAGAATCGATGTTTGGCAACTGAATTTTTGTAGTTCGACTGGCAACCATCGGATATACCAAAGTTATATCTTAGTTATCAATAATCGGTACAATCAGATGCAAAACCCAAATATCGAAAATAACTGATTAAAATAACAGTTTAACCTTCTCTATCCTGGACTCTTGACCTCACTCCCGCCAGAATATCACACCCCTATGAAATAAAGAATCATCCACTTCCTACTTTAAGAATTCTCGGTTTCGGAATTGTCAGCCACGCACTTGAATTACTCGGAGATAAGAACAGATGACAGTCCGATGGCGAGATGTCTGGAAGATACCGGGGTGGGAGAGGGTTATTATATTAGGTCGTGCGATGTCCTGGAAGAACGGGATATCTTTACGATGTACTCGTAACATTACGCGATATCTCGAGATTGAAATGCGCTGTTTAAGAGTGTCGCGAATTCACGGTTGTTTAGCATAGACATTACTTGGGATCGTTGAAACCCTCCGTTGCGTTGGCGAAAAACGTTGCGACCCTCGTAACCCAGCGGGCATGACGCTGGCTTCTCACACCGAGGGTTCCGGGTTCGATTCCCTGTGAGGTCACAATTGATCTATGTGATTTACTTAAACCTGGGTATTTTATGATGTGTTTCGACTCTGTAATAGGACTTTGGCCTGTTGAAGCGTACAAATTTAAAAAAAAAACATTGTTCTAAGTTAAAGGGTTATAGCAACCTGGGGGCCTAAAATTTAGTTCGAAATGTGCTAATTTTTTTTATAAAGAAGTGATTAATTAATATTTTAATAAGCACTAATTTAAATATTACTTTATTACCAGTTTCTGAGATATCTCTACATGAGAGAGTACGGTCATTATCCTTGGCTCTACCAAACCGAATTTCTCCAGGGTATGCTTGGCTATAATAGTTTAGAGACTAAAGGTCGACCAAATCAAAAGACCATTCCCTAGCTTTGTCCGGTAAGAAGAAAGCGGGGGAAAGTTGCCTGGCAAGCCCGTATTACAAGCCTCAATATGATATTCCAAATTAATATATATTTTTTAGTTTAAAAAAGGTTACTTACTTACTAGAAAAACTTCTTTTGTGTTCATTTTTTGCATCGTAACAACACACATATTTTTTGCGCACACTCTTTTGAATGCGGTCTAGCTATAGAAGGCATGTGTATTTGATTACGCATTTTCATACATTGTTGCGCGGTATGATCGATAATCCTGAAATTATGCGAAGCCATTGGTTTGCACGTTCCTGATAATTACCTTAGACATCGTCAGCATAGATTGTTTCATATTCCAATATATGCCGATGGTTATGCCTGTTGGAAGAGCCAACACTATGCTGAACAATATCGCTTTGGGTATTGATATATTCCATGTGTCTAAAGGGTCCACAAAGCAGGATTCTCTTACACCTTTGACCAGATTTTATGTTATTTTAAATTAATTAAATATTCTTATTTTGTATTGTTTTATATAAAAATTCATAATATGTATGCCTTAAACACTTAGTTTTTAATGTAAATATTATTAAGTAAATAAATTGAATTGAATTATAAAAAAACAAGATGACCACGCCATGTCCATTTCCGTGGAGCTCCTCTGCCGTGACTGAGATGCAACATTCCCTAGTGTTTGCCCGAGACAGAAAAGAAGGTCACGTATTTATTAAGATCAAATATGTATAATGCAGCATATTCGATTTGGAAAAAATAGTTTCTTGTATAATTGGGAGTAATACGAAAAAAAATTCTGCTAAATTTTTCCATAAACGATAGTTATTACTGAAGAATATTGCATCTCATCCATGGCGGAGGAGGACATGACGCTGCCATTAGTTTTTTTTTAAATTTTTCAATAAAATAATATTTAAATATGTACTTTAAAAAGTGTCTTTCTAAAACAATCAAACACCTCCTTAAAATCATCCAATTTATACCTTAATTAAATATTAGGCATACAGGGTGGTGTTAATGGAGGATTTTTCATATTCTAATGTTTTATTTTAGTGAAAACAAATATAAATTTGAGATCCAAAAGGTTCCGACTGCAATTTGATATAGTTATAGCGTTTATATTTTTTCACGCTTCACCATTTCCGCCAAAGTTATCTTGAATTAAGAAAATCCTTTTTATGATTCGGACCACGTTGATTTCCACGTGCAGAGAATGGACGATCACGCGCGGAGAGGCGCTCGTTAGGGCGGCGAGGGTTGGTCCGGGTATGCCCCGCCATAAATGAAGCTGAAACGAAAATTCACCGAATTATTAAAACATTCACCAAAATACACGAGGGAGGCTCGTTCAAAGAACACACTCCAAACACTACACGTAGATAGAGATCACTGAATTATTCGGTGATTGTTGACGCGATTATAAAAAACTAACCCATAAAAACCAAGTTTTTATTATACTCCCTTTCTTTGTAAAATATAACAACAATTAAAGACGAATTAAAACATATAACATAACACTAAATTTAACATATTTCTAAAATGTCAGATGTTTTGAGCTTTGATAAGAGACACTTCATGCTTTGAAGATTAAATTCTAAAAACATTTGTCAGTCAATTTAGATTTTCGACATTCGTAGTGAAGTATCTATTATGTATACCGATGGAGTAATTCAAATTTAGAAAATATTCCGCGACGTTATCGGGCCGCCGTTGCTAGTAATTAAACTTTTCTAATGATTCCAATTTGAAAAAACCAATAAAATTTCTAAGAATCCGAAATTATACTATAATTATTATTTTTTTAACAAAATTTGATAGATCTTCTTGATCGTCACCACGAGTCTACTTGCCAAGTTTTAGCTCGATTGGATCACGGGAAAAGGGTTAAAAGTCGATCGAAAGTTTTTTCGACAGCAAGCCGGCAAGCAAGCAGACGCCACGAGTTAAAAGATAGGAAGTAAAAACGCGGGATTTATTTATTTATTTATTTATTTACGCCCAAGTGGCTTTCACAACATGAGTAAATATTTGAAAACAAAATAAAAACAGTCAACAAAATGTAATTGAAAAGTTTGATAAATAATTAACTTAATGCAAGTAAGAAAACATACATGGTTAGATATAGGTACATATACAAAATACAATACATATACTTGAGTACATACATACAAAAACTTGAGTAATATCTGTGATGGGTGAAATAAAAATATAGTTAGGATTGGAATATGTGACTTGTAGTGTAGGAATCTAAGAAATAATTTATTTGTGATTGCATTATGAATTCAGGACGGCAGGGCGTAGAGCTTTTAGTAGCGAATCTTAATATTGTGCTAAACTGGAATTGAAAATATCAAAAATATTTTTGCATAGACTAGGCAATACCATTTTATATAAAATGGTATTGCCTAGTCTATGCAGTCTGGGTACAAAATAGTTAAAATGTGAGTTGGTTCTAGTGTTGTTAAAATAAAATAGTGTAGGTTATCGTGTAGCTCTTTCAGGCGCATGCAACATAAACAAACACCGAATATCAGGGGTGTCAAAATGCGAGTTAATAATTTTGTAGAGTGAAATCAAATCCGATAAAACTCTCCTGCTGACCTTATTTACTTTATTATTGTTATTAAATATAAGGAACGACTGGATGTCTATATTTAGTGTAAACAAAATGAGTGGGAAGGAGCAACTTCAACAATAATGACTACACAAGGCATTCGTGCGAATTGCTTACATTGAAAACCATGTATGACATTTCGTACTCGATGTTGTCAGCAAAGAAAATAGGAGTAGTACATTTTAGAAAAAGGGTATTTTTGCCTAAATTTGCAAGGATTTACCCAAGGCTCCGTAGACATTTTGACAGATTTATACGTTCACATGCACAGACAATGCAGTGCATAGCTTTATTCATGTGGAATCTGGAAAAATCATCAGGCATACGTTTTAAAGTAAATTGATACAGATTTTAAATGAAGAATTAATCGCAAATTACGTTACGCTGAATATTTTTAAATATTTTGTAAGGACGGATTATCAACAGGTCGTTAATAACTCTGATAGAAAGATAGTCTTAACTTTTTGTGTTTAAAAAATTGAGAAACATTTTTTGATTTTAATTATTGATTATTTTTATATAAAGATACAATGAAAACACTGAAAAAAGAAACATATTTTTTCTTACTACCTACTCGTGTTTAGAAAAAGAGTATAAATATGAATTTTATAAGTATGCCTTAATCTAAATAACATTTATTCAATTCAAGAAAGCATATATTTAATATGAAGTAGTAGTACCTAGGTTCGAACTAATTTTTATATATGAATGAAAAGAATAAAGCACATGCCTACTTATTTTTATTTTTTAGAGCAAAAAATTCGCTTTTCTCAATAGGTGATTTATGTTTTTGTTTCACAATGCAGTTTTACTAAAGATGTTCTGCATTAAAATTTCCCAAAACATCAAATACGAATTGCTTTACTGCTTTTGTTAATTGCGCCAAATTTTCAGTCCACTATCTTTGAAAGTCTCTGCTGATACAATAGTTTTTTATTTCCATTAGCCATGTGACCTAGGTTCTAGCTATTACTGATTTAGGTAATCCTAAGACACAGAAACACACTTTACTTTATTTAATAATAATAGATTGTAAAATATTTGTCACTAGTCAAATGTAGAGTGAATCTATTTGTGAAAATTACCGCTAGACCAACCAGGCAAGCATATTTATACAACACTTTAACCTTGAGTTACGGAGCGATGATAAATTGAAGCGTCATCCCTTAGTAAGCTTCAAGCAGCCTGAAATATAATTAGTTATTTCAGTGTTTCAAAACCCAAATTTAGTGAAACGAAAATACAGTGTGCTGTTGCAGAGAAACTTACTAAAATATTTACATATTGTTTGACGCCACTTACACACCCACAGATTGGCGCGCGGCATGATTTATACACGGAAAATATGGTTCTAGATGTTTCACAACTACTTTAATAGATTTCTAAAACAAGCGAATAACTTAGTTCACGTTAAAATACATTATGTGGCCCGTGTCCACGGGATGAGACGTGGTGTGATATATCTCAGAGATTTAGAGATAAATCTCAGTAACGCGTACTCGTGTTGAGAATTTGCTCTGGAAATAAAAGTCATAGATCACTGGTTGAGATCGGTAGGGCTGACTCGTTTGATTGAACAGCGAGAATCGACCTATTTATATTATTTACAAGTACTGTGCCGACCATTTAGGGTGTCTTACAATGTGTAAGGCTGAAAGATCGCTAAAAGAAACAAAATAGTTGTTTGGTAGAAAAACCTAGTCATTTATAATACATAATCATATTAATATTAAACAATTTTTATTAATCAATTAGAAAAGACATACAGAAAAAATCAAATTAACGAAAAAATATTTAAAAGCCACCATTCGAGTCCCGGTGGCATTTAAATATTTTTTCGTTAATTTGATTTTTTCTGAATGTCTTTTCTAATTGATTAATAAAAATTGTTTAATAATTCACAGAACTTTATTCTAAAATTGCAACATCACAATAAGAATGTGTTTTCTTTAATATATTAATATAAATTGGGAGGGGGGAAAAGTTGTCTTTATTACCCGCCGGGTCTTGATAAATAAATATGCAAAATCTGGGTCAGATCGGTCATACGGTGTAGATATATGTGTTATCAATTTAGATTTGCGAAAATCATCTAAAGCATTACCTGTTAATCTTTGTTACCTGTTTTATCTTGATTTTTAAGTCACTCTTAATTTTTCTACTGTTGATCTGCTTATCTAGTGTTGAATGCAGGCTTCATTTTTATGAAAAATCTTCGTTTTTTATAAATCCTTGTTCCTCGCGCTTTACTAACAACTTTACTCAACAAAATTCTTGATATTATCTGGCCATTACGTCTTACGACTTGTAAAATGCCTGCATATAACAGTGTTCTTCCGAACAGATTGAATTTTTTATGAAAGTCCCTCGCAGTTCGCCGTATACAATGGCTATCTACACTGTGTAATACGGTATTTACAAAATTGATGTTATATTCGCATTTAAGTTTTTGATTGAGATTTCTTTAGCTGTTTTTACGTTAATATGAACTAGTTGAAAAAGCAGCTTTTAAAATCTAAGCGTCGTGCATAATCCAAGAACATGGTCCCACGGGTTATAAAATCCGTCTGAAAAGTATTTTTCGATATAATTTAATGTTTTGATAAAAAAATTCAAGATTGAATTGCTTTAAAGTTTCGAAAATTGTATCATACATTTCGAATGTCAGTCACTATTTTAACAACCACAGAATAAGAATACCGATGAAAAAGAGCAAACCATAAATATTATGCAATTTAAATTTTATTGTTTTATGGTTTGGTGGCAAGGCAGTCGTGGGGGCGTTCCACGGGTTTGTGCCCCGAATACTCGCCTACTACGGCTCATCAGGGTTTTAACTCGTTGTGTCATGGTTTGGTGGCAAGGCAGTCGTGGGGGCGTTCCACGGGTTTGTGCTCCCGTATACTCGCCTGCTACAGCCTTCAGAGTTCAGTCTATATTCTTGTTGTTATCTATAATTTAAATACTTATCCATAGATACTTGTAAAAATCTTATTAAAAATAAAAATAGATCGTTTGACACATGAAAATCTGTAATGTGTAATATTATATTTAATACTTTTTATTCAAGCGTCAATTATCTTTATTTTTGTAATCAGGACATTCAATTATATCGAAAAATACTTATTTACAGACGGATCTGATTTATAACTCGTGGGACCATGATTTTTTTTGGATTTAGCCAAATCTTATCTTATGGAAGGTTAATGATTTCAATGCGATAAAACATTATATTTACGAGAATTGCTTACCTACCTTGAAAATCGCGAATTTCATTGATACGTAATTGGCAAAGCAAAAAAAAAATGGTTTTGTCAACTTTACAATTATCGCGTTTCGCATGATGTCTTCTCCTGATTCAAATCGGATCTCTTTTAGGGGCATTCTTAATTTGAGGAATAGCCAATAATCACACGGATCCATGGGAGCCTGAAAAACAAGGGAAATGCTGTGTCTGCCCAAAAAGCCTGAGTCAGATGCGAAGTATATGAATTTCCAAAGGAGTTGGTTGTGCTCCATCGTTACCAGCTTAGACACAAATTTTACGACAGTCGACAAAGCTTAAATACTGAGTTGAAATTGAATGTAAAGAACTAGTGCTTAATTCTCACCTCATTTGCAATTTTTCGGACTATATATGACGATCCTTTATTACCAAAGTTCGCAGTGGGTTAATCACATTGTTGTTTCGGTTTGTTGAAGGCCTGTTGGGACGCAGTTTGGTATCCATTGATGTACGGTCATCTTAAAAATTAAAACCACTACAAGCATTGATTTAACAGTAGTATGCTTGTAGCATCGTCTCCGAAAGCCTATTAGATCTTGCGAATGGTTTCCACATGTGTGTTGCCAGGCTCTTGGCAAAATTTAATGCAAAAACGCTGCTCGAGCGATAATCCGATAGGCTCCAACTACACTTGTTCACCCAGAGGCTGATTGCCAGCGAGGGACGCTTTCTGCATGCCGAAAAAAAGACACACAGAGGCGCTTGAATATCCACTTTACACTATATCTCCATCAAAGGACACTTCGGGGCTTGATTTTTTTTGACGGAAAAAATAATTCGATAAATTTAGTTGTGGATATTTTATACAAACCGTATGTTTTTCCGAGAAAAGTTTCTCGACGTTTCGTTGAATGCTTATTCAACGTCACCAGGAGGACGACCTTTACCCGCGGAGATAGAGGGCGGACTGATTACTGCTTTCGAGGGCGTAAATTATATTATTTATTTGGCGCCCTGTTCTTACGACATTGATTGATCCCTTGTGAGACCCCTGAGAGTTGCAGTAATGTCCGCCGACGTAACTTGTACATATTGCACACTGGCGACCTCTATTGTAGAAGAAGTGAACACTCCACAACAATGTGCATATAATTTACGCCCTCGAAAGCAGTAATCAGTCCGCTCTCTACCTCCGCAGGTGAAGGTCGTCCTCATGATGACGTTGAATAAGCATTCAACGAAACGTCGAGAATCGTTTCTCGGAAAAACATACGGTTCGTATAAAATATCCGCAACTATTTACAGTTAAATATGTCTAACGACCGTAATAACAACCTTAACTCTTTAATTCGATATTAATTGAATACCGCAGTATTGTGACACTTGTGACTATAGATTTTCTTGCTATCTACGGTTACCATCTTATTTGCAATATGTATAAGCGTTATGTATGAAGCAGCAGATTTCTTAAATTGGTACATCTCTTGATAATTACCTCTCAAAGCAGGTCACGAGGGACTTAAATTAATTTATGATGAATGACTTGGTGTGATAAATTTCAATATAACGACGCGTACCTGTCTCCAGACCGAACTGTAAACTCAATCAATCACACTTTAATAAATGAATTTACATTGACACTGACTACGTCGGCGAGAGTCATTTTTCTCTTCGCTTCTTTTGTTTGGCGTTTTTTATATTTCTACTTGTCGTCGCCCGCTGGGAATTAAATTATGCCATATTCTGCCGTAAAGCTAAAGGTAATTTTACCCACGTTTAGGGTGTTTTTTTAAAGACAAAGAACTTTTAAATTAAACAAAACAAATAAAAATTATGGTAATGGCCACGATTTTGAATTTTTAGGAAATATAATATAATCCCATTAATGTTTAAAAATCGGTTGTTTGTTTTTTAGAGGTTTGTTCTTTAAATTGATAACACTTCTCTCCAGCGACAACCAATTTGACCACTGGTAGATAATTTGTATAACAGTTTGGTTTGTCATTTCACCTTGAATAGACTTATGTCAGAACAACGCTTGCTCCGGAGGCTTAATTTGTTTTTTTTTAGCTGTGAATTCCATCGAAATTACGGACGTTACTCGAAGTTACGGATGGACAGACAAACAGACAGATAGATAGACAGACGGACGGACGAACGGATGGACAGACGGACAGACTACGAAATTATTATGTTTGATGTACGACACATTCTTGTGATGGGAGAAAAATAACCAGCTTTATTAGAATGCAGTTGATTATTGTATAGTTCTAAACTTCTAAAAAAACACCCTTTACTTACATGTAACTGAAAAGTGTCTTTAAGCAGCTACTTCATATAATAACAAGATATTCAGTCAACTTTGGATATTGCAATTTTGAAAACAACAACAGAGAACACAGTACCACGACTCTTTAATAAAATACCGGAGCACGTCAAGAATATCACCCAACCTGCAAGTAGAGGAAGGGAAATAAGGAAATTCCCACTAAATAACTTGACTCTGGAAATTTAGACAAATCACATGCCTCATTTTGCCTTTTTATTTTTACTATGAGCTGTTCCATGATTTTTTTATTTATCTTGAACTCAGTGATTCATATTGATGTTCATTTTTTTTTATTTTATTATTTAGATCGGTTACGTAGTCTCATTACTAAGTTTATTTTTAAGTTTTGTTATGTTCGTATAATATTATTATCTTTAACATTTTTATTTTTTTCTGTCACTAAGATTATTTATAAGTTTTATTATGTTCATATACTATATTTTATCCTATGTAAATTATACCTACTACTAAATATGCAATGTACTTATGAAAGAAACGGAAAAAATGTGCTGATAAGCTGTACAAGGCTTGGCATGATCTATAACAATAGAAAATACGTATAAATTAAATAAAAAAATATAATAAAATGTATAAATATTTTCTGTTTAATATTATTAACAGTGTGTTGGACAGCCCTTTCAGATCTCTCTCTCAAACGAGACAATACGTATTTTTTGTAGGTAACCATAGAAATAACTATGCCGTAAACTTACCGATAGAACAGATGCACCGGCTTGGTAACAATATTTAAAATCTCGTTGACAATTTTCGTTGCAGGAGCAAAACTGAATTAGAGAAATATTCAGTCTTGGAATATGCTTAGTTCTGAGTACAATTTAGTGTACTGAACTTTTTTGTGTTAATTTGAATTTTTAGTTATTTATATCTATTTTTTACTAATCTTATAATTCTCTATTTGTGAAAAAAAAGGGTATTTAAATTTTTTTTTGACTTATTGTTGCTAATTTTTGTTTATTTTTAAAAACCGTGTTATTTTTATCATAGAATTTTTTTTTAAATATGTCCTGTTAGATATGAATAACATACTTGTGCTCTATATGTCAAAGCCCACTAGGGCGTTGATAGTAAATAAATATAACGAGATAAGTGTTTTAAGGTTTATTAAAATAGGAAGTCAATGTGTAGAAAAGCATTAATAGTGACCAGCAGGAAAGCCAAAGGTAAGATGAAGCTACAATATTTTGCAGTGACACACATGTATTTCAGAAACGCAAAACTGTAGCGAAATGGCTCTTAAAAAACTTACCCATAAAAACCAAGTTTTTATTATACTCCCTTTCTCATTTACTAGTTAAAACAGGTTTGGCGCTTAGCCCACGCGTCGGGCGACGCTACTTAAGGGAGTAATAAAAAATTTCGAAAAATCCAAAATTATACTACAATTATTAAATTTTTTAAACGAAAATTTGTTAGATCATTTTTATCGTCGCCACGAGTCTATCTGCAATTTTCAGTTCGATTGGATCACGTGAAAAGGGTTAAAAATCGATGCAAAGTTTTTTCGACAGACAAGCAAGCAGACGCTAAAAGTTAAAAGAAAGTGAGTAAACAGGATCCATGGAGGAAAATTCACGAGATGGCCAAAACAGGCCGGGATTGTAAAACCAATAGTGATGATGATGATAAATCCAATGATGCAGTTTACGAGTTTAGCTCAAAATTCTGTACATTTTTGTCAATAATTTTAGTTGTTTTATGTACCGCATCCCATTAATAGTGAATTCTAAATAGCAAGGGGCATAAGATTGATTGCTTCCGACTCGAATGTGATTGCCTTTGTTTGAAAATGTTGTAGCTGGAAGGACTTCATTATTGATCTTAGATAATGTCCAAGTAACAGATATTTCATTAGTGTCATTTGTTCGATATTCTCGAGTGTAATTAGCTCGTGTATTGATTTACGCAGGCAGTGGTAACTTAGGAATAACAACTTTGAGCAAAATCTTCGTGTTTCAAGGTTTTCTTTATTAATCTTTCAGATTATTAAAAAAAAAAGACAAATGTTGTTTTGCGTACACACCTAGAATATCCCATTACGGGGTAATATTCATTACAACAAAAGAGCTTAAATAACGTCCATTACAATAAAATTGATTTGCTATTGTTATTTGAAGACTCTTTAGAGAAAAACAGTTTTTTATAGTTTCAAAGTCCATATTTCTTTCATTTATGCTCTTTTTATATAAATATTGAATCAATTTTTTACTATATAAACATATTCTCTGTATGAACATTTATTAAATTTTTTGTACTGAAAAATTGACAACGACGTTTTTTGACGTTCGGCGGGCGGATATTCCTGTTTCTTGCGATGGATAAACAGACATAAATTAATAAATTTATAAAATTTATAATTTTTTAATTTTTTAATTGAGCTATTACTGCGGACCACGACGGTTTTACCCAATTCTGATTTATTATATAAAATAATACCCCAAAAAGTGAAGGTCAGTTTCACAAAAAAAAGTGACATTCATTGTTTTCAGGAGGAGTCTTCATTTGCATTCTGGCAGAGCTGACTTTGATGGTGATGGTCACCCAAGTAGAGTGTTCCGAGGAAGAACAAATTTGGTTTTAAATGACATAATCTATTCTCTATTTAACGGTAACGCTAACACACGTGTCACTTAATAACCGGGCAATATTCCGGTATACGAGGACAAGTTATTTTTATGTTTATAAAATTGTTATGCAAATGCGAGCTGTGTAACGTTCGCACACAAAGCTCGCCACCGCGGGTCGTGTTGATATTAGTTTTCAGCTCCCGGTAACTCGTTGCAGAAACAATTTATGAACAAACAGTAAAAATATTTTGCAAGGAGCTGTAACCGGTTTTATGTTATCCTTTTTATTTGAACTATACCGTATTTTTACTTTTATGGACACAGTTTTGAAATAAATATGTTCATAGACTCGTGGGTGGACGTTTATTTTCAACTGTAAAGAAAGCACATCGCAAACTTTAAAATGTACGAGTAAATTTATATTTATTTGATACATGTACAAGATCTGTACATAAAGCGTAATGGGAACTTTTAAAACTTTATTTTGATTTATTTGGCGCTTAATGTATTATGTCGTGTCACGTGTCGTGGCTGCGGGAGGAATTTATGGAAACGTTGGAATTGAATAACGGATTTATTAATTACTGATTATTTAATTAATCAAACGTAAAAAGTCATTTAACATTATTTGACTTAACGCTATTATTTCAATTAAACTATTTTATAAATTTATCACTCGTAAATAGATACTTTATAATCGCATTCACTATTCACTAGAATATTCCATTCAATTTCCGCACGTATTATTCGCTCCGGTTTATTTCGCTAAGTAACAACTTTCCAGAATATTCGCTGTCGAATTATCGCTCGACTGGTCACACTGGCCTGCAGCTCGCGGGTGTCTTCACCTCTGTTATTGCTGTCAAGCGTGCTAAAAACAACAACAACTCTACTCCCGGGCGCGTCTTATTTATATCTAGCTAATGCTGATATCGAAACTTCTAGGCGTTTCTAGTGTTTAAGGAGAATTTTCTCGTGGCTTCCAAGCTTTTGCAGATGTTTCTCGATGCTTCCCGAAAGCCGTACGCTAGGCCATTCTGGAATCTTCGATAGTGTTGTGATCATTTCAAACAACTGTCACTTGACATGAGTGCGTGATTCTTTTTAGCCTCATATTTATATTTTGTTTGCAAAATCTAACCTACTAAGCCATCCGGGTACGTGCGGGAAAAATGACTTACAAATAAAAAAATCTTTTTCATTAAGAGTAAAATGATTTTGTAGTGACATCTATACCTATAAAACTTAATGTCTCTCTGTCTATTCTCTATACACATCTACACCGTTTGTCTGATCTGACCCAAATTTTGCATACTTATTTTTTAGGATCCGGCGGGTAACATAGGCGACATTCTCCCTACTAACAGTTAGTTATTAATATAACTGATGAGAATATGCTTTATTCTAACCACTAATTTGTTGAAAATACTAATGTGTTTTGGCGCCAATAATCAAATTATCAGGAACTATGGAACATGAAACATCAGGAACTACGTATACTAACAATTAAAAATCAAAAATTTAAGCATAGACGATAACCAAATTTAAAAAAAAATATAGAGATTAATAAATAATTGGCCTCGAAACATGTTGGTATTTTCAACGAATAAGTGGTGAAAAAAAAGTAAATTCTGATCAATTTCATAAATGTAAAAAAATAAATACCGATTAAGAGTAAATAAAAAATAAATACAGATTATAGATAAAAAGTTTTCATGACAATTGCACACGGTCAGTTTATTACTTTGCTGCCAAGACTTTTATTACCTTACCTAACTTAATGTAAATCACATATCATTAATGGGTTTAAATTATCTGAGGTAACTTATAGGAGACCATGCCCTTATCATCAGAATTTGACAAATTGTATTTGGGAAGTCAAATCTGAAATGTTTATAAAATCTTTTTAATTTTAATCCCGTGGACTGCAAATATTTTAAAATAAAATAAATTAACGTTCTGATTTTTATTTAACTGTATTAATTTTTCAGAAAACAATAAAGTTTATTATCTACGTCTGTGGTGCTTACGTTTTTGTCCTTATCGTTAAGTAGTATCTTTAATGAGAAGTACAGTTGTTTGCTTAAGAGGCCCCAGTACATGATTTTCATTTGCTCTCGATTTTGCTAAATTTGACGTAAACTTATTAAATCATTTTGCAAAATCCATAGCTAAACAGGCTATTAATCAATTTTATTATGATAAAATTCATTCACTTTTGAAGCATTTCCTTAAAAAAATATGAACAAACATATTGTAATAACATCAAAAAAATTATAACCCCGAAACACTATTTTAGTTTTCATGCAATAGAGTTATATTTGGTACACTAATCTCGTATTTTCAAATAAAGACCATATATTTTATTTACAAATTGATTGTATAAAGTTTGAAAAAGAAGTGGTGCTATTTAGAGATTAATATTTTACGATAAGTTGTAAAATATATCGTTTTAAAAAATACAAAAATTAAACGTTCTGTTTCCTGTATTGCAATATCCATAAAACCATTTAAATATCGATTATTTTAATTAAATTTTACATTCGTAGTAAGAAAATTTCACTTTCATTAATATAAAAATATTCAAAAAATTATACTTCATACTCGAGAATTCGAATTAATTAAATCGTATTGTCAGTTATGGCCGTGCGCGGCGCGCTGGGCGTGGGGAGCCACGCACGATTTAATTAATTCGAATTTTGAGTATGAGGTATAATTTTTTGAATATTTTTATATGACAGTGAAATTTTCTTAGTACGCATGTACAATTTAATTAAAGTAATCGACGTTTTAATGGTTCTATGGATACTGCAATATAAGTCAAAAAAAGTTTTATTTTTGTCTTTTTTATAACGATATATTTAACAACTTGTCAAAAAATATTAATGTCTGAATAGCACCACTTCTTTTTCAAACATTATACAATCAATTTGTAAATAAAATATATGGTCTTTATTTGGAAATATACGAGATTAGTGTACCAAAGATAACTCTATTGCATGAAAACTAAAATAGTGTTTCGGAGTTAAATTTTTTTTATGTTATTACAGTATATTTGTTCATTTATTTTTTAAGGAAATGCTTCAAGAGTAAGAGTAAGAATCTATCATAATAAAATTGATTAAAAGCCTGTTTAGATATGGGTTTTGCAAAATGATTTAATAAGTTTACGTTAAATTTAGCAAAATCGAGAGCAAGTACGAAAATCTTGTAATGGGGCCTCTTTAATTTTGAATGAATTGTGTGTGGATTATCATTAATACAAGGCATTTATTTGTCTGGATAAAATCTTGTTTTTAAATTTTTTTATTACATAACAGATTGCTCCATTTACTATGCAAGTTATAACTTGTGAGTACCTATGTGGAGGCGCTCCTCTGCTTGATGCATTCAATGCTATCATTAAATACATCGACATGATCGCTCAGTTCATTTAGGAGTTGCACACTGCGCGTTAGGGTGTGCTTATTCATTACATCCATTCTGCATTTTGGGATATGAAATAGCGCGTGATCTCGATTTCACAAATAATTATTTGGTACAAACGGGGCATAATTCTCTAAGCAAGTTCGGAGCATCAATTATATTTCTAAAAATTTTAACCCCTAACATGACTAGGTCCTCCTGTCTGCGCGACTCGAGGCTGCGGTAGTTGCATAATCGATATTTCGTCCACTTTCCAATGTCCCATAGAGCACATACGTATTCTCGATGACAATACATAAATTATCAGATTCACTAATTAATCAATCAATCAATTATAATAAGGTAATTAATGAAAATTTTAGATGGGAAATCTGTTAATGACCTCACCAAAAGATTTTTTCCTGCCGAAATGAGTTTGTATGTTGGGTAATAAGACTAAGTAAAAGAAAATTATACTACACGAATTTAAAAAAAAAAAAAACTCCCTTTTACTTAAATGTAATAAAAAGATAAATATAAATTTTCGGCCAAAAATGTTTTGCATCTGTTCAAATCAAAACGTGGGCGCTTTTCTTCCATCAAAATAAGAATTCTTTAATCTAAGTATATGAACATCGTAAGCGCCCACGCTTCAATTTGGAGAGTGAGGTAAAAATTTTTTGGCGAAAATCTATTTTTGATTTTTTACTACATTTAAATATAAGCGTAATTTTTTATAAATATTTTTTTCATGTCATATAATTAAATAGCTTATTTCTACTATGTTTATCCTACGATGAATTCGTTAAATTTTGTATTATATATTCAGATAAATAAATTGTTTAAACATTGACCTTTATAGATCCTGCTTGTAATATTAATAGATAAAGTTTTTTAAACTGTTCGAATATAACTATTACGAGTGAAAAGGACAAATTTTTCGAAAAAAGTTAAGTGAACATATATTCGTGAATTTGTTCCCAAATCACCGTTTTTTACTAAGGTAATTATTTGGTGAGACACCTTCTGATATTTTCTCCCCAAGTACTTTTGTCTAGACTAACATTTTAAGATAAGATTTCTTACTGCACACACCTTTCCACCATAGACGGTGATTATGCTGCTGTGAGAATGTTATTGATATGCATAATAGTTAACGTCTCTTAGTTTCGTGGCTGTAAAAGATAATTTGATAAAAAAAGTAAACGTATTCTTGAGAGATTTTAAAAAAGCGAATGAACGAAGAGACGGTAACTAACAGATAATATTTGTATAAAATGGTCCTCGATTAAATATAATTTTTTTATTAGATTGGTCCTCGTATAATCAACATACTGTAATCGCAAAATTAGTCATATTCGCGTGGTTACGAAATTGGTTCCAAAAAAATATTGCTCAAACATTACCGTTCCTTTTAATACTTTAAATTATTGACATTCGCCATGTCCTCTATCATATTAGTGGTAGGTCTGTTCTGTTCTACAATGTAGTACTACATTATAGTGAAGCGCACACTTCGCACGTTTGTAAGTGTACTGCGCACTACAAATTGCACACTTAAAATTTCTCACTTCAAATTGCACACTTCAAATCGCACACCTCAAATTGTACACTTCAAATTATGTCATACCTCAAACTAAAATACACTTTAATTTTGTGAATTGTTTTGGCCGATTTGTATGTAAGTTGATGTGGCTAAAACGACCTTTTGAAATTCCACCCCCTCGTCAGATTTTATTTTTTGGGTAGTTGATGAAGCTGAACGAGGAAAAGATAAAAATGGAAACTGAAACAACCCCCAGTCCTCCATGGTTTTGTAGCAGTACATGTTTCAAGATGTTCTTCTTGCCTCATTGCAGCAGATACAATTTTGTAGCACTACAATTACTTCACTATTCATGTAGTTTATTGAGGTAGATGAAGTGTGTAATATTACCCATAAGTAATCAATTAATTAAGTGGCAACAAAAAAAAGAATTTAACTACATTTAATTTTATTTTTAATCTATTTAATCTCCGTCGTATCTAAGTCCTTTTGCCATCTTGTTGGTAGACTTTTAAGAAAGATATGCTTCTAGGTGTTTTTAAAGCGTATCAAACCCTACCGGGCGCCCACTTCGATCGCTATCAGGCAAGTCAAAATCACCATCGGAAAATTTTCTATGCCAACGTTGGCACTTATTTACTTTCAATACGTCTCCATACATATCACAAATTTTCTTTGTTGCAACCGTTGCATTAACACCCGATAGAAAATGAAACAGCATGCAATGACGTAAATTTTCTAAGTTAGTTGATTATCCGCCATTATACAACAGAGTAAAAAAAAAATTAAATTTAATTGTCACAAGTCACAAGACCACGGATTATTATAAAATTGCGTATAAAACACGTCTTTACACCTTCACTTTACTGAGCTTGACTGAAGCAAACATTACACACCGAAAATAATTGATTACTTATGGATACACCTATTATTTCAGTACCTACTACAAAAATGTAGCACACACTTTGTAGTCTTCAAACTAGTGAAAACGTGCGTGTAGTAAGTAGTCTTCATTTTGAAATGTAGTTTTTCCTACTGTTGTATTTTGCTATAACTTTGTGGTTATTCATTATGAATATAATTAAACTAATTAACTTTGTTTACACCACTAAAATTTATTTGGTAAAACCAACCGGTTTCGGAAACGACGTTGCTTCGTTTGGGTATACTTAATACTAATTGAACTTTACAAAATTATAAACAATCATACTTCAGTGTTAAGTGTCCAAATGGGGGGTGCGAAAGAAACAGGTGATAGGGTGAAAGGGAACATATTCAAAATAGGACTGTAAGTTAAATTTTTTTGGTTATTAATAATAGATTCATTATTATTTATAGCTTTCTTAATCTCTAGGGCCTCTGGGGCCTCTCCTTTAAATAATAATGAATCTATTATTAACAACCAAAAAAATTTAACTTACAGTCCTATTTTGAATATGTTCCCTTTCACCCTATCATCTGTTTCTTTCGCACCCCCCACTATTTACCCCCATTTGGAGACTTAACACTGAAGTATGATTGTTTATAATTTTGTAAAGTTCAATTAGTACTAGGTATACCCTGACGAAGGAACGTCGTTTCCGAAACCGGTTGGTTTTACCAAACAAATTTTAGTGGTGTAAACAAAGTTAATTAGTGTAATTATATTGTAGTTTTTCCCTTCGCTGTATTATATATCATAGCATTGCTGATCGACCGAATGAGAGAGACTCCGAATTAGTCGCGACTCCAAAATGCGAACTGTTCCTTGTCTCTGTATGAAACGACTGGTGGCGGGCCCCGGGGACCAATGGCTGATTGCGCTGCCGGGCGGAAGGATGCAAAGTTGTTCGACAGCCAATGAATTGCTGGCTGCGTCTCGTGCTAAATTGAAACAGCCAATGACAGATCCCTCGGGATACAAGGGGGCCAATCTTGTCAATTTCAATTTTAACAGACCTGCCTATTCTCAGCCAAAATACGGCAGTAATATTGTGGTTTTAATAAGTCGAAATATGCAGTATCACGGTATAAGCCAGTTCAAATGGTACTCAAATCAGGGTGTGATGGCGTTTCTGAAATGTTTAGATTATTTTTCAGTATATAGCAATTTTAATACTACTAACCTATAATTAACACTTTTAACACATGTTATGCGTGACGGTATTAACACCTTTTACGTGAAATTTTGGTAATTCCAAAAAGGTAGTAAAACACTTCCTTTAGATTCTTATACAATTTACTAGTGTAAGGTAGATGTCAATCAATCTCATGTTTTATTGAAACAAAGGATAATATCGGCGCCCATGCACAAGCCGCTCGGAATTGTATCTAGGGTTGTCACCTTTTTTGTACAAATAAAGTACATTGGTTGTTAAAGGTAGAAAAAAAAGTACATTGTGTTAAAATAAAGAACAATTTATTTTAATTTATTATTTTGCTTAAAAACAGCCGCACAGCATCTTTACAGTCTGTATTTAAGTTAAAGTAAATAAGTAATTCATTTTTTATCAGATTCAGATATACTTTGTTTCTTTCGTCTCGCCATTTGTTATTCATGCCCAAAATAACTCACTATAAAACCGGTTAATCGTATTTTTAGTGCACTCATCTGCCTTACACAAAACGTGTAAGGCAGATTTTACAATGACATTGAATATGCTGACATTTGAGGTTAGGTTGCGTTCAAAAAGGAACGTTTATGTGGCGACTAGAGCCTCCAAATATTCGTGATTCCAACTATTTGAATATCGAATAATTAATGATAATATGTTCGAATATTCGAATATATTCGTAAAATTTTTAGGAAAGGAATAATTTACTTTGGATGATAAATACATTCTATATAATAATCATAATAATTGTGGAGAATTTATTTACTTTAATTTTTAAAAACATATGTAATATAAAAAAAAAATATTTTTCAATATATATCTATATTGAAAAATAATGGGAATTTAGAAATACAAATTAAAATATATATATATATATATATATATATATTTCAATTTTGTAAATATGCATATATAAAAACAATAAAAAAATAGATACAGACGAGTCAGTATTATCTCGATAACTGAAATTTTTTTAGATATGTTTATATTACTTCATATCTCACACCCCACGTGCAAGTTTTTTAAAAATTATTTTGTATATAACTTCTTGTTTGTCGGCTCAAGTATTTATGAAAAAGCCGATTCCATCGTTGACCGTAACCGTAAGTGCTTAGTGTAATAAAACCATAAAGATAAGCGTGACTTTAAAAAAAGGCAAATGCGAAAGACGTCCGACAATTTACGGCGTTTACATCTTTGATGTCCGACTTCATTATATAGCCCATTTTAAATGACTTTCAGAGTTCGTAAACCTTTGTTTCGTTTGGAAAAATATTAAAAATAACGAATACTTAAAAACAGGCGAATATATTAGAGTTTTGAATATTCGAATATTCGGATTGGAGGCTCTAGTTGCAACCCTCCCAGTCTGACGGGAGTTCGAATCTGTTCGGGGTGCGGCGTGTATCGTTTAATCAAATCCCCCGTCATAATCGTGTAGCGCTCGCTCAGCGGTCACCGCGATAATGGAAGTCTCCCGAATAACGTGAGAACTGTGCTACACCGTGCAGTGAACTACGCCGGCCGCACACTGGATGCGTTTTCGTACGAAATTGAGTAGTACGTATACGTACGAATACGCATGCACATTCCTGACCTTCGAAGCAGTATTGAACATCGCACACTGTACACGATTTAGTACTGCGTGTACGCGCGTATAGATGCGACGTCCGACACGATCCGGATTTGTTCGGAAATTTTTGCGATTTCCTACGATGGATATTGAAAATTTTGTCAATTTGATACATGACCACAAATGTTGTGGGACCAAAGTGATTCAACCGCGTGACCATCAGCGCAGATCATGGCGGAGAATCTCTAAAGAACTAAAAATACCTGTAAGTTAAATAATTTGGTTTAATGAAGGTGAGGTATAATTATGTACTTCGAACAAAAAACTTTTAAATATTTCTCGTCGCACTTTGATTCTCCCCAGCATTTGTGAATCTATTAGATAGATAGTCATGAAATTTGTCATTATTTAAGTCTGCCATAATAAAGTTTTCCAGAAGATACAGATTATTCATTTGGCACAAACGTTATTGGAGAAATGCGAGAGGTAACTGATCGTGACCAACGCAAAACGCAATCAATGTGCGCGCTTTCGTATCCAAAGTGCGGCCGGCCGTAGGGTGTACGCGCGAGCGAACTTTCATTTGCAAAGTTTGACGCGGCGCGATGTAATTGGCTACCCGACTCCAGACTGCGGGGAATTAGCAGTCAAAAAATTACATTTTCCGCTCCACATCTCTGTGCGCCTTGTTTGACAATTATACATTCTTTAATGACTTATCCGTCATTATTTCATTCCATCATTCTGAAAACAGTACAAACATAAAATTGTACATAATGTGTTCTAATACAAACAATTTTAATCAATTTATAACCCTTCTGGTTTGTGTCTTCTGGGGTATTGTGCCGTGTTTTTACGACCTTTTTGGCTGACGTTTCGGATCCCATTGCAGGATTCACATCTGGGCTGATGTAGACCCTGCAATGGGATCCGAAATGTCGGCCAGAAAGGACGTAAATCACGGCATTAAACCACAGAAGACACAAACCAGAAGATTCTGAGTGGCCGTGAAATCCTAAGAACATTCTTAATTTATAACCCGTCTAAAATTGAACATTTTCCTATTTAAATTAAACATTTTTTTATTCCTTTATTAAGAAAAACTACAGATATCTCACAAAGACCAATTAATATGGAAAAGCATGTATGACATTCTTTATTGGTCATCCACAGGGCTTACGATAGCTCATTAGGCTTATAGAGCTCAAATAATCACTTTGCGCAGTGTAACTTTCGCCGATTCCACCACCATCACACATTTATCAAATTTTCTAAAGTTGTATATATAATTTGAATCAAAAACATTTCATATATGGCACTGGCCTCTGTTAGTGATATCTGTTGGGCCGGTCGCACTTTGGATACGAATTTTAACGTACGTATTCGTACGACTACTTTCGTACGTATTGGAGCGCGCACATTGATTGCGTTTTGCGTTGGTCACGATCAGTTACCTCTCGCATTTCTCCAATAACGTTTGTGCCAAATGAATAATCTGTATCTTCTGGAAAACTCTATTATGGCAGACTTAAATAATGACAAATTTCATGACTATCTATCTAATAGATTCACGAATGCTGGAGAGAATCGAAGTGCAACGAAAGCTCATAATATCGGAGAAATATTAAAAAGTTTTTTGGTTCGAAGTACATAATTATACCTCACCTTCATTAAACAAAATTATTTAACTTACAGGTATTTTTTAGTTCTTTAGAAATCCTTATCCTTTGTAGAAATAATAGAGAATCCTCCGCCATGATCTGCGCTGATGGTCACGTAGTTGAATCACTTTGGTCCCACAAACATTTGTGGTCATGTCGTGTCAAATTGACAAAATTTTCAATATTACGTCGTACGAAATCGCAAAAATTTCCGAACGAATCCGGATCGTGTCGGATGTCGTATCTATACGTGCGTACATGCACTACTAAATCGTGTGCAGTGTGCGATGTTCAATTCTACTTCGAAGGTTGTACTTGAAGAATGTACTTTCGTATTCGTACGTATACGTACTACTCAATTTCGTAAAACGCATCCAGTGTGCGGCCGGCGTAGTTATTTTATCTCATTTACAAGTAAGTATACATTGATTTCGCAACTGGTAATGATACCTCTATATTTTATTTTTCAAAGTGGAGTTTTTTTAGGTTGTAATCCCTGAGTTATCGTATAAGAGACATCCATCCACTTTTCTCGTATATAAATAGCTTCGTCCCTGTGAGACATCTATAATTTATGCCTCATTTCTTAAATAAATACTTATGAACAATGTAAATAGTTTAGGCTGTCACATGAAGATGTAACTCTAATACTTTAGTCTTAAAAGAACACAACTTTTATTAATCAAATATAATAATTTAAAATGTACAATATCACAACATACTTTTTATAAGCCAGCGTAATAATATTACATACACACAAACTAATTACACGGAAATTCAATTTCCTTAATCAAAATTAACCTAGTTGAAGATGGGTTGACAGAAACACACGCTTCTCTAGACCTGATCATTCAGTTCGCCACAACCCTCTGGAGTGTCTTAACTTGTGGTTGGGGATGTCTCGAGTTAAAGTTAGGACCAGGCACCAACGGTTGGAATATTCCGAAAGAACTTCGGCTTCCACCTTCCTTCAGCACTTCTTTCAACCTTTATTCATTGGAGCTTGTTTAATTATATCAAATTTGTACTGAATAAACTTACCCTTTAAAAAAGGACCGAAGTTAAAAGAAGTCTTTGAAATACAAACTTTGTTAAATCTCTCGCAAAAGCAAATTAGTCTGATTATAATTTTCATTTTTATCCGACGGCGTAATTATTTAAATATTGATTTTGGATAAATATTTTATTTTTTGCCGGTTTTCTAATAATATTTTTTGTCAAAGAGTTAAGGTTGTTATTACGGTCGTTAGAAATATTAAAACTGTAAACAGTTGCGTATATTTTATACGAACCGAACATTTCATATATGGCACTGGCCTCTGTTAGTGATATCTGTTATTTTTTCTCATTTACAAGTTAGTTAGTATATATATTAGGTCCTTACATATGAAATTGACGTTTAGTATGGGAGGAACATAAAGCCGATTTTTTTTATTATAATATATTTATTTAATCAAAGTATGTACCATTGCTATCTATGCACTTTTGCCATCTCATAGGTAGTTCATCGATCCCTTTACTAAAAAAACCATTCGGACGGGAATCAATAAAATCTTTGAAGGCGGTTTGGACTGCCCCATCGAAGTTGAATTTTTTCCTTTGCAAGAAGTTATCCAAATTTCGAAAAAAATGGTAATCTGTTGGGGCAAGGTCCGGAGAGTACGGTGGATGTCTTAGACATTCCAATTGAAGCTCCTCTAATTTGGTAGCCGTCTGTTGTGCAGAGTGTAGTCTAGCGTTATCATGAAGCAGCAGTGGCCTAGAGCGATTAACCAGCCTCGGTAGTTTAGCAGCTAGCTTTTCCATCATGGTTTGCAGTTGCTGACAATAGACATCTGCCGTAATCGTCTGGCCAGATTTAAGAAAGCTGTAGTGAACGACACCAGCACTAGTCCACCAAACGCTCACAAGTAACTTTTTTGGAGTCAATTTTCGCTTGGGGCATGGTTTGGCTGGTTCGGCAGGGTTCAGCCATTGCGATGAGCGCTTCCGATTATCGTACAGGATCCACTTTTCATCACAGGTAATGATTCGATTTAAAATCCCTTCATTATTGTGCCGGTTGAGTAATGCAACGCAGCAGTCAACGCGCGTTTGTTGATTTGCTTCACTCAATTCGTGAGGTACCCACCTTTCAAGCTTTTTCACCTTACCAATTTGCTTCAAGTGGATTAAAACAGTTTTATCACTAACACCGCAGCCTGCAGCTAACTCGGATGTGGTTTGCGATGGATCCGCTTCCACAATAGCCTTCAATTCTTCATTATCAACTTTGGTCTCCGGCCGTCCACGGGGCTTGTTCTGCAGGTCGAAATTTCCAGAACGAAAACGTTGGAACCAAAAACACACTGTGTTTTCTTTTGCGGTACCGTCGCCATACACATCATTAATCCTTCGAGCCGTTTCTGCAGCACTGGTGCCACGGTGGAACTCGTACTCGTAAATAACGCGATATTTCAAGTTTTTCATTTTGTAAACTGAGTGACGCAAAGAAAAAAACAATTGAGGAAAAAACAAATGAATTATAATTTTCAAAACACAAATACATGAGTAAATAGCTGTATAAATTTGGATTTGGAATTCCTAACCAAAGAGAAGATATTTGAGATCAAATCTGCCAGTACGGCAAAACGTCAATTTCATATGTAAGGACCTAATAGATTTCGCAACTGGTAATGATACCTACCTCTATATTTTATTTTTCAAAGTGGAGTTTTTTTAGGTTGTAATCCCTGAGCCATCGTATAAGAGACTTCCATCCCCTTTTCTCATATATAAATAGCTTCGTCTCTGTGAGGCTTCTATAATTTATGCTTAATTTCTTAAAACAAATACTTATGAACAGTGTAAATATTTTTTATGAAACTCAACGGAGTTTACTAATTTAGACAATACGGAAAATTGAGTTCAAATAAGTTTGTTTTGTAATATTTATAATGTTCGTCTGCATGACACTGCGTCAGACACAGCGGCAGTGTTCTTAACTGCCGACATATCAATAAAATTCAACCTGAATTAAAAACGTTTAAATGTGCTATCATTTAAAATAACATGAGTTATAATATGATGTTATGGAGATGGATATAATAACTCTGTTCCAAATTCTACAACATTTAAAAAATATCTGGTGTACCTGATGTTTGAACATATTAAAATGCTTGGTAAGTACAGTGTTTAAGCATGAAAGCGAAACAATTACAAACCACGGCTGTGATTTCCTTCAATCGTAAACTGATACACGTCCTTTATTTCGCACCGATTCGCTCACTCGAAATATTTCACGTGCATGTAGGTACTCTGGTACTTTATTTCGCTGGTTGATTACATTCCTTTGGAAATTCCATCTATCTATCTGTGATCTCGAAAACAAAATTGGGCACGCAATATCGCCGCTGTTTAAATAGGAAATATTCTTTTCTGGAATGTTATCCTATATTCTTGCGTGTTCAATCAACTAACTTAATAATTTCCAACTGTTATAAATCATCCAAAATTCTCGATCCTTGATTATGTACTCGTAAAACGTGATAAATTCATTTACATTAATAATAAGAGAAAATAAGAAAATAAGTTTATTTTACGCTTCAATAGGCCTAATTATAGAAGCGAAAAACATCACAAAACACCTGAATCACAAATTGTGACTTCACCAGGAATCGAACTTGGAATCCTAGGTGTGAGAAGCCAGAGTTCGTAAATCATAATTATTAATTAGGCATCCTTTTGAATATACAACTGAATAGGTATTATTTGTATGTATTATATTATTATATAGGTACGTATACTACAGAGCGGTACTTCTTGAATTTTCTTTAATGAACTTTAAGGCCGGCGCCACACTGAGCCTATCTTCCGCCGCATCTGTGACGTAGCGGAATGCCTCTAGATTTTTGTCCATACAATATGCGCTTGTCGAACACACTGAGCGGATCATCGGTCGATCCGCTGACGGAACGCTCGCTTCGGCGTCCAATTGGTTCTCCGCCCGCGGAATTTACGTCAACGTAAATTCGGCGACGTCGCGTTTCATGTTTTAAACGCAACGCGCCACATTCGACGGATCGTCCGCACTACGTACGCACTTGTGTTTTTTGCAGTCTGAATCCGACGTGGAATATTGTATGTGACTGCCAAATTCGGTTGCTCATTTGACGCGACGTCAAATACGCGGCGGAAGATACCCTTAGCGTGGCGCCGGCCTAAATCGTGCATAGGTAAATTCATAATAAACTGAAATCATTACGGTATTATTATTAAAAATATTGCAATGAATTTTAAATAAACGAAATGACACATGGTTTTAATATTACATAAGAAATCACTTAAGATACGCCTGTGTAATAATATTTTTACAGAATTTTCGAACAATCTTTTAAAGGCTGGCCACACATTTTAGAAGAAAATGGTATTAAAATTTTACATATTTATAATTGAGGCCTAAGTAATATCAGATAATTACCTGACCTAACTTAGGCCTCAATTGTTATAAGATATTTCAAAACTATAAAAACACCTTGATAAATCTATTATAATTAAACATTTCACTGTCTCTCTGTCCTTTATCCTCTCTGCTCTGTCTTCTCATTGCCTTTATTACTTCCTTTCTTTTAACTCGTGGCGTCTGCTTGCTTGCCGGCTTGACGTTGAAAAAACTTTGGATCGATTTTTAACCCTTTTTCCGTTATCCAATCGAGCTGAAACTTGGCAAGTAGACTCGTGGCAACGGTCAAGAAGATCGATCTATCAAATTTTTGTTAAAAAAATTAATGATTATAGTATAATTTCGGATTTATAGAAATTTTATAAGTTTTTTCAAATTGGAATCATTAGAAAAGTTTGACTACTAGCAAAGCGGCCCGATAACGTCGCGGAATATTTTATAAATTTGAATTACTCCGTCGGTATACATAATGGGTACTTCACTACGAATGTCGAAAATCTAAATTGACTGACAAATGTTTTTAGAATTTAATCTTCAAAGCATGAAGTGTCTTATCAAAGCTCAAAACATCTGACATTTTAGAAATATATTAAATTACTGTAAGTTAGTGTTATGTTATATGTTTTAAGTCGTCTTTAATTGTTATTATATTTTACAAAGAAAGGGAGTATAATAAAAACTTGGTTTTTACGGGTTACTTTTTTTTTAAAGTACAAAGATGTGCAAATTGTTATCTAATCAAAATATAATTTTCACACGCAGTAAAAAACTTGCGGCAATATTTATACACCGAGTACAGGGGGTTGTCTGTGCGGTTGTCTGAAAGTAATCAAGTCAACACGGAGAACGGTGTTGCGCTATCCCTGCTCGTGTTCACTCGACTAACCTTGCCTTCCCGGAGGGGGGGTACTCATATTCACCAGCGATCACCTTTAACTGGATAGCTCAATAATTGGTGAAAGATTTTGTTCTTATTTTTTGTAATCTTCACGACATTTTGCAATTTTTTGTTTTTCAAATTTCTAAGCGTATAATATTTAAAAATATTTTGTTTAGCCCGGTGGTCTACGCACGGTACATACACATGCGCGTGTTCATACCATAACTCTGTGTCTTCTCTTTTAGTTATTGTGCTTATTATTATTATATTCTTTTTCAATTGATTCAGCAACATTGTAGATTGACATATAAAGAAATATTGATTGTATTATTTGTATAAATCTATTTATATTATTTGATTAATTACACCAACATGTTTCGGAAATACCTTTCCATCGTCAGGGTTTTTATATATGTCAAAATATCAAATAATGTCTTTTATTTTTTGTTTTTCTAAATTATTTTAAAATATTATTGCTGAAGTTCTTGATTATTCGCAATTATTGGATTTTTTTTATAATTGGGCTAGTAGTTAAATTTAATTGATTATTAATAATATTTTGTTTACAATTACATGCTTTACTATTTTCTAATGTTTCTAAATTATTCAATTTCAGACCAAAATTATATATGTGTAAAATAGAAAGTTCTAAATTTTTATCAAAATCGTGATCATATGTATGAGGTTATATTGTGTGTAAGTGTGTTTGTGTAAGTGTGGCTATTTTATCTGTCCCCTTGTTTCGGATTCACTGTTTTAGTTTGTATTTTATGTTAGGGTTGTAAATTGTGGTTAGCCCGGATTGCTTTACTTCATCAAGCATGCAATTAAGTAATTTGGTCCAAAATAGTTATAGCTCCTTTGTCCATACGTGGTATGTAACCTTGGGATATGTAGATTGAGTTTATTTGACCGTGTGATAATTATTGTTTGAGTTGGTTTAAAATGTGTATTTTTGTGTTTGTATGTGTATTTAAGAGTAGTATTCGCATAAATTTCTTTCATATCGAATACATCGAATTGAGTTGTCATTTGTCCTTATTAAAATTGAGGTTTTGAGGATTACTTTTATAGAAATTTTCTGAGTTGCAATAATTGGGTAATTATACTTTATTAAAACACAAATTTGACTGGGGTAACATTATACCCCACTTCAGCCCCCGATTCTATTTTAGATTTTCGGCTACCTGAAGGTCAAGGTGAATTAATCAATGTAAATTACGGACACCAGGCGGTCTCGTACGCATTCATTATTCTAAGAATCATACCTTAGAAGACCAATAATCCAATATCTGAATACCTAGCCTTAATATCCACACGTGGAATATTCACCGAATACCTGGCATTAATATGCATACGTGGGAACAGGCCTCGCGAGTGTATTGTGAATGTGGACCTTAATTTTCTGGATTAAGGAATGAAAACTTAATCCGCGCCGCACCTGCGGCAAAAGTCCAATCTATTCCATTTTGATTTATCTACATAAACTCCTTTTGATGTCTTATTTATTATTTATTTATTTATATTATTATAGTATTTACGCTCTATAGGGCTTTTACAATAGATAGGTAAGTGTACATTAACAGAATATATAGATAGTTTAAAGAGAAAAAAACAATAACATGTAAACATAATAATGACATAAAGAGAAAAGAAAATACTTAAAATATAGATACAAATATATAAAGATAAATATAATACAAATTAAAAAGCAAGTATGTATATAAAAAGCAGAAGCATAAGAAAAACATAATATAATAGAAATTTAAAAACAAAAAAAAATATTAATGTAGAGTGAAAAGATATAGCACAAGCATTGGAAGTAATATTATAATAAAAAATATACATTATTTAAGTCCAATTCGACAAATACTAGTAATCTTTCAATACACCTTTTAATATATGTTTGAATAATATCTATATGCTCGTATCTGCTTGCTAGTCTATACATATTATTTAATGATTTTATATCTTGAAGATTAAAAAGCAACCTTTGGATTCCATTCTGCATCACCACAGCAAAGAAGTGAATGTTTAAAAGAGAGAAGCGCAAGTCATTGATTGCATCCAATGAGCGTTGCTGCTAGTATTTGGTCAATTTTCATTTAAGGTTGTGTATTTTTTACTATGTTTTGAAAATGCAATCTTATGAAAATATCAGATTAGATATCAGTATTACATAAATATTAGGTCCTTACATATGAAATTGAGGTTTTGCCGTACTGGCAAATTTGATCTCAAATATCTTCTCTTTGGCTAGGAATTCCAAATCCAAATTTATACAGCTATTTACTCATGTATTTGTGTTTTGAAAATTATAATTCATTTGTTTTTTCCTCAATTGTTTTTTTCTTTGCGTCACTCAGTTTACAAAATGAAAAACTTGAAATATCGCGTTATTTACGAGTACGAGTTCCACCGTGGCACCAGTGCTGCAGAAACGGCTCGAAGGATTAATGATGTGTATGGCGACGGTGCCGCAAAAGAAAACACAGTGCGTTTTTGGTTCCAACGTTTTCGTTCTGGAAATTTCGACCTGCAGAACAAGCCCCGTGGACGGCCGGAGACCAAAGTTGATAATGAAGAATTGAAGGCTATTGTGGAAGCGGATCCATCGCAACCCACATCCGAGTTAGCTGCAGGCTGCTGTGTTAGTGATAAAACTGTTTTAATCCACTTGAAGCAAATTGGTAAGGTGAAAAAACTTGAAAGGTGGGTACCTCACGAATTGAGTGAAGCAAATCAACAAACGCGCGTTGACTGCTGCGTTGCATTACTCAACCGGCACAATAATGAAGGGATTTTAAATCGAATCATTACCTGTGTTGACAAGTGGATCCTGTACGATAATCGGAAGCGCTCATCGCAATGGCTGAACCCTGCCGAACCAGCCAAACCATGCCCCAAGCGAAAATTGACTCCAAAAAAGTTACTTGTGAGCGTTTGGTGGACTAGTGCTGGTGTCGTTCACTATAGCTTTCTTAAATCTGGCCAGACGATTACGGCAGATGTCTATTGTCAGCAACTGCAAACCATGATGGAAAAGCTAGCTGCTAAACAACCGAGGCTGGTTAATCGCTCTAGGCCACTCTGCTTCATGATAACGCTAGACCACACACTGCACAACAGACGGCTACCAAATTAGAGGAGCTTCAATTGGAATGTCTAAGACATCCACCGTACTCTCCGGACCTTGCCCCAACAGATTACCATTTTTTTCGAAATTTGGATAACTTCTTGCAAAGGAAAAAATTCAACTCCGATGGGGCAGTCCAAACCGCCTTCAAAGATGTTATTGATTCCCGTCCGAATGGTTTTTTTAGTAAAGGGATCGATGAAATACCTATGAGATGGCAAAAGTGCATAGATAGCAATGGTACATACTTTGATTAAATAAATATATTATAATAAAAAAAAATCGGCTTTATGTTCCTCCCATACTAAACGTCAATTTCATATGTAAGGACCTAATATGACAAGGACCGTTTTACAAAATTCCACAATTGAATAATTTAAGTATGTGAATTATTTCGCGATTTATTCAAAAAAATATTGCATAATAGCAAACAGATCTATTAAGAAATTTAAAAAAGAGTAGGAAGAGGATCAGAAATGGGAGAAAAAGATCAGATCTGGTAAAAAGTCAGAGAAAAAAGTGTAGTAAGACTACATACGTACGGTGTGTATTGATTTCAATAATGTAGATGGAAGACCTCAAAGTATTTACAGCTTCCAAAACAAGGAAGTTTTGTTCAATAATTTTTCTTATATTATTGTAACGAGGCTAAAAAGAATCACACACTCATGTTAAGTGACAGTTGTTTGAAATGATCACAACACTGTCGAAGATTGCAAAACGGCCTAGCGTAATCTACGACTTTCGGGAAACATCGAGAAACCTCTGCAAACGCCTGGAAGCCATGAGAAAGTTCTCCTAAATACTGGAAAAGTCTTGAGGATTCGGTATCGGCATTAGCAAATATAAATAGGACCGCGCATGGGAGTGACGAGTTGTTGTTTTTAGCGCGCTTGACAGCGGCACGGAAGCGAAGGCAGCTACGGGCTAGGGTGGCCAAGCGAGCGGTAATTCGACAGCGAATAATCTGGAAAGTAGTGAAATAAAACGGAGCTAATAATATGTACGGAAATCAGATGGAATGTTCTAGTTAATAGTGAATAAAGCGATTGTAAAGTATCTATTTACGAGTGATAAATTTACGAAATAGTTTAATTCAAATAATAGTGTTAAGTTAAATAATGTTAAGCGACTTTGTACGTTTGATTAATTAATTAATCAAAAACAATTTTTATTAATCAATTAGAAAAGACATATAGAAAAAATCAAATTAACGAATAAATATTTTAACTGTCACCGGGACTCGAACCACGGAGCTCCAATTCTATCCGGGAATGGCGCGTTATCCAATTTCGCCATTACAGTCTGGTAAGTTAATGAAAAATTTTCGACCTTATGTGTAGTCTCTTTTTAATTGATCAACATTTTTAAAAAGAGACTACATATAAGGTCGAAAAATTTTCGTTAACTTACCAGACTATCATGGCGAAATTGGATAACGTGCCATTCCCGGATAGAGTTGGAGCTCCGTGGTTCGAGTCCCGGTGGTATTTAAAATATTTTTTCGTTAATTTTATTTCTTCTGTATGTCTTTTCTAATTGATTAATAAAAATTGTTTAATAATTCACAGAACTTTGTTCTGAAATTGCAATTTCACAATAAAAATGTGTTTCCTTTAATTAGTGTCTCTAATAAATAAAAAAAAAAATAAAAAAAAATAAATAATAATTAATTAATCAGTAATCAATAAATCCGTTATTAACTTCCAGCGTTTCATTAATTCCTCCCGCAGCCATATAAAATTGAGAATGTAATCAAGTTGTAGTGGTCCAGAGATGCCGCTGCGCTCGCGAAATATGGTACAGCACGGAGATGCTCTCCGTAACAGTATTGTCGTCGGGGGAGGTTAGCGAAAACAAAAAGAGTAAAATGCTCGAATAGATTAATTAACATACAGTCTGTGTGCTCCAATGCGGTATGGAAATTGGGTACGGTTTCATCTCGCGTTAATTTGAATACGAAAAGAATTCTCCGGATATTTCTATGACGTTTTGTTTGTAATGCCCGTTACGTGAAACGAATTCTAAGTGAAAAAATGAGATCAAAGAATGAAGATGGGGTCCTGCATCGGTTCATAAATATTATACATCGTACACAACTTGATATTTGTCCTCGTTCGTGAGTAGTCGCTTAGTCCCGAAATGGAAATTCGAGTCGGGTATTCCAACGGGCGCAGAGAAATATTTTATCGAAATTGCAAAGATTGTTATGCAAATGCGATGACTAGCGTACTGCGAATAATGAATTTATGCTTTCCGTTCAGTTTGAAAATATAATGAGAGATTTAGTTCAGATAACTCTCAATACCGTACTTATGTTATTTATTTATAAAATCCTTCTTATACAGTCTATTTTATACGTAAACATGTGGATCGTAATAATGTAAGAATGTTCTTAGGTTTTCACGGCCACTCAGAATCTTCTGGTTTGGGTCATCTAGGGTATTATGCCGTGTTATAACGGCCTTTCTGGCCTTTTCATCAGCCCTGATGATGGACCCTGCGATGGGATCCAAAACATCGGTCGTAATATCCAAGTCGTCGGTCTAGAAAGGTCGTAATAACACGGCATAATATACTCCAGAAGACCCAAACCAGAACATTATAATGTATATCATTTTATTTACAATATTATTTATCTATACACGCATTTTTCATTTTTTAATTTTTTATTACACATTTTTCAATTCTATTTTGCAGATTGCAACTACTCAACTAGGCGTAGCCTGTGCTTGAGTAACTAATTGTAACCTGTTATATGTTATAATTTGTCAACACTAATTAATGTAGGACAAGTTTGTAATATATTGGTTGGGTAAAAAAAGTATATATATATAATGTTCGTGAAACAAAGTGTGTAGTATATGCAGAAAGAATATAAATCTAGTAAAACAAACAAAGTGTGAAGTAGTATAAATCTAGTACAACAAACAAAGTGTGAAGTAGTATAAATCTAGTACAACAAACAAAGTAAGAATAAGTATACCTACATACTTACGTTGAGATTTTAATCCGGCAATTTGTCGTCAGATTATTTTTATATGCAGATCGCAATTTATTCAGAGATAAGCTTTAGGTCGGCGTCACACTACGCGTATCTTCCGTCGCGGAACGCCGCTACATTTTTTCCCTACGATATGCGCTTGTCGAACACACTGAGCGGATCATCGGTCGATCCGCTGACGGAACGCTCGCTTCGGCGTCTGTTCGGTTCTCCGCCCCCGGATCTTCCATTAACGCAAAATCGGCGACGTCACGTCTCATGTTTTTAAATGCAACGCGCCACATTCCAACTGAGTGTTAAATTGAAATTTTTAGATGCAAACTGTAATAATTATACAAAATACCAATAATAAGAACATGAAAGGAATCGGATGGTGAGTATACAGGACTATTTGGAAAACATTGATAACCTCGCAGGATTACGAAAATGTTCAAGCAACTATGACCTTATGTCAATAGCTATGGAGGTATGCGACATCAAAGTTTGCATTTTTTTCCCTCAATATTTCTGAATTATTTTTTGTAAAACGTTGTGCTATCAATACAGTAACATATATCAAAGACGAAAAATACATTTCCTTTAATACAAGTCAAATAAAATAATGAAAACCTTCGAATTCCAATTGGAATTTCTGCAGGGTTTTTATCATTTTATTTAACTTGTATTGAAACGAATGAATTTTTCGTAATTGATACAAGTTACTGTAATGATATTTCAACGTTTTGTAAAAAACAGTCAGAAATATTGAAAAAAAATGCAAACTTTGATATTGCGTAACTGCATAATTCTTGATATTGAACATTTTTGACTCATAATCAAGACAGGAATATAGTCCTGCTAATGTCTTGCAAGTAACCCTGTATACACACAAATAACATAAAAACATCGCTATTGTTTTGTACAAGTTTTAAATACTGGACCTGAGGCCGAGGGTCACAAAGGAATTATAATTTGATTGGTAAAGTTTGAACCGCCAGGGAAACAAACCTACATGCGCCACTTCAGCGAAATGTCAAAGTTAAGTTGGTCAAACGTATTAGCCAACACACAGATCGTGAACGTGTAATACGGGCCGGCAAAAGACATATATCACTTCGCGCTGGTCATGAGAGGACTATTCTCCACAATTAATGTTCGCAAAAAATTCGTATTAATTTTATGAGCCGCTTCTAGAACACAAACACTGCACGGGGCTTACTATAGAGTAAAATATATTAAATTTACTTGAAAGACAGAAATAATTAAATTAGCTTACAAACCTAACTATTAATTTTATTTATATCATCGTTCGTTTACCTCGCATTATTTTTTCTAATTTTTTAACGAAACGAATGCTTTTTCGTTGATAGTATGAAGTGATTCTTCTTCTTCTTCTTTTTTATCAGCCTTCGTCCCTCCACTGCTGGATATAGGCCTCTTCCTTCTCTTCCCATCCTTCCCTGTTGTTTGCTAATTGTAGCCATTTCTTTCCCCCCACAGCGGCTATATCATCGGCCCATCTCTTTTGAGATCTTCCGATGCCTCTTTTATTCTCCCAAGGTCCTCCATTTCAGAACTCTTGGAGGCCATCTTGTAGCATCCTGCCTTTTTATAACGATCCATGGAGAGATCCATGCTTGGAGTAAGCCTAAGATATAGAATTAGAAATGACGAAATTAGGCGCAGAACTAGAGTAGTGGATATCATGGATCGTGTAGCGAAGCTAAAATGGCAATCGACAGGACATGTTGCAAGGCAGGATGAAGTGATTAATAATTATTAATTAGTAATTAAAGATAATAAAATATTAATGTTGTTTTTAAGAAAGTATGTAATTTTTAATGTCATGTTATGTTATGCCAGTGTGCATTTGCTATATGGGGAACATTTTTTCTTAATTTTTATTATATTAGTTATCACTCTGCTTCTTTACGTCTAATTAGATAAAAAATGAGTTTAAACTTACAAGTTTAAACATATTTTTGATATAGGTATTGTGTTTTCTGGTAACACGACTAGTAGAATTCTTCCAATTTCGAAGGCTTTACTGAGGGTTCTAATATGATTGGGGCCGCACCATGCACACTTGGCGTAGCTGAAAATACTAATTATTTCTACTAGTTTATTTCTAATATGTATTAACTTACAAAAAAAAAATGTGTAGGTAGTTGCTTCAGCACAGACCTTGTCTAGTGAAGCAACTACCTTCATTTATATGTATCAAAATACACGAAATAAATAAATTAAAATTAAAATTAAATATTTTTTGCATTGGTTTTCCCGGAGTCCCGTCATTTTTCTTCTCCGTTTTTGATACTCGTGGTCTCATTAATCATGCGATCTTCCTCCTTTCGCATTACACGTCTATACCATCTGAGTCGGTCATCTTTAACTTTTTCGGAAATGAGGGCCACCCTAGAGACACCGCCGTAATAATCACCTTAAATTTTGTCCAATCTTGTGACTCCAGCAGCCATTTTATTTTCTGTTTTTTGATTTTACACTCGTCCAACATTCTGATCCGTTGCTCGAACCGTCGTTTTATAAACATCAGCCTTTGTCTTTATTGAAATGCTATAACCATACAAAGCTCCAGACAAAAGCCTCCAATTGAACCACGTCATGTTAATTATATGCTCTATTGTGACGTCTGTTGATATTATGAAGCTCATACAAATATATATTTGAATGCATTAACTCGACGCACGGGTGTACTCTGAAATCATAATGGGTTTTGCGTAGCTATTTTAAAAATTAATACTTATTACTGGCTCGGTTTTATCTCTGCTAATTCAAATAAAGATTAAAAACAATAACCTTATTCGATACAATAATATTTAAAACATATTTATATACAAAAGGGAAAATATAAAATAAATCAAGTGTTTAATGTTTTTTGAAGGCTTGCTTGAATAACTTTGTTGTTTCGTAAGGAAAATTGCTGTCGAGATGAACAAAATTTACTTGAAATGTTACTTATTATTTTAGTGTTTAACCTGTACAAGACATCTTTGCTTACGCAGTAAAGCAGCGATATAAGAAGAAGGTCATTATGGCCCAACATCCTTCAATAATATACCAAAGTTGTTTTTTTAAATACATCAGTTAAAAAATTGACAAATCAGTTAACTTACCTTACATGTTTTTTTTTATATGGACTATTCATCAAAATTTGTTTAAAATGACAGTAAATTAATAACAAAAAACATGTTATATATATTGTATTTTTGTAGCAAGATGTTCATTGTCATAAATAATATTCGGTCTAGAAAATAAACACTTTTAATCAAGGTATACAAAATTATTGGTTCAATAACATCAAACAATTTTTATTAATCAATTAGAAAAGACATACAGAAAAAATCAAATTAACGAAAAAATATTTAAATGCCACCGGGACTCGAACCACGGACCTCACATTCTATCCGGAAATGGCGCGTTATCCAATTTCGCCATGGCACTCTGGTAAGTTAACGAAAATTTTTCAACCTTATATGTAGTCTCTTTTTAATTGATTAAAATTTTTTATTCCATTTTTAAAGCAATCCACTTTTTATAATGCAATAGTCACAAATACCTTCGCGTATCTATCGCTAGAGGACGTCAGAAACTAATTAATTTAATTTTAATTTTTGGAAACATTTGATTATTAAACAATTTTTATTAATCAATTAGAAAAGACATACATGAAAAATCAAATTAACGAAAAGTTTAATAATTCACAGAAATTCGTTCTGAAATTGCAACTTCACAATAAGAATGTGTTTCCTTTAATCTATTACTATCAATCGTTAAAATTTGAGATTTACCAAAACAATATTTCCGTGTGCGCATTATCAAGAAATAAGAGATTTATATAATTATTTGCTGAACTCTAGGCCTAGAGGGCGAAAGAGCTTAGGAAGGCCAAAATAAAGATGGAGCGACAACGTCCGCAAGGACATTTCTGCCTCGGAGCTTCTGAGCTGGGGAGAGCTGGCACTAAACCGAGATGAGTGGAGGAAGACTCTTGAGGAGGCCAAGACCCACCAGGGGTTGTAGAGCCAAGAGTGACGATGATGATTATTAAGTGTATAAAAAAGAACGTTTTTTGAAATGACGAAGCAAGTTTAAAAAAAATATTAGGTCCTTACATATGAAATTGACGTTTTGCCGTACTGGCAAATTTGATCTCAAATATCTTCTCTTTGGTTAGGAATTCCAAATCCAAATTTATACAGCTATTTACTCATGTATTTGTGTTTTGAAAATTATAATTCATTTGTTTTTTCCTCAATTGTTTTTTTCTTTGCGTCACTCAGTTTACAAAATGGAATACTTGAAATATCGCGTTATTTACGAGTACGAGTTCCACCGTGACACCAGTGCTGCAGAAACGGCTCGAAGGATTAAAGATGTGTATGGCGACGGTGCCGCAAAAGAAAACACAGTGCGTTTTTGGTTCCAACGTTTTCGTTCTGGAAATTTCGACCTGCAGAACAAGCCCCGTGGACGGCCGGAGACCAAAGTTGATAATGAAGAATTGAAGGCTATTGTGGAAGCGGATCCATCGCAAACCACATCCGAGTTAGCTGCAGGCTGCGGTGTTAGTGATAAAACTGTTTTAATCCACTTGAAGCAAATTGGTAAGGTGAAAAAGCTTGAAAGGTGGGTACCTCACGAATTGAGTGAAGCAAATCAACAAACGCGCGTTGACTGCTGCGTTGCATTACTCAACCGGCACAATAATGAAGGGATTTTAAATCGAATCATTACCTGTGATGAAAAGTGGATCCTGTACGATAATCGGAAGCGCTCATCGCAATGGCTGAACCCTGCCGAACCAGCCAAACCATGCCCCAAGCGAAAATTGACTCCAAAAAAGTTACTTGTGAGCGTTTGGTGGACTAGTGCTGGTGTCGTTCACTACAGCTTTCTTAAATCTGGCCAGACGATTACGGCAGATGTCTATTGTCAGCAACTGCAAACCATGATGGAAAAGCTAGCTGCTAAACAACCGAGGCTGGTTAATCGCTCTAGGCCACTGCTGCTTCATGATAACGCTAGACCACACACTGCACAACAGACGGCTACCAAATTAGAGGAGCTTCAATTGGAATGTCTAAGACATCCACCGTACTCTCCGGACCTTGCCCCAACAGATTACCATTTTTTTAGAAATTTGGATAACTTCTTGCAAAGGAAAAAATTCAACTCCGATGGGGCAGTCCAAGCCGCCTTCAAAGATTTTATTGATTCCCGTCCGAATGGTTTTTTTAGTAAAGGGATCGATGAACTACCTATGAGATGGCAAAAGTGCATAGATAGCAATGGTACATACTTTGATTAAATAAATATATTATAATAAAAAAAAATCGGCTTTATGTTCCTCCCATACTAAACGCCAATTTCATATGTAAGGACCTAATATATTTAAGCAATATTTTATAGAAAATATATTTTCCGTCGATAGCTACGATAGCATGTTTTTGAATCCTCGTTTATAAAGTCATAGGCTTTGACGCAAAATAATTTGTTAGAGCCGTTTTTATTTCACCCACGCTACTAAATCTTCTTCCATCTAAATAATTCTATGTAGATTTAAATAACTGAATCAGATCTTACCTGATCGGGGCTGTATGGAGAGTGATCCGTAATTTTCTATCCCAATCCGTTAACTTAATCTCGTGATTTTTGTTCATAGGCATGTCGAGTTTTTCTCTTAACTTAATTCTTACTGTAGCTTTATCCCGTGTGCTCGAACTTTGCCGATTTTTTAAAGATTTTTTGGAGACTGGATCATAAGAACCTCTAAGGTCTTGTAAGCTAAAATTAACGAATAAATGATATCTCTGGATTCACCTTTATTTCTGCAGCAATTCGATTTTCAATGATAATTTAGGTGTTTTACTTGGAAATTCGACTTAAGTACTAAAAACCTCGAGATTAAGATTTTTGGTATTGAAGAATCTTCAATTTCGGTATCAATGTAAACTATACAAATATATCTGTTTGTTCTCGTTGAAGTTTTTTTGATGAAAGTCATCCCAATTACAATAATTTCATTGTCTGTCTCCGTAACGTCGTGTAATTCCCGTAATTTTTTATAGTAAATTAAAAAAAAAAAAAAATCTATTTTTTTCCGTAAATTTTTTTTTCCATAAAGTTTTATAGGAACCGACATGTAAAATTACCGTCATTTTTGACGAGTTACAGCTAGTATAACATAAAACCGTGTAAAATATTTTTTTTTTAAAAAAAAATCCCTCCATTGTGTTTGCGATTTATTGTACAGTTTTATGCGTGGAATATGTTCGGAGAGACCGAAAAAAGACACCAAACAAGGCATGATTAACTGAAAAAATTAGTCAGTTTTTTGGGTACGCCTAATATATTATATATTATCCAGTAGTAATAGCTCACTCTCTATTTTAACTGATTATTCGAGATCCTTCTAAAACACCTTTGATCCTCAATTTTATCTGTAATACTTATTTATGCGTACGTTATTTTCTACAATAGCTTTTAACCTATCCCAACGACCTTTATCCATATATCTACTACATACCGGCATAGTTTAGTTCCCCCGGGCACTCTTAATCTGCTCATTCTTCAGTGGTACGCAATTCTTCACACATCGTGTTACCAACGAATTCTTCACACATCGTGTTACCAACGAATTCAATCTCAAGAATTCTTCTTATCGTTTCCCCGATTTACTTCCATTCATCAGCGTCGGTGGCACAGCCCCATTGTGTATGTTCCGAACCCAGGCTATCTTCGTCTAGTGAAAACGAATTCTCCAAATATATAAATTCTTTCGCAGTCGCAGAATACTGATGTGAGTGTTCTATTCTTATTACGCTTAAGGCTTAACTAAAAACGCACAATGATTTTTACAATTAAACTTTAAAATTTGCCATGTATGTGCAATGTACATGTAATTTATTTATATATTTGTCTATTAATCAACGCCCTAGTGGGCTTTGACAGTCCAAAAAAAAAAACGATTTCTCTATACCTAACATAAAACACGTTTTAAATTAAATAATTGAAAAATGATAATAGAAATAAAACATATTTAAGATAAATTAATACTATTAAATGTAACAATATAAAATAATATAAAATGAACAATAGAAATGAAAAATATATATAAACAATGATTAGTACACAAGCAAACAGTAATAATTAGAAACCTTTAACAAATTAATAATAAACTAACATCAAGATAATTAAATCAATATACCAGATAAATAAGATAAGAAGATAAAACAAACCAAAAAAATTGTTACTTCTATTAGTATACTAAGTCTAAGATATTATTTAATTTAGGTATGCTCCTACAACGAAAAATGTCTACGAATCCGGAGAATTTGTTCCCAAGGCGATGCATCGTGTTAACAGTGAATTTAATTCATAGTTATTCCTGTGGGTCCCTACAAAGAACACTTCGTGATGTCTCGTTTGTCTTAGTATATTATTCGAGACCATCTGAATCAGTTCAGGGCAGTCCAACATACTTTTAATAATTTAAAATAGGAACACTATGTCGCTGAGATTAAAATGAAGTACATTTATCATAATTTACGCTTTCTATTAGAATATAGGGCAGTCCAACATACTTTTAATAATTTTAAATAGGAACACTATGTCGCTGAGATTTCTTTGTATGATAATTTCTTCAAATGAAGTACATTAATTAAATTATCATAATTTACGCTTTCTATTGGAATACGCATTTTTATAGTACATAGTATAAATACTTAGTATGTTGTAGTAAAAATAATAGTAGAGACAAAACACATGCATATGTGCATGTATGATGTAACATACAGGTTCGTTAATGAATTCTATTCAAGTTAGATTAAAATTTCATTTTAAAAAGATAGAAGGGAATATAAAAGTTGAATAACAAGCTGCATATAAAAGTTCACGTTAAAGCTAATGGTCGGTATTTGAAACCAGTGTTTAATATCCACCCTTAGACCGGTTGTTAAAGGCTTACAAAGGAAGGTTTCTATAAAAAAATCTAATCTACATAAACATATTTCCCGCCGTTTAAATGTCACACTCTTACAATAATATATCTCATAATGGTCTACGAGCGTCAGACGTACGCAATTTCCGTTGTATAATGGTCTGATAATTTGTCATTTTATCGGGTATGAAAAAATGCTTTCAAAGTTTTTTTTTAAATTGAATGAATAAACCGAGCATTGTGTATCCAATTTTGTGGACGTCCACTTTTCATATATTTATTTATTTAATATTCAAGGAAGACCAACAGCGCAACAAAGAAGCGTAGAAAACATTAATATAATATAGATGGCCAATTACAGGTCTCCACTTTGAGAAATATGTTAATAATGATAAATATGTTAGGAAGTAAACTTAGGTTAAGAATTATATAACAAGAAAGAATAAAATATTTAATCAAAAGAAAAAGAGATTTAATTATTAGCAGAAAAAACATAAGCATGTTAAGAATAATACAAAAAGAATGAATAAAAAAAAATAAAGAAGAGAAAAAGAGACTTAATTAGTAAATAGAAAAAAAATTATGCACTCAAAATTTTTCTTAATCTTGAGTGGCTGCACTCGAACAGATCAATATCCAATAATCTTATCAGTTTATTGAATGCATGGCATACCTTCAAGAAATATGAATTACGACGATAGTTGGATGAGGTAAAATCGATGTGAAAGACTGGGTTGTATCTACGAGACCTACAAGGAACATAGAATTTTAGTCTATTTAATAGTTCAGGACAGTCAACGTTGCCCGATATAATTTTTAGTAGCATTTCCCGATATTATTATGTTATAGTTATTTCATTCGATACCACAGGGTAGAAAGATACTCACCAACTATTCTGAACATGAACTTCCACCTAGAAGGACGTTAAATATTTATCTACCTGCTTATAGAACAGCGTCATTATAGTATTCCAATTTTCAAATGAAATGTTAATATCTATGGGAAATATAATTTTTCAATAAGTATCCACGTAATAATATTTTAGGGTGGAATAAAATATTTTTTGTTAAATAAAGTTTTCTTAGAGGGGACAAACTTGGCGTTTAGTACTTCTTTCAAGACTTAAATTCAAAAATTATTCGAGGTGCTGCAAGTCCCTTTTTATGAATCTGATTTTTTACTATTTGCATTTTGACATATGAATCATTTGTAGACCTAATATTAATAATATTTTATCGTTAAGCCTTTGAAAATGCACAAAGGAAATTATTTAATATTCATAAATTTGTATACAACATTTATGAGATCCATATTTCCTAACAGAATGCAGCGCTCCAAAAACTTGCGTTATTGATTTTAAATTTGTTACTTTGAATCTATGCAGATTTTGTTATAATAAATAATTTTTCTAAAATACTTTATCACATTAAAAATGTAGAAGAAACTCAAATAGTAAAAAATATAAACAAAACTCTTTGCGGCACCACAAAATCTCTTCTTGATATTTCATAAACAACTCAATGCACGCGCAGTCAAACGGGCGCGTGCAGTTAGAGCACTGGAGGATGAGTTTTAGGTTAACAAATATTTTATGAAGAAAGCGAAATAAAAATGTAATTTCGTAATATTCTAATATCAATAATTATCGTATAATTCGAATTATATTATAGGTGGGCCATAAGTTTTTTGCACTTAATTACTTCTTAAATACAGAAATTTGGTCGGGCAGCCCTAAAGAAACCGTGCAGTAATGGCGGCCGTTCTAACTATCAAACTGTCAGACGGTAATATCGGTCCATTATTCGCTTTTTTAGCTTCGAAAAACTTTAATACTTTATTGGTAATTGTTCTTGCACCATGCCGGACTGTTTAGGATATTTTCGACATAATAATTCAGTTTATATTGGTAATCAAGATGTCACAGCTCGCGCTCAAAGACGAGAATGAATGACAGGGCGAGGGGTTACTGCCGGGTGCGGGCGGGGCGGATTTAAGTTCAAAATTCGCCGCACGCCAAGTTACGTTGGGCAAGCAATAACGGCGCGCAGGAGTTTCGTCCTTGGAAATTTAGTCGCAATGGATCACGGGAATAACGCGTGTTTCGTGTAAAAGTGTTTTACAAAAACATTTTCACCTTCAACTCATGTTTCAATGTTCTCACCTTTGCAGATAAAAGCGATATTGTATCATTACTAATACACATTTAAATGAAATAATTCGTATCATTGAATGGTTTGGCAGTCATTCCGTGGTGCATCATTTATTTTTAAACTTTGTACTACATATATAAAATATTTGAGTTATTAATCTGACTTAATAATTTTTTAACTGTACTTGATGGTGAGAGGGACTGCTCTCCTTAAAACTAAAGCGGTGTTAAATAACTTAAATATTTTTTTTGATAGTAAAAATTTTAATTTAAAAAAATATATTTTAGATTAAAAAAATGGAATTAACACTTTATCGTAATTTTTATTTTATTTTATTTTTTAACAAACAGACCGTCAACAAGTCGTTAATGATCCTAATAGATCTAAAGTGACATTAGAGTACAAAGTAAGAACATTTTGTGAACTTTTTGAACATTATTACATAATTAGTAGCTTATTGGTCTTGTGTTTAGGACACTCGCCTCGTGATCCAAAGGTCGCGGGTGTGAACTTTACTCCAGACTAGCAAGTTAGTCCTATTTCCATAGCGCAAGCGTTTAGCTTAGTTTGAAAATAGTAAGAATATTGATGTGACACGTATTCCGTATTCGCATATCAATTTAAAAAAAAATTACACAATACACCTTTATGATAAATTGATAAAAAGTAGTGAATAAATAATTTTTTATATAATACGTATTTGACTTCATATTACCTTTTTCCTCCCTACCATACAGTATAGTACCGTACTGTAACAACATCCGCGTTATCACTGTAGGCATATTGCACAAGTACAGACAGCCCAATTTACCTCTACCTGGTAAATTGGGCTGTCTGCGCCCTAGTATTCATTTCCCACCCTCGTTATTATAATTGTATCAACATTCGGAGGCTCCCGAGGAGAGGTTCTTCAACTGTTCCAGGGTGAAGACGCGCTCGGGCCCGTATTAAGGCTGCGAGAAGCAGTTCCCCGGGGTAAGGGTGTATTGTAGAGGTTTAGTTTGCGCCCTCCCGGGCTCGGGGGAGTGGCTTTCGCTCCAGAGAGCACTTGTGGCTGCGGTGTTTGCATCGCGTGTTTTGTCTAAGGCCGGACTGAACATTCCCAGTTACGCCCGGTTTCACGGAGTGCGCTGTAGCGGGAATTTACAACATTCGGCGTTGCTATCCAATTTGAAAAGGGCGTTAAAATCGGTCGCGCCATTTTATTTTGAGTTTTATATCTAATACCAGCTGTAACCCTTCAAAAATGACGTAACCTTTACATGCCGGTTTCTAAGGAATATATTATATAAAAATTTTCGAAAAAAAATGAAAAAAATAATTTTCGAAAAAAATATCCAAATTTTTTTTTCGAAAAAATTAATTTTACAATAAACGAGTTACGGACGCTACACGAAGTCACGCGGACGGACGAACGGACAGACAGACAACGAAATTATTATAATTGGGATATGGGAATTACTAGGTACCTAGCAAAGTGCGTGCACTATTTATAATGTAGAAGGATGCCCTATATAGTGCTATTTTAATTTATTTTATATTGCGAAATGACAATAAAGTTACCCATATTTCTATCGTATTTCTTTCTATTTGGTGTCTAAGAAATATTGGCAACAACTGTCCTTAAATCCATTATATCCCCTTAAATAATTGATTTGTATTTGTATGTATATTTTTTATTATAATATTAATTTCAATGCTTCTGCTATATTTTTTCACTGTACATAAGTACTTTTTTGTTTTTAAACTTCTGTTTTTCTTATGCTTCTGCTTTTTATATACTTACTTGCTTTTTACCTTATATTATATTTATCTTTATATATTTGTATTTATATTTGAAGTATTTTCTTTTCTCTTTATGTCATTATTATGTTTACATGTTATTGTTTTTTTTCTCTTTACACTATCTATATATTCTTTTAATGTACACTAACCTTACCTATCTATTGTAAAAGCCCTATAGGGCGTTAATTAATAATAATAATAATAAAATAAAAAAATATCGATGGTCCCTACGTATATTGTCGAATCTTATTATTATCTCTTTTCCCATTTACTGTATATCATCGAATTATGTTAAAAAAATTATTTTTCCTTTAAAAAAAATTCTTTTTTTGAAACGCAAATTCGATTTTTTAAATAGCGTAAATCGGATGATTTAAGATAGTAAAACGAAAAAAGAATTTTCGCAGGTTCGCAGGATACGTAGGGACCGTTAATATTACTCCCATCCGTGAAAGTCACTACGACATTGTCTAATACCCTATTTTTAGATATTTTCTGAGCCTCCGTAAAAACAGTTTTCATGTTGAAATAGGTTTACGGAAATATGTCCTTAGTCGATTGCTTTTGATAGGTTTTTCGATAGTATTTTCACACTTGTGTCTTTGGAGTAACAACCATCTATAAAATGTTCCGGAATTTTCTTTATTACAAGCTTATTCTAAAGGTTGGTTATGAAGATTGTTGTTCAAGGCTTCCGTGTAATAAATTCATATCAGAGTAATACATTTTTTCGGCAAATTTATCCAAAGGTGTGGTGTTTAATTTATTTTTTATTAAAAAATGTATATTATAGATGTCTCACAGAGACAAAACTGCATTTTTATGGAAACGTAGGTATAGAAGTCTTTGGGTGTACGTAGGGCTTACGACCTATCGTACGGCTGGCTTGAGTGATCACTTTACATAATGTAACGTTCGCCATTTCTACCCACGATACAATATTTATATATATTTAAATTATGCGCCACGTTTCACATATGAGCCGGCACCAAAGCTTTTTCATTTCCCTTAAATGACCACAGATGTTGATAATGATGTACAACTTTCAAAAATTAGTAGACGTGGTGTTCTATCATGGGTGGAAATGGCGAACATTACATTGTGTTAAGTGATCACTTAAGCCAGCCGTTTGATAGGTCGTAAGCCCTATGTACACACACCCAAAGACTTCTATACCTACTTTCCCATAAAAATGCAGTTTCGTATCTGTGAGACATCTATAAAATACATTGATAGATTAATGATGTCCCTGTGACAAAAATCCAGTAGGTACTGTTCCGAAAAATTTGAAAATAGGTACCTACTCAAAATATTCTTATTTTTTATTCTTTATTTTTGAAGGGGTTGAGAATGTTATTTATATACGATGATTATAAAACTGATGAATATAACAGCAAACATGATTGGATGAAAATAAATTAAAAACGGTCAGGGAGGAAAGGCACTGAAAAGCCAGCCGAAATGGTGGGACGGGTTTGATTAAAAGATTAGATTAGATTAGATATTGCACTTTGAACGCCATTACGGAATTGAAAATTTGCCCGAATGTGACAGATACGCTATTCAATGCATTAAATATTTAACACGAGCGGGAGGCACTAGAAACGTAGCCAGGCAATGCTGAATAACTAGTTGAAAAAAAATATATAAATCTCGCCTAAATTCCCCATAAAACGGCAAATAAATTAGCAATTTATTTATAACTAGCTGTGCCCGCAGCTTCGCCAGCGTGAAATTCAGTTTGAGGCTATAAGAGCGTCAGTGGCAAATTAATATAATCTAAACTACTCAACCAAACAATGTTGTGTAAAAGGCAATTTTTATCTACATAAAATTTTCCTGACGATAAAATTTTTTATTTTGTTAATAATTTAATATAACCTACTCAAATAACTTCCGAAGGATCAAAATTAATTTTAAACATATAATTTATTCATATTTTATCAATTTGTGAATTAAACTTAACATATAGATAGATATATGTCGTAGCGGACTTTTTTATAGGTCTTTTTAAGTTCTTCAATTTCTTGAAAGAAAGCATTCATTTATCTCTTACCGCATTCGCTCGACCGTCTCTTTGTTGACTTCAGTTGTAAAAAAGTTCACCATTAAAAGTCCTTTTATTTTAACTGAATAATATATAACCCATAACCACCCTGAAAGTCCATTCTAAGTATTGGTGAAAGAATTTTTGAAATTGGATGAGTACCTAGTTTCGGGAATTACCTCCTACATCCAAACTTACAAACTTTACCTATTTATAAACATTAGTATAGATAGATAAATTATTTCATCGTATCTTACTTGAGTTTTATTTAAAAATAATAACTGTTAAATAATCACCAGCAGTTTTTTTAGATTTGATATTACACTGAATTATTTAAATTATGAAATATAAAAACACAAATAGGTATCATATATTTTTGAGATAGAATATGTTAAACTCTTGCAACACTGTGAGTACAGATTTATAAACTTTTATATTTTATTTGTTTAATTTTTCAATGAATTACATTATTGTTTTTATGTAAAATATATTCACTGTTTCCTTTTAACTAGAGCAATGTCTGTGATCAAGGAGTCGGGTTAAACCATTCTGTCCAACAGGGGAATCAAAACAATAAAGATTTTATCTAAATAAACAAATTTATATATGCAAGTTGAAACATATTAGGTCCTTACATATGAAATTGGCGTTTTGCCCTACTGGCAAATTTGATCTCAAATATCTTCTCTTTGGTTAGGAATTCCAAATCCAAATTTATACAGCTATTTACTCATGTATTTGTGTTTTGAAAAATTGTAATTCATTTGTTTTTTCCTCAATTGTTTTTTTCTTTGCGTCACTCAGTTTACAAAATGAAAAACTTGAAATATCGCGTTATTTACGAGTACGAGTTCCACCGTGGCACCAGTGCTGCAGAAACGGCTCGAAGGATTAATGATGTGTATGGCGACGGTGCCGCAACAGAAAACACAGTGCGTTTTTGGTTCCAACGTTTTCGTTCTGGAAATTTCGACCTGCAGAACAAGCCCCGTGGACGGCCGGAGACCAAAGTTGATAATGAAGAATTGAAGGCTATTGTGGAAGCGGATCCATCGCAAACCACATCCGAGTTAGCTGCAGGCTGCGGTGTTAGTGATAAAACTGTTTTAATCCACTTGAAGCAAATTGGTAAGATGAAAAAGCTTGAAAGGTGGGTACCTCATGAATTGAGTGAAGCAAATCAACAAACGCGCGTTGACTGCTGCATTGCATTACTCAACCGGCACAATAATGAAGGGATTTTAAATCGAATCATTACCTGTGATGAAAAGTGGATCCTGTACAATAATCGGAAGCGCTCATCGCAATGGATGAACCCTGCCGAACCAGCCAAACCATGCCCCAAGCGAAAATTGACTCCAAAAAGTTACTTGTGAGCGTTTGGTGGACTAGTGCTGGTGTCGTTCACTACAGCTTTCTTAAATCTGGCCAGACGATTACGGCAGATGTCTATTGTCAGCAAACTGCAAACCATAATGGAAAAGCTAGCTGCTAAACAACCGAGGCTGGTTAATCACTCTAGGCCACTGCTGCTTCATGATAACGCTAGACCACACACTGCACAACAGACGGCTACCAAATTAGAGGAGCTTCAATTGGAATGTCTAAGACATCCACCGTACTCTCCGGACCTTGCCCCAACAGATTACCATTTTTTTCGAAATTTGGATAACTTCTTGCAAAGGAAAAAATTCAACTCCGATGGGGCAGTCCAAACCGCCGTCAAAGATTTTATTGATTCCCGTCCGAATGGTTTTTTTAGTAAAGAGATCGATGAACTACCTATGAGATGGCAAAAGGACATAGATAGCAATGGTACATACTTTGATTAAATAAATATATTATAATAAAAAAAAATCGGCTTTATGTTCCTCCCATACTAAACGCCAATTTCATATGTAAGGACCTAATATAATACATTATGGCCCAAATTAATGAAAAAAGACACGTTGAGTTAGTCTTATATATTTATTTGAGATTAATCTCTTTAATACGCGTATAAACCTCATATAGGACCATAGAAACTAACATCTATTTATTTCGAAAAGTAAGCCAAATATAATGAAAGAACAAATTCTCATAAGTGTCGTTTATTGAAGATTAATTTGCATAGGCTCGAACTAATGTACATTGAATCTCGTCAATGATATAATATATATACAATTTTATTTATGAAATATATAAATCTAAACAATTATTACTGTTTTAAATTTATTAATACATAGAAAAACCACAATTTTTCCCGTCGAATCCTTCCATGAATTCAAATCCGTCGAATGATTCAATGAATCGGAAAAGTAAAGAGTTCGAACCGCCATCGAATCGTTTGCGGAAGAACGTTTTAAATTCTGCATAAATTCACGGCACGTTTGAAATCGTTCGACATAAAATCAATACGAAATTATGCCGAGCACAATGATTTGGAAATATTATATTTGTGGATAAATAACACACTTCTGCTGTGTACTTTTCTGTAAAGAGGAAATATCTCTGATTTACTATTTACTATCATCAGAAAACATCTATAATCAGAAAAAAATCTGTCAGCACAGTAAGTAATCCGATCCGTTCAATATTTAAGATGATTCAATTGTTCGACGGTCGGACGTTTTATGAATATTCTCCAATTTCGTTCGGTTAGACATAATAACAAAAGGGAAATGAAGAAGGCAAGTTAAAAATAACTGAAGTATTAATATTGTATAATAGATTTTTGTTCGCCGCAGGCAGTTTGTTTTCATCTTCAGACCACGCCCATCTTCTGGTAGATCGAGGCAGATGAATCTTATTTTCTTTCATCGAACATGAATTTAATTTATAACGCCTACAGTCACTGTTCGATGATAACTGATGTAAGAAAATTAAAAATATAAGTACTACAGTAAAAAATATACAAGAAGAATAGTGTGAATTCATGATTTAATATATGTAAATTATTTTTTTAATTTTTATTAATCAACGCCCTAGTGTGCTTTTACAGTAAAAAAAGGTACAAGGATTTTTATATATCTACATAACATAAAACACGCTTTAAAGTAAATAATTAAAAAATAAATAGTAGAATTAAAACATATTTAAGAAAAATGAACAATACACCTATATAAACAATGATTATAAAAAAAAAACTTAATAATTAGAAACCTTTAACAAATTAATAATAAAGCAAAATAAAGTTAAATAAACCAATATAAAATAAAGCACGAAAAAAAATTGAATATAGAATTAAAACATATTTAAAAGGAAAATGAAGAATAATAAGGACACTTAGAATAAATAAATATATATAATTCATTGGGAACAAAAAATAAATAAAAAGTTGAGTCCATTTAAATGTAATTAGTTCTACTGGCATATTCTAAGTCAAAATAATTATTTAATTCGGGTACGCTCCAACAATGAAAATTATCTACGAATTTCCAGTATATGTTTCCAAGGCGATGCATGTATGCTACCGGTGAATTTAATGCATAGTTATTTCTGTGGGACAACACTTCGTGATGTCTCGTTTTAATGTATCTACGCCCATGGAATAGTCAATAAAATAGCATAAATAGGAACGGAAGGTGTAAATTGATGATCTATACGAGTAAATGGTGAGGGAGTGAAAAGGAGTCCCTCATATGTGAGTGCAGAACATCGGAATATAAGGGGATACATAGTTTTTTTGACATTTAAACAGCTTTCAAAAATATATTGAATGCTTCAAAAGAAGATTAAATAATACATACACCAAACTAACAGCGTATTTTGACACAAGCTCACAATAAAGTTGAACCAAATTTCGCATTCATTGTGTGGCTCGCTTCCCAGGTTAAAGCGATCAGAGCGTTCCGCCGTATCCATCGGTCGAGTACATAACAAGGCTACATTATCGGAGATTTGCAAATGAAAACTATTGGAACTAATTAAGGGATGAATAATTCCTCGCCAGCCGTCCATTAGTCATGAGAAGAGCCACTCTAGTCCGCCCCTAACTCGATTGGGGGTCGATACCCCCGGCCTCGGGGAAGGGAGGGGGCAGATTTAATTACCAGCCGCATTAACATCACAGAAACTTTTTAACGAAATTTAAAATGGTACACAAATACAGAGAAAATGTTTTACTCAACGATGCTACTCTGAATCTTTCCCTCGCATCAATCACGGTTATATTATTTTAATACAGAAATGACGGAACGCGCATTGATGACAACATTTTAATTGTTTTTGCGAAAAAAAATTGTATGACGGTTTAAAATAAATATGTTTTTTACTGGCGAGTTTCCATATTGAAAATATGTAATGAAAAAAACCTTACAGAAAACCAGGAATACTTAAACTTACGAGAAATGGTATCCAAATTCGGAACCACTATATTTATAAAGCCATTAACTACTACAATAATCTACCTATCGAGATACGCTGCATCAATAACCTTTCAAGAAAAAAAATCTTTCAAAAATTCAACTTAAATTCATAATTCATTTAAACTTATAACTTATTTCAAAATACATTTCATTATCAAATTACCTTTTATTACCGTATTATTAAATGATTCACATATATGTACCTATATACAAAATAAGTACTGAGGCTTCTCTTCACTGATGAGTTTTACATAACTAAAAAAGTATTAAATAAAGTCAATTTAATATGTAAATATGTTATTTTTGTATTTGTACCTTATATTAAATTAAATAAAATAAAAACTTTTAGCAAGTTTCACTTATGCTTGTATGTCTATTTAATGGAAATATATATCCGTATATCCGATGGCAATATAATAATCATTTTTTCAGTTTTCAAATCCAGTTCAATTATTCAAAAAAAATATTTAAAATACTGACGCGTTATTTTATCGTTACATTTTGCACTACGCGATTACGCAGTACGCCACTTTTAAAATAATATTATATTATTAATATGTAAAGTGACATTTTTAATGCCATGTGAAATTTTCATATTTTAAATTTAAATGTGAGATTTAAGATTTGAAGTTAATATTGGATTGTTTTCAATTTTTTAAAGCCTTAGGAAATTTTTGAATGTATTAATCTTAACGTACGATCGATAAGATTATTTTATTAACTTCAGCAGACGTTGCTAAGCGGAAACGGGTAAAAGAGACTGGCAAGAAGTAGAAGCGAAACGAAGACGATATGAGAAGGCCAGCAAAGGATTGCGCGGTAACTTCTTCTAAAGGCAGAGGAAAACAAACAGATACTGCAAACACAACGAAAACGAAAATTGGAAATGATTAAGCGAAAGCGCTAATTTAGTTTAATTAACTTCAGATAAGTGAGGTTAGAATTGATTACAAAATTTAATATGACGAATGACCACGAATTAAAAAACACACCCCAACAATCGCTTGCGCAATCTTACTTTTAAAGTATCATTTTTTCTTCGCGTGAATAAAACGAAAAGCTCCGCGCTTTTGATTGTCAATATAATGTCAAAAATATCACCCAGCATATATTTAGTACACAGTTAATTTTATTTAAAAAATTTTAATACATTCTTTCACCTTGATTTTTTCTCATTTCTATTGATAAATTCCACCACCGTGTTTGGAGACTGCTTTAAACATGCTACCAAAAGTACAATTTTGATCAATCACTTAATTGTTTCTTAATATTTAAAAAATAATAATTATGTGTGTAGAAAAGTACATAGTTAAATTATAAGTAATTTATACACAACCTATCTGGGTTTCGTCGGAAAATTCCGTTAGACAATTACAAATATTGAACTTTGAATTTCTAAAAAGTTAACAGTTGGAAACAGACAGAATTTTATCTACTGTTATTCCAAAGGTAACTTTGCAAGTTTGAATTAGGTACTCGCTAATTGGCTGGGAACTCTAAACTCTACGATATTTATGGTGAGGTTAAATTACAACCTAAAGATTACGGTTTTATATATTGGTGAGCAGGAGTCAAATAGAATTGAATTCAATTGACTTAGATTGAAAGCAGTCTTCTTGATCTTTTTAAACATATTGTTAATTTTAAAATTGTTTTAGGTACCTACATTTAAATATTTTTATATGTGAGAACACATTATTGTTGAGTGTATAATTCATATCAATGGTAGCCAACCAATTAAATAATCAGTTTATGAAAAATATCAGTACCCTCAAGACACTTTATTTCTCATACGTTCGTAGTATTTTAGAATATGCATCTCAGGTGTGGAATCCAGGTTATGCAGTACACGAAAATAGAATTGAAAGCATCCAAAACAGATTCCTAAGATACCTAGACCTCCGTTCATTTAGATCTCATATAAGCAATGAAGACTCTGCGAAGTTTTTTAACATGCAGACCCTAACTCGTCGAAGAAACATAGCTGACGCGGTGATGCTATTCAAAATAACACACAATCTAGTTGATAGTCCGGAACTTCTTCAACGAATATCTTACCACATCCCAACTCGCAATAACAGACATTCACCTACTTTTCATCTCCCCTTTTGTAAGACCAACTCAAAACAAAACTCCTTTATGTACAGATCCACAAATTCATTTAACACAAACTATCACCACATTCACATTTTCAACGCAACAATAAGAAATATAAAACAAACAATATCTACACTACCGCACCCAAACTAATTTGTACATTATATCTTTCCTTCTACTCCCGTCCCACATTCCCCTCCACCCTCTCCACTCGCTATTAAAGTAAGTTATAGTAAATTTTTAAATTCAGTGGAAAATTTTTAAGATTGTTTTGCTGTTAATTTTTCCCTAACAAAATAAATAAATAAATAAATAAATAAACACACAAATACACACATTCACACAAACTCATTATTGAACATGTTTTTTCTTATTTTTTTATCGATTGTATATATGTGTTTTCTTGTAATTGGCCCAAAACTCTGTACATCAATTATTGTTTTTTTTCAAGATTGATTAATTATATGGCTGTAAGAAAACCAATAAATGAAAATAAATAAAATAAAAAATAAAAAACATATAGTTTTATTAAAAATATTTTGTTTACGAAAAGTATAACAACATATTTTGATAGAGTAAAATGTATCAAGAAATGTTTTAAAATATTCTCATGACTAAATTAACTTATTTGGTGTCATAAATAAGACAATTTATGTATTATGGAGCTTAAAATGAAACCTTTACTCAAACCAACTAATTGACCACCTATCGAATTAATTAAATCACGAAGGGGTGAAGTTGATCCCCAATCGTTTTTCAACTGTCGCGCACGAAGATTCATCTTGTATTTTAAAGGCGAGCGTTGGGCGCACTAGGAGGAGAAAATCCGTGAACGAGATACGAGTCGATGAATTAATATGCAAACGGTATTTTCGGCGAAGATTTCAATGCCTCCTCACTAATGTCCCACCAACACTTGCGAGGGTGCGGCGTCCATTTGAATACAGCTTAAAATGTTTAAGTACGCGAAGTTGAAGAAGCTTTCACAAGTCTTACAAACTTAAATATGCTTTTCCGAGTAAACGGCTGATCGACACCCCCCGCCTCGGCCGCGGAGCCTACTTACCTAATTATTCACACGAAAATTATACAACTTTCGCATTTTCCCGGGGCCGCAGATTTTTCGCCTTCCTAATATTTAAACTATCTCACAAATAAGTTGTTATGTTAAAGTTTACTGAGGTAAGTATCCCAAAGTGTACAATATAGTGATGTAACGAATATTCGCATTGGCATTCGCAAATATTCGCATTCGCATTCAAAAAGTTCGAGCGAATGTTTTGCGAATACGAACATCAGAAAAAAATATAATATTAGATTAATAAAAAAAACATTCATTTCTTATTTTTTTATTATTAGAAAAAGTAGCTTTACCTCGTAATCGCATTATCAGTCTTCACTTTACTTTATCAATTGGTATTATTTTTTTACCATCTACTTCTACATTGGGTAATAAAGCTTAAGATTCTCCAGATCACTACTGAAAAGCAATTAACTTCTCATTAGCTTAGAAAACAAAAAATATAATAATGCAATGTAAACAAACAAAAACATATTCTTCTCTGAAACTTTTATCAATCTACATAAGTTAGGTAATCATCTTCTTGAACGAAAATAAAAACAAAAATCAAACAAAAACTATGTTCTTCAATTATAAACGATAAATTATGTTTTATAAGAAAACACTTTAAACAAACAAAAACAAAATTATTCTTTATGCTTCTATTAGATACTTGGACATTCTCGGAACAAGATGCAAACGGAACACGCCTCGCGCGAAACTAAGCCGCTAAGCCATACATAATTGGCGCCAAATTAAAAGAACTCAATATTCGTATTCGCATTCGCATTCGCATTCGCGAATGTCGGTAGCAGATATTCGCATTCGCATTCGTGAATGCTCAAAAAATTACATTCGTTACATCACTAGTACAATATAAGAAGACTTTTGTGGTCGGTCCATGCGGAGTGGATGATCGAACAACAAACATCGTAGTCCTGATAAATAGAGGGGAGGAAGACCTTAATCATGTTTGAGCAGCAAACTTCTCAAATATATATCTATCTGCCTTTGAAATTTAAAAGTGGAGAGGATTAGTGCAAAACAGAGGTCAGTATGGATTCCTTAAGCTAGGCATGTATTGCTTTTCTGTTTATCTCAATCCTAAACATCAAATCTAAACCTATTTCCATTATGTTTACTTTGTACCTACGTAATTTGTAACCACGCCTCTTCTAACCCCCTCCCATCATAACTAATCTGTCTAAACTTGAACATTAATTTTAATACGTTCACTGTCCTGAAGAAGGGAGCATCGACAGAAAAGCGTTGAATTTTTTAAAATAAATTTTAAGTGTGGTTAAAACAAGTTTTATTAAAATGGTGCAATTATTGTTTTAAATATTCACAAGGTTGAAAAGAAAGAATTTTTAATATTCGATATGAGTTTGTATGATATGAGCTCTATACTCTGTTTAAGGAGCCAAACGTCACAACATTTATGAAACTGGGAAGACTTCGGTGGCTGGGTCATGTGGAGAGAATGTCCGAGCATCAAGCACCAAAGTCCCTGCTGAACTCGAGGCCAATAGGGCGGAGGAGCTTAGGAAGGCCAAAATTAAGATGGAGTGACAACGTCCTCAAAGACATCTCTGCCTTGGAGCTTCGGAACTGGAGAGAGCTGACACTAGACCGAGATGAGTGGAGGAAGATTATTGAGGAGGCCAAGACCCACCAAGGGTTATAGTGCCAAGAGTGATGATGATGATGATGAGTTTGTACCTTTATGGTGGTCTAACATTTAACAGAAGATCAGTTAGAATTATTGAAAAATAATGCAATTTTTGGCATCGCTTTTTTCCAAATCTATTTATATTAGGACATTGTTGGTTGATCATTTTGGACCCATAAGTCAGGCAGAAATCTACCCATAAATTATCGTGGACTAGCTCTGTTACACCCAGTTTATCTCAAAAAAATCTCCGAGATTTATCTCGTTCCGTGCACGCGGGCCTTAAGTGTCGGCTTCTGTCGGCCTGTAGCGAGGTAATCTTCGCAAAAGTGTCCCGGCCGCATTGCCTTGAGTGATCTGTTGACTGTGCAGTGAGTGCTCGCATTTTCCAATCAAGATATGCAAATGTCTCGACGCGTCGCACAGGGCTGCTTGCCGAGCGGGCGACTGCACCGGCCCGAGCGAGCTTCGTACTTCACTTTTGGCTGTTAAGCGAGACACTTATTTCAACTCATCAACGCCACAGGTATCCATCTGGACACGCAAATTTTGTTGTGATTTTTTTTAACCTTTGAGTGAGCGCGCTGCACATTTTACCATAATTAAATGCGTGTTATACTTTCACGTCAGGCAATGATATGATCTAATACGTTATATTTTTATTGATCCATCAAATGATATAGTTACTAAATGTATAGAAATCAAGAATTAAATTTTGGTTTGTGTCTTCTGGGGTATTATGCCGTGTTATTACGACCTTTCTGGCCGGCGTTTCGGATTTCATTGCAGGGTTTATCATCAGGGCTGATGTGTGACACGGCGTAATACCCCAGACGACACAAACCAGAAGATTCTGAGTGGCCGTGAAAACCTAAGAACAACACAATCAATTAAATAGATTTACATTGTTTTAAGGGGTTATATACCTTTTTGTGCGGAAAAAATAAGGAAAGTTTGGATTTTTTTTTAAATATGTAGTAATAATTTTATTAAATCAAAGTTATAATTTTGTAATAGTATATTATTCATTGAATAAAACACGCCTTAATTTATTTTAAAATATTAACAATTGGCGGAGTTATGGCTCTTTCCCCGAAACCCTTTTTTTTTCATGAGGCTTGCGGTGATCACCATGGAAGTCCAGCAGGTTAACTGAAATCATAAAATCAAAAATATTTCATTAGTACATGAACATTCCTTGTACTTGAACGATTATTTAAATAAATATTTTGTTTTTTCTGCATACGGGAATGTTTTTCTCAAAAAATCAACATTTTGAGCTCTAAAAATTTTATTAAAAAATTCTTATCTGCATGATAAAAAATTATGCATAAAAAATGAATCGTTCAAGTACACACAACATTAATTACGAACAATTTAAAAAAAAAATTGAAGAAAATCGGTCAAATAGTTTTTCTGCAATCGTGATCACGGCAAAGGCACTTTTGAAAAAACACCATTTCGAGATAATCGAGTTTAAAGTTTCAAGATTAGTTTATATAAACATTAAAGTCGATCAGGTAAACTTACAAATCATCGTCGATTCCGGGACCATATAGCGTGTCATCTGCACTCGATGCAGCCTCCAAAATATCTATTTGGTGTTGTCTGCTGGCCATTCGTCCCTCCCTTGTCGCACCTTGCGCCCGAAGTTCGGCTGTTGAAATTCGCCTCTCGTCCTGCTGCGCGACGTACTCATGAGCGTTGCTGCCACAATGCACCCCCATTGCCTCGAAAACTTTCAAAATAGATATTTTCCCCTCGTTGAATATACAGGCTGATGTATAAGCAGCAATTCTTACAGGTACTGTACCTCCTGGAAGACGCGATTTTGTATCCAAGTCCTCGCATTTCTATAGGCACGAATTGCATAGAACCGTCACACGTATTGCATTTTACGTACTGTGAAATAGCCGTAAACACTTGAACAAAATTGATGATTCGATGTTCCACCGAATGATCAATCGGCACATGAATATCGTCCTTCAATTTTAATTTCTTACGAGACGCACTGAAGCTACTTTCGTCCACTTCCACAGTTTGAGGATTAAAATATTGCTTCCTCTTTTTCGATCGCGATTTGTAATTTTTACTACCTTCACGAGTTACGCGTGTAATTTTTTGTCGGGAACTCATACTGATTTTTTGTAAAAAGGAAAATGTTCGATTCTTAGATGCTCACGCTTCAGAAGTTCGTATACAACTGATTTATAAGGGTGTTTGTATGGTCAAAAATGGAGCACGTTCGAGTAAACATCGTACCTACCTCATGTAATTAACTTTCTACAATAACAAAAGATTTACCGTTAAGGCGGAGCGACCCCTGATAAGCGCTACCTGCTAAGCGGTCCCTTACCGCTATCTGCTCAGCCGTGCGGCGGTTACGGGGCGCGCTTCGAAACTCTGCAACTTTTGATCTATTGCTTGGATCTTCATGAAAATTTGAAGAAATGTTCTCAATGAGTTTTACTTTCAGATAAAGCAATAAAAAAAAAACGATTTTTGAAAAAAAAAAGAAGGTATATAACCCCTTAAGAGCTGTGGTGCAGTCGGTATTTTCACCAAACTTGCATATTCAAATAATCAGATTTGTTGTAAAATTTATGCCAGCGCATCCGTTCAAAGGTTAAAATTGATTTATTTACATTTATGAATCATCCAGTGAACTAATTAATTCAATTTTTAGGAGCTCTTAGAAAAAAACCGTGTCCATGCGGGAACCGTTGAAATTTGTGATGTGTTCTTGAAATAAAAAAAAAGTGTTGTGTTTCAACGAAATGCGTGCGCACCATGCAGTGGAATTTTTCACACCATGAAGTCACGGCTCGCCAATCAAAAGGTAAAATGGCGGTTTTCCGAGTGATGATTTAACCAATAGCAATTCTCATAAGTGACGAATGACGACGTCACGTGGTTAAAAATGCTGTGGTGGAAATTTTATAGCTGCGTTACTTGGGTGTTGTTTACTTTCTGTTCGCTGTTGTAGTTTTCATAACATAATCGTGTTCAGATTCATAATGTGTCATTAATTCATAATTATGGTGATTGAATTACCTATTTATGTATTTGTTCACGCTTATTACAGGCGCTTACATATAAAAATTTTGTAATATACAAATATGTATATAAAAAACAATATCAGGTATAAGCAGTACCTACCTACATACAAGGTATAAAAATATAAATTCATAGCACGTATTATATAAAAAAGTAGAAAAATATTACATAACATTAAAGAAGTATACAGGGTTATTTGTAAAACATTAATAACCTCGCAGGACTATATTCCTGCCTTGATTATGAGTCGAAAATGTTCAAGCCACTATGGTCTAATATCAATAGTTAAGGAGATATGCGACATCAAAGTTTTCATTTTTTTCAATATTCCTGACTAATTTTTTGTTAAACGTTGGACTACGGCCATGAATAGCCTTGAATATTGTGAGGCATAACATATATTCTCTCTGGATATTTCAGCCACTGAAGGTTTTGAAGATGGTGTGAGATATGCCGCCAATGAATCTTGCAGCTGCATTAAATACAGTTTGTAGTTTGTTTATTTCCTGTTTCGGGAGATGAGCGTAGATACCATTACAGTAGTCTAAGCGAGAGATAACGTATGCGTTGATTAACAATTTTGTTGCTTCTCTTGGGATACTTCTACGCATAGATTTAATACGGCTTATTGATATGATAGAAGGCAGAGCTGTTGGTTAGTTATCTAAAGGTACTTGTACGCCTCGGTATACTTGTCGAAGTGAAAGTGCTTTTTGAAATTGATTAGCGATGTGTGAAGATGTGTCGAATACATTCGAGTTGCATTCAGCCAAGATTTCATAGTGAGGAGATCAAAACGGGGTCGCATAAAGATTGTGTGTGTAGTTTTACGTGCATGCTACGCGTATCGCTTAAAAAAATCTGGCGTCGTTTCTAAAATGTAATTAAATGTAAGCAAGTCGAAGTAATCTACAGAGTCATCGCACGTGGAGTACATCAGTAGGACATAAAATTGTCTCGTATTAAAAAAAAATATTTTAATTATTTTCAACCCAATATTGACTACGGCACAGGAGTTAAAAGAATCCCAATTGTGTTACTTTTTGCTTTGTGAATTCCAACTCGAACGTAGGTATTTCAATTTTGGCCATTTACAATATTTGTAGTGGAATGGATAGGGAAGCATTTAAATTGGGAATGTGTTAAAGTGGTTCAATGAATTCCAGAATTTTGGCATTACAGAGATGATAGACTGAAAGGTAGATATTAATGCCGCTATTGAAGAGAATTTAAGGTTGAAAATAAATAAATAAGGCATTGCCAGAACTATCAAATAATCGAAAATGTATTTGTTTTTGTAGAGAAATATATTCTGCGTATATGTCATAAAAAGACTTATGAGACGTGTGTCACCTACAGGTATTTTGAAAAGAAATAGGTACAATAGGGCGAAGTGGAATCAAAATCGAAGCTTTCTTTGAACTACACGAATTAGGTAGGTACGTGATATCTGTGTGCTGTAGATACATTTTCTTTGTTTCTACCCTTTTTTCGTTGACTATTTACATCTTAGTATTTTTATAAATATTTGTTGAAATTTTTATAGTTTAATTTGATTAACGAAAGTCAAGGTCAATACCATAATTAAAATTTTCCTTTTTCATAATTAAAAACAAGAACAAGTGTGTTATTATTTATTTTTTAATTATTTAAAAAAACTGTTAATATTCACTAATGCTGTAATGTTTCTCTTATTCTTCTTTTCGAATAGGAAATAAACTTGCTCATTTTTACTGAGACAGGTAAATAATTATTTAACGACAACTAACTTAACAAATTTGTTGTATTTTTTATCATTACGTATCGTAAAAGAATGGGTTTTACCTTCTTTCGCTACTTCAGAACATGTATTTCTATATATCTAGCGAGGTAGATAGTAGCTGAGAGGCTTGTTCCATATTATATTAATTTATTTGTATTACGTGTATGTATCAAGCAATCAAAAGTCTTTTTTGTCCAATAAATGAAATGAAACGACTTTTATCAAAATATTTTATTTATATAAAATTTAATAAATATTTATTTATATATTTAAAAAAAATATATATATATTTGCACTGCAGGCACTGACGGCAGTAATGTTTCGCGTCTTTGCTAAGCCCTGGTGTACGTTTAAAGTATCCTTTTGTCGGCCCATTGAGAGGCGGCGGTAGCAACATGCGTTAAGCAGCTGGTTCGGCTTTAGGCCCCATCTCCGGCCGTTTAATTTGATTTTTCGAGATCTGAATTCGACGATACAGACGGATAGACAGACAGACGGACAGACAACAAAATTATTATGTTTGGTCGTTTTTTACGATTCTTCTGTTCGGCCCCGGTCGGAGAATCTGCTGAGATGCAAATCGTCATGGTTACGAGATTGCACGTCACACTCTCGGTCTCTCCCTTCCTTGGTTCTTCTTGGCCATATTATTTGCAATTAGTTCTAATATTGCCTCTGAAGATGATGGTTGTGCCCGTTGAAAGCTCTTAGGCTTATATAACTCAAATAACGGCCCTCGTAGCTCAGTGGGTATGTCACTGGCTTCCTACACCGAGGGTTCCGGGTTCGATTCCCGGTGAGATCACAATTTTAATCTATGTGATTTACTCAAGCCTAGGTGTTTTATGATGTATTTCGCTTCTGTAATTGGGCCTCCTGGCCTGTTGAAGCGTATAAATAAAATAAAAAAAAAGTGGAATAAAACGTTGTGTATACATTATTGTGTTACATGAACTTCCACTATGTAAACGAAACAACGCTTAATTTATTAAGGTATTTAATGTCTTTTATCGGTTTATTTTCTAGACCGTGTCGTTTCTCTGGTCGAGTTTGAAGCACTAGCGTAACTGTTCATTTCCTCCAATCACCTCATTCCGCTGAGACGACCTCAAGTACATTCTAGTCTTAATCGAGCCTCTGACTTAGTTATGTTTTATTCATATTCTTGTACTTGGATTTTTCTCGAGTACTTAACATATTTGGAATTATTTTATCGGGTATATTCAGAATTGAGGAACTTATCGTTGTGAGGATATCTGATTGATATCTCTCGTAAAAAGTATTTGATATAAAGAACATTACTTGATCAAGTTTTCTACGACAATATATATATATATATATATATATATATATGTCATGTTATCTTGAAGTATTTGTCATTTCTATATAGATGTCGATTCCCGTGAGATGTCTTTGTTCATCTCACGCATGGATTAAACAAGATTTGGGTAACGTACGAGTTTTAAGCGGATTTAGGGTGATTAGTGGATACATTTTACATGTAATGTGATACATACAGCGAAAATTCAAACACTGGTTGTTATTTATGGAATTTGTTTTACATATTTACTATAATTTTTTTTTTCACGGACATCAACAGTAAGCTGGAGGAGTGACAGTCGAGATGGTATGGGAATATAAGACGGAGACACTGTGAAGCAGGCAATTTCTATGGAGCCACATCGACAGTCATTCAGAGGAAGACCAAAGAACTCCTGGATGACTCAATGCTCCAAAATATTACAGAGAAACGGTCTGGATGAAGAAGATACCCAGAACAAGGAAGAAGAAGATTAACATTAATTTTTTAGTCTAATGTAAGGTTTTTTTAATGAAGCAAGTCAATCATTTCTAATAATATAAGCCAAAATGGCCGCCTTTGGACGCTTGCAATCAAAATTTTCATTACTTTTTGGCGAATTTCCGTGATAATTTGTCAGATTTTTTGACAAATCTTATCTTTCAGTTGAATTTTTGTTATTTTTTAACATAAACCATCCTTTTATGTAGCCCCAAAGTAATAAATCATGGGATAGGGCGGCCAACTCGAAATTGTGATATTACGCGGCCAAGAAATGCATCTCGCAAAATTTGTGATTTGGCACATTCCTATTTTGACCACACGTGGTTTAGATCTCGAGGGTAAATTTCAAGTAAAGCAATTTTATAGAATCGTTCGATATCGTTAATTTCGTTTATTTCCCGTTTACGACGTCTAATAATTGAGGTTCTTGGACTACCACCAACAATTTCTCTGATAACATCAATGTTCAATGTCTTAGGTATGGTACGAGTTTTGCTGGACTATGGAAAAAAAATTACTGTTGGTATATTGCATTTATAACATTTGAGAATTAAAAATTTTAACAATCTTTTTTAAATAATGAAATAATTAATTTTTCATTATGCGCCTGATTGTGGGCAAGTTGTGTTGCGCTTCATATAATTAAGATACGCCTAATGGCGGGCAAATCATCCAGCGCGACGTACAATTAAAATACGCCTATTTGTGGGCAAGCTGTACAGCGCGACATCAATTAAAATACGCCTATTTGTGGGCAAGCTGTACAGCGCGACATCATTTAAAATACGCCTATTTGTAGGCAAGGTGTACAGTCCCGTACATAATTAATTAAATTGATTGTCAGTAAACTAATCGTTTCGTTTACCATCTCTTGCATTTTATAAACAGGTATGTTTACAAAATATTAATGTGTTGTTGAGCAGTTTTTGAAAATGGAATACATAAAATTATCAATTATTATTTTGACAGTTTATTGAGACGTTTAGAAATTTCTTGCAAAGCAATATAATTTTGTCCCAATAATGAATATATTTTCGTTTTACATCGAGTCAGCGATTGCTTTGACTGTTGACTTTACCTTCAATTATTATATTATTAGCTGGGCGACGAAGTCCTTTGTCCATAATCTTTGTTTGTCCATAGCTCGTGTGTGGAGTTGAAGGTGCTTTGTGAACTTTACTAATCCCAAGTTTACTTTCAATTAATTCCGACACGTATATCGCGGCTGCTAACAATAAACTTGTTCAAATTAAAACTTAATATGAAAGGCTTTCAGTACTAAACAGTGATAATTTCGCAATATTTTTATAAGTAATTTCGCAGTATTCTTAATAACACAATTACTGGATTTTGTCGGGGGATAATTATTAAAGATAAATTATAGACGTTTCACAAAGACGAAGCTATGTGTATGAGAAAGTATGTATGGAAGTCTTTGTTGGCCGTTTACGGGGCTCACGACATGTGTTAAGGCTGGCTTAAGTGATTACTTACTTAAGCACGTATTTATCACTCACTTATAGATCAAAAACTTGAACACTGATCATAGAGTGATCATATAGGTCAGCTCATATAGGTTGTAAGCCCTGGGTCATCGTATAAAGTCTTCCACACGTTTCTCATATTTATAGCTTCATCTCTGTGAGACTTCTAAAATTTATCTGAATTAATAAATCATTCTTTTGGGGACAAAATTCATTTAATGTGTCCTTAGAACATGACTACATTTAAAAATATTGTTAAAATATATGCTGGTGTATGAAAGGAGTTAAAAAATTAAAAATACTGATTTTCAGGCGTATTCAAGTGTATATGTTAAAATAATTCCCAATAATTTCAAATATATCTACATAAAAAAACTAAATTAAAAAAAATAAATCGACGGCGTAAAAAGTGAACTATAAAATAGAAACTAAAATGAAAAAAACAAGTTCAGTGGTCTAGGATTCTGTTAAGTAATATTGAATAACTACACCATTTAAATAGTTTCTTGATTGATACACACATACAAAAAATAATAAATTCTAATGCGGAACATAGCGACTTCGACAGTCGAGACCCATTAAAAATCTAGATCGACTCAAATCTTCCCAATAATGGGTAAAGTATAAAAGTTTATAGTTTATCTATGAAATTTAGCCACATATTTTACATACTTCTGAGTCTTCTTCTTCTTTAGATCGTTGATTTCTTTTTGGTCGGGAGCCGTCCTCTTAGGAGCACCAACTATCTTTTCATCTCTTTGGTGGTCTTCCTCGCATGCGCGTCCCACGGGTATATTTTGGGCAACCACGTGGGATTTTCTTGTACCATCTACCTTATCTACGTGGTCTTTCCACTACCGCTGTCTCTTTCTGACCCATCTCACGATGTCTTCCGTCTGAAAGGCCTCTCTTATTTCAAATTTTCTAACCCTGTCCCTGTAACAGTGCGCAATACTCTTATCTCGGACGACCGAAGAAGGCTTTTGGTCCTAACTTCCTCTATATTATGTCCTGTGCCATATCGCTGCCGCCGTATTGCTTGCTCCATAATTTCGTTGTAAATATCGCTATGTCCAGATATCTCTACTACTTATTTTTCAATGTAAATTAAATGTTATTATTATATTAACTGGCCACTTATTTTGTGTATCTACATGATTGAATGCTGTTCCGATATGAATTGTAGAATTACTTTATTCATTTACTTTTCTTCAATTTTTCTTTCAATCTGCATGTTATTTTTATATTTTAACACATTTTTTTCCTAGCTGGCACTTTTTATTTTTTTTACTGTGCATAAAATATCTAAATAAAATTTTCACTGTATTTACTTGCAAATTAAATATTTGATATGATGAAGCTAGTAGTGGCTGAGAGGCTTTCCACATATTATCTTATACTTATATTTATTAGGGCATACATACAGCCACATACACGTATATATATATGTGGGCGCAAGTATTGAGAATTTTGTCTAATTAACACTGAAGGCACTGAAATGTAATCACACTAAAAATACGCGTAATAATATTAGAAGTTTCGCTTAGAAGGCCCAGCATAGCATATCAGTAGGTATACGTAATCCGACACGTCCCAGTTTAACGGCTAAACTTATTATTTTCGCATTATCAAGATTATTTCAACAAATCCATTCAGCGATAATCCACTTAATGAAAGTTTCATGCACGACGCAACCTTCAAACTGCCAGCCTGTTATATGGTCTTTTTTTTTACGGGGCGGGTAGGTGCGCTGCGCGGGGTGGGGGGGGGCGGCAACTGTTCCACCCGATGGGAGCAGCCTGGCAGAATGCTCGTAGCAATATTTCGCCCCGTTGGAGGCCGCTCATGCAGGCGGCTCGCGGCTGATTGAGCAGACCCGGATATTCTTAAGCCACGTATTCACCAGGGGACGAATTGCCCCTCAACATAACGCGCGGCACAGAGTCTACGTGACGTCACAACGTCGCCGTGCGCACGGTTGCCGAGCGAGCTCACCGCGACATCGCGCCGCGCGTCAGTACCACGTGGTGTGTTTACAAGTGAATGCGCATGCGCTGTAGCTGTATACCACTCAACATGACATATAGGCTTCTTCCTTATTTTTCCATTATTCCCTGTTGTTGGCTAATTGTAGCCATTTTTTCCCCCCACAGCGACAATATCATCGGCCCGTTTCTTTTGAGGTCTTCCGATGCCTCTTTTATTTTCCCAAGGTCTCCATTTCAGAACTCTGGGAGGCCATCTTGTAGTATCCTGTCTTGCAACGTGCCCTGCCTATTGCCATGACATTAGTGTGGGGAAACGAGATTGTTATCCAACTGATCGAGGTGTAATTGCAAGTCTGATGTGAGGGCCAACAGCGTTCCGCAATATTGTGTCTTGCTCGGCTATGGAAGGCCCGATTATTTGTCATAAATTTTCAAAATCAGTTGTCGTCATTCGAGTGAAATTGACAAAAGATCCGTCAGACATTCGAAGATCGCGTAGAACATCCATCCTTCTTTCTCTTTGCAGTAAATAATTTCGCACCCACCACCTTTTTCTCCCCTTCCGTTTCGATAAACTCGTTAGAATAACTAGATGCGCAGCACTAATCATCATAACCTCATCGGGCGACATTTCCGTGACAAGTGATATGTGAGTCCCGTGTGTACACGTCAAAAGACCGCGTCATTGTCCCCGAAACATGAGCGTAGATGCGACACGCCGCACGGAATGTTGCGCTATTTGTCCCCTAGTGAATACATGGCTTTAAACCCCACCCTTTCATCCCTTGTACCCAGCCGCGATGTATCTCGGTGCTGCACCGTGTGATGCCTTTAACAGGGACATTAATTTAAAACTCTGCCTTCTCTCGAAAACAAAGCCAGCGAGGTTAAAGATGAACTCGCAACAATGTAAGAAAATGGATCACACCATCCTGAGTGGCAATCGAGTGACCTTTAATAAGTATTTTAATACTTAATTTTATTGGAAAATATTTGAAAAAAAAAATTGCCGCGACATGTCCATACCCGTGAAGCTCCTCCGCCGAGACTAAGAAATAATTTCCCCGGTTTGTTTGATACAGAAAAAAAGGTCATGTACTAAATTAAAAATAAAAAATCTAAAATGTAGCATATCTGATTTGGAAATAAACGTTTTTTTTTTTGTAAAATTGGGAGCAATTTAATAAAAAAATCGCAAACACTGTTAAAGTTAAGATTACTTTTAACATTGGTGCTGTTAGACTAGCGAACTAATTAAATTCCTTCATATGTGACGGACTTAAATGTTTATTTTTCGGTCTTTTATTAATAATTAATAAATTACTATTATTTGAAAAAATTGGTTGACTGAATGATTAATGTGAGATTTTAACGGTTACTATTTCATTTTAACATTTTTTTTTCTATTCACATCACTGCGTTGTATAAAAAGTCGTAAGACTATGAATAATAAAATAATTATTATTATTTGATAATTTTTTCAGGTCATTTTTTTACTGCATAATATATTTGTTCATTTTTGATTGCACCATTAAAAAAAAATAAAAAAACAAATGATATCCTACACAAGTTAGTGATAAAATAACACTAAAAATGATTGTTTAATTAAAAAACAAAAAAATTATGAAAATAAAAAATATACCCGGAAAATTAAAAAATGCTAGAAATGTTCCCATTAATAGGACAATATCATATATTTTATCATCCTTTAATTATTATAATTATATTTTATATCTGGTATTTTTTTATTTTTTTGTGCATAAATACGTTTTTTTTACTTTTTAAATACTTTTTTGATATTTTGGTGACATAAATCAATAAAAATGAATGTTGAATTAGCGTTAAAACGTATTTTTCAAAGGCGAAATGCAAATGTCTAATTATCTCAAAATGACTCGAATGTTCCTTAACAACTTCTTGCCATGGGGTCTTCATTCATCATTCAAAACAATTCTCGGCTCCGCGGCCACGTGACGCGTGACGCAGCCGTGTCGCTGCGCAAATTCAGATGACCTGCATTTTACCGCTGTTACGGCGGCTGCATCTGCTCATCAGCGGCGATCTCGGTCCAGCGCTCGCCACGTGACCCGCGCCCTCTGTCCTCTGACCGGCGCGGCTATCCGGGTCAAGTTTAGAGAGCCAATTGATTCGCACCGGGCGAGACGCCCCGCTAACGAAGCCGATAAAGCCACGTCACAGATTGAGAACGTGTACGGCGTGTTGTTACGCGAGGAGTGGAATGATTTTCAATATATTTAGTTGTAACGGTTTTAACTGTAAATGGTTGCGGATATAAGGAAAATAAAAAATAATCTTAAACAAAACTTTAACCCTTTTTACATTAAACAATTATTCTACACATATTTACACTTGGACTTATGACTCACTCAACTTTCACTAACATTGCACTTGATACTCTGTTGATACATAATTACTACCTTATGAAAATAAATACTACTGACGAACTCGAAAAAATATTATAATTGTGTTCTATAACGGCACTCTGGGACAGGCGTAGCCTAGTAGAGTGGCATAATCCACAAATTAAACAAAACAAAAAAAATGTGTTATTTATCTTATGTTTTATCTTATGTTTTATTGTTAAATTAGTATTAAATATCTTTATTTGTAAACAAGGTTTTTTTTAGGAAATAAATAAATAAATATTTTCTTTTTCTTCCCCTTCACGACGAGCTGAAGGATGGAGTACTTTTCGCCTCTCATTATATGACCAAAGTACGAAATTTTACGGAGCTTTACTATGTTGATTAACTGTCCGTTTGTATTTGCTCTACGTAAAACTTCAATATTAAATGTCATGTCAGTCCAAGGTATTCTTAACATTTTACGATGTATCCACATTTCGAACGCCTCTAGGCGATTTATAGTATTCACCTTCAGCGTCCATGCTTCAACACCGCAAAGTAGAACTGACCATACATAGCATTTGATCAACCTCTGTCTGAGCTTCAAGTTTAAGTCGTCATTACAGAGTAGACTTTTCGTCTTATTAAAAGATGCACGGGCTGTCTCTTTTCTGCATTTGATCTCCGTATCAGGGTCCAGATTGTCAGTAATAATACTGCCCAAATATTTAAACTGTTTTACTCTCTCAATGTTGACACCCTTTAATTGAAGGCACACATTTGGATGATTCTCTCGGCTAAAAACCATAAACTTGGTGTTGCTAATATTTACGTTTAGACCATAGTGTTCGCCAATGGAATTAATTTAAGTGCGAACGTTGATTAATTAATAAATAAAAGTATAATGAATATGAATACTGGTTGCTAATAATATTATTACTTAGTCAGGTTTAAAGCTCTGCAAGAGAACTATGTGCATGCAAATACATATATTATTTAAATCTCTCTCGGCACTCTACTGCACCACGCATGGTTGGATCTGATAGCCGAGAGAATTTTTTCCACTCCGTAGAGCCAGCCATCATCGTAATACTCCCTGTTCCCGGTACATTTTCTGTTGCTGTTTACCGAGGCTGTTTCCCTCCATCCCTTGGACGTCAACAGGCTAATTTAAAAATATATTTTTCCCGAACCGCGAAGCTAGTCTAGCGGAAAATACTTCATAAGAAGCGTTGCGACTGTTTATAAATGGGGTAGATTAGTAAAGGTAAACTAGGTCTGCTCGTCAAAGTTGGCCTGACGAATCGGGTAGCTTTTTCGATACTGCTATTTTATTTTTATTTATTTATTTTGTTTATTTATTTTATTGTTTATTTACATTTGTTAATACAAGTTACTAATAACAGCCACACCAGGTAAAAACCTGTTCTGTGGTAGTTATTCTCATATGATATTTATGTAATATTAGGTCCTTACATATGATCCACTTTTCATTACAGGTAATGATTCGATTTAAAATCCCTTCATTATTGTGCCGGTTGAGTAATGCAACGCAGTAGTCAACGCGCGTTTGTTGATTTGCTTCACTCAATTCGTGAGGTACCCACCTTTCAAGCTTTTTCACCTTACCAATTTGCTTCAAGTGGATTAAAACAGTTAAGTAATCACTAACACCGCAGCCTGCAGCTAACTCGGATGTGGTTTGCGATGGATCCGCTTCCACAATAGCCTTCAATTCTTCATTATCAACTTTGGTCTCCGGCCGTCACGGGGCTTGTTCTGCAGGTCGAAATTTCCAGAACGAAAACGTTGGAACCAAAAACGCACTGTGTTTTTTTTTGCGGCACCGTCGCCATACACATCATTAATCCTTCGAGCCGTTTCTGCAGTACTGGTGCCACGGTGGAACTCGTACTCGTAAATAACGCGATATTTCAAGTTTTTCATTTTGTAAACTGAGTGACGCAAAGAAAAAAACAATTGAGGAAAAAACAAATGAATTATAATTTTCAAAACACAAATACATGAGTAAATAGCTGTATAAATTTGGATTTGGAATTCCTAACCAAAGAGAAGATATTTGAGACCAAATTTGCCAGTACGGCAAAACGCCAATTTCATATGTAAGTACCTAATATTAACAAATGACAATTAAAGAATGTATAAACGTAAGAATGAAAGTAGATCAATAATAATAAAGTAAATCATAGGAATACCTAAATCTAAATGAAAAGAAAAGGAAAAAAAATATACATACAATATTAAGATAAAAATTTAAGTAGTTACAAAAATAAATATCCTTTAAATTATATAAATCATTAAATAAATAATAATAACTTTGTTATACACCACTTATATTTATTAAAAATCCAACCAGGTTTCGCTACTACCGTAGCTTCTTCAGGGATCTTAACTGTCTAAACATACAAAAGTTATGCGCTTATATACTAGTGTGAAAGGTGGAAGGACGGAGTGCCAATAGTGGGGGTAGGGGGTGGGATTATACAGGGAATATTCTTATTAAGAGGGAACATATTTAAGAGTGGACTATAACACAAATTTATTTGATTATTAATTATTTTATGATTTAAATTAATGGCTTTTCTTATCTCTAATGCCTCTAAATTATCTAGTCTATTACCTATTCCGTTTTTATGGATAATTTTAACTCCTGTGCTATTATTGAACGTGTGATCTTCTTCAATTAAATGATTTACAAACTCTGAGAACCCACTACTTTTTAAACGACGCAAGTGCTCTTTTACTCTAATTTTTACATTACGCGATGTCTTCCCTATATAAAACGCGGGGCAATCGTTACATTTTAATGAATATACACCAGAATGGTTAAATTTATCCTCCTTATCTTTACAATTGATTAAATTTATTTACCTATATTATTATTCGTATAAAACGCGGGTCTGATGTCGGTGGGAGATTTTTGACGCTAGAAGTTGAAAAAGTAGAATTAATAAATAAAATACGACGCCATTGGAATTCTTGGTGTTTAACTACTTCACTACTGTGGAACAAAAATTTATTACGGGCTAATTGTTGCATTTTTCTGTTGAAAATATTATCTACTAAGCTAGCTTCATAACCATTATTAACTGCTATCTGTTTGATTTTGGACAATTCTAAAAGAAAGTTATCCCGTGTTAAGGGGACGGATACAAGACGATGGACCATAAAACGATAAGCGGAGTGTTTGTGTGATAGGGGATGGTTAGAATTATTATGAATGGTTATGTATTATCAATAATAGCACAGGAGTTAGAATTATCCATAAAAACGGAATAGGTAATAGACTAGATAATTTAGAGGCATTAGAGATAAGAAAAGCCATTAATTTAAATCATAAAATAATTAATAATCAAATAAATTTGTCTTATAGTCCACTCTTAAATATGTTCCCTCTTAATAATAATGTTCCCTGTATAACCCCACCCCCTACCCTCACTATTGGCACTCCGTCCTTCCACCTTTCACACTAGTATATAAGCGCATAACTTTTGTATGTTTAGACAGTTAAGATCCCTGAAGAAGCTACGGTAGTAGCGAAACCCGGTTGGATTTTTAATAAATATAAGTGGTGTTTAACAAAGTTATTATTATTTATTTAATTATAATGTATCACCAGCAAGTGTTTGCTTCCTTTGAAAATTTTTATATAAATCAGTTTTTGCCAATTCAGAGGTCAAGGGCGGATCACTTCTTCGGCATACCTTCTACCTGATATTTGTATAAACTTAGTAATACGATGTTTAAAAGGTTTGTGTAGAGTTATTTCTTTAGTTTCATTAGGTAACTCGCTATGAACTTAGAGTATATACAATCTAGCTATGAATGACAGAATGGCCTGATGACAGATTTTGAAGTATCATTCTATATTGTAGGTACACACGTTTACTATTACCGAAAATAACATTATTTCAGTAATAAACTAAGTTTTTACGCAAATATTTGCATTTTTTAATAATTTTTTAAAAATAATTGCAAATAACTACATATTTTTAATATCGCGCAAAAACGCCCGCAGCTGTCATTTCATCTACGTGAGTCAAGCCCCAGTAAACATTGCATTGTGTCTACGGCAACGGTTCAAGGACACGGTGATGGGTACTAAGACGTGACGTCATTCGCTCTGACCGGTGTTTCAGTTAAAATGGCGGATCGCACAATTTCATATTTTTATTTTATTGAAAATCTTATTAATCTCAATGTGTATATTAAAAAAAATATTTTCTTCTCTAAAATAACTCATTCTTTAATTCTTTAATACTGTCATCATGCCTATTAACTGTTTAGTATATTATTGATGGATTTCACGTTAACATTTATTTTTTAATAATGTACGCACTGATTTCACATCATAAAAAAAGAAACGTATCTATCTAAGTAAAAAAAGTAGAAATAACACGACAAAAAATGAACTAATATGAATTTGTAAGAAAGAGGGTAGTAAGAATTAAATGAAAAAAACAATATATAAATAATTTAAAGCGCGGTGAAAAGAAAATCCGAGCTTGGTGTCAAGACAATAATTAATATTTACAAATCTATTTAAGACCCATCTTAATATATGGCCATTGGCCATCAAACTTGGATCCCAACGGAGAGAGTGAGGGCAAGGATCCAGGCTGCCGAGATGAGTTTTATAAGGGGGGTAGCGGGAGTCGCACTGATGAACAGAGTGAGAAGTGCCGACATAAGGCATACACTCGGCATGGAACCCCTACCCCTACTCCTACTGCGACACAGAAGTCAGGGATAAAGGCGACACGAAGTCAGAGATAAAGGCGACACGAAGTCAGAGATAAAGGTGACACGAAGTCAGAGATAAAGGCGACACGAAGTCAGAGATAAAGGCGACACGAAGTTAGAGATAAAGGCGACAAGTGAAGCGAAACAACGGGTGGCGATGGAGTACGCACTATAATTGACAATATCTACAAATGTGCGAGAAGCATTCGATAGTGATAGTAGATATATTTTTATCTTACATCTTTCTTTAATTAACATTTTTTCTTTTGTCCAGACCTCGTAAATATATATGCAGATGTATCGATCTGATATCTTTATGCTATACATATACCTTTTGCACTTCTTATTCTTATCTCTTGTCCTTTTTACTAAGTAGATTTGTCCTTTCCTATCCATTATTTATTCTCCTTTTACCTCTAATTCTTTGACTCTCATAGTTTGTCCATAACTTAAAACTTTCACTTTTTTGTTTTTTATTATATAACTCAAGTTATTGTTGCTTTATGTTAATACACAACATGTTAATTCTGTGGAAACTTGTAAGATGGTCTCTATACTATTCAATAATCATGTATAATCTCTTTTTATGTACTGTTAGTTTCCCATAAATAAATAAATAAATAAATAGTGACCAGAATGATGCAAAGGGCCTGAATCTGTTTTTCCAGACAAGTTAACCAGAGTTCCAGATAAGTTAAACAGAGACAAGTTAAAGATTCTCGAGCTACCAGTGCGAGAATCGGTGCGCATTAAGGTGGAAATATACTACTAAACGCGACGCCACGGCATGCCATCCAACCCATGTCTGTACTTATCAATCTTATAATATATTATATTTAATATGGTCAGAAATAAATGGAAAACACGCCGTGTGATCTAACGTACCTCCACGCGGTAACATCCAGTAGATCCAGATCGGGGTGTTGCCGGGAGAGGGGCACACACGCCACGCGACGCATCGCACGCAGTGTTTCCTGTTAACACCCGACACCACGCCTTTCTTTTGTGCTAATAGCTTCAAGGTAAGTTGATTTCTTCTTACACAGGGTGTACCAGAGGTAGCAGCAGAAACTTGGCCGGTAGATTCCTGCCTGTGTTATGAGTTTGAAATGTTTGAGCAACCATGACCAAATATCAATAGTTACGGAGATATGCAGTATCAAAGTTTGCTTTTTTTCAATATTTCTGACTTATTTTTTGCAAAAAGTTGAACTATCATTTCATTAACTTATGTCGATTATGAAAAATTTATTTGCTTTAATACAAGTCGAATAAAATGATAAAAACCTTACAAAAATTGAAAGAAGTTTTTTTACAAGGTTTTTATCATTTTATTTAAGTTTTATTGAAGCAAATGAATTTTTCATAAACGATATAAGTTACTGTAATGATATTTTAACTTTTTGCAAAAAATAAGTCAGAAGTATTGAAAAAAATGCAAATTTTGATACTGCATATCTCCGTAACTATTGATATTAGGTCGTGGTTGGTCGAACGTTTTAAACTCATAACATAAGCAGGAATCTACCGGCAAAGTTTCTGTTGCTAGCTCTGGTACATCCTGTATATGTCGTCTTTACTTAAGTCGTGTAAAACTTCAAATTGAATTTCATTCATCCGAAAATAAAAATGATATCTCTAACTATCTCTGAGTAATTATGATATACACCATACGTAACTCTACCTTGATTTATTTAATGAATCCGGAATCGTCTACGTCTAATACATCTTTTTTAATTCAACTGTTTCAGTATAATATATATCCCTAAAATCTGCAATAAATCTTCTTCAAAATCTTCATCCAGCTCGTCTTTAAATAGTAAATCCATATTATTAATATTTAAAGCATTAACTTTGTGGTTAGACATTATAACAGATTGTTAGTTAACTTTGTAAAAACCACTACCAGATTTCAGGTCTACCGGTTTCGAGACATACCCGTCTCTTCTTCAGGATCAACACTACATCACTACATTCACAACACTACACACCTCAACCATAGTATTATTACACTTCCACCAATAATTGATCACATGCGTGTTAGTTAGTCTTGTCAGGGACAAACATGCACTGATTATCCTAATGGACCATCAGGGATCTACCGAAAGAGAGTGAGTGTGAGAGTGATGGCCACGTCAATACACTTCCATCCTTCGCTAAGCTATGATACTAGCAAAGCGTGTTATAGCATCACGTGGCGTGTTGTACATATGCACGATTCGCATCAAGTGTCGACGAGTCACGTCGCGTTGCGTTTTAGAAGTATGTTTCCACCTTTATAGAATAATGTTCCAGTTAAAATCGTGTTCAGTGACTTTTGTGATAAATAAAAACATTATTCGTTTTGCATGTTTCATTTGTGACGATACTTTACATTTTGGGGAACGATTTAGACGACGCTTATCTGTCTCCAACCACTGACAACGCTTTCCAAAAATATCTTCGAACAAAGACTGGGGGTCGTTTATTTTGGTTGTTAATCGGAATTTTTATGGCGGATAATCACCCCCCAACACGGGGCACTCGAGCCGGCAAGTCCGCCACTGCCTCTTCGGGGGAAGTGACGAAATGCCTTGTTCAGTCGATTAGTCAGGGATCACCAACCTACCTTGAAGTATATTCGGGAAAAAAAATAGCTAGACCAGCTGGATAAATGTTTATTCTGTGCTCACTCGGAAAATTCTGCCTCATGTTTTCTCGGCGCACGATAATATTATTTTTGCGAAAGACTATGAAGATCGGTTGACATTGTGTTGTTTATATTGTAATCCAGGGATAACAGATTTATTATATCGTTGTATTTTGTTAAGATGCTGAATATTTTATATAAAAAGGAAGAAGAACCACGGGTTTTTGGATGTGGTTGCTAAGCGTGATATAGCAAAAATTCAATACTTATTTGCAGTGTACAAAAATTCAATATTAATATGGTAGTGCCTAGTTTATTTCGACAGTCAAAACATAACACACTGGCGGCCCTTGTGGCTCAGTGGGCATGACAGGATTCCAATATCGAGGGTTCCGTGTTCGATTCCCGGTGAGGTTACAATTAATCCATGTGATTTACTCGAGCCTGGGTGTTTTGTGATATGTTTCGCTTCTCTAATTGGACCTCTAGGCCGGTTGAAATGAAAATAAAATAAAAATAAAATCATTACTTGTTTATTATATGTCTAACTCCCCAATTTAATTAGATTAATTTGGGGTATAAAAGCAAAGGCAACAAAATAAAATAAGAAAAATAATGCAGTCATCGAGAATTACTAATTTTAAATGATTTTAAAGAAAACATAGCCTATAAATTTATAGAAAACATGACTTTGCAAGGGATAGATACACAAAATCTAGAATTCAGTACTACAGTATTTCTTTTTAAATTGTGATCAGAAAATCCTCGAAAAATATATCCAGCACTCATTATATTAAAGTATAAAACTTTAATTTTTAATATAATTAACGGTATTTGAATATATTTATAAATACAAATTAATCCCAATATATTGAGCTTACCTTTTTCGATAAGACTTTACCAAAAAAAAAATGTGAAAGGTATATTTAAAAAAGATTCTGGGGCGAATTTTAGGAGTTGTCAAAGAAACTGGTGTGTGGTATAGTAGTTATATCAGGAACTTTATGACCTGTATAATGAGGGCAATGTGCAAGTGACCACTCATTATAAACTTAAAGGAAGACGAAAAGTAGGTATACCCAAAATATAAATAAAGGAGCACATAAATAAAGGTCCATTCTTATAGAACTGAACCTATTGGTGGAGATGTATTCTTGAAGAAGCCACGTCGGGTAATAAAGCCAGGGATGATGGTAATGATGTTGTTAGTGATGTAACTGAATTCTCACTAAAATCGAGTGCAATAGGTATTTATCATCTATATATTCATTTTTCAATAAATAATCTACGTTACAAACGAGAGTGGAGTTCTGCACTATAATTATGTACCATTAAAATTGCTCTGCAATTATGTAATTGTTTTATCATAGTTCTGGAGTTCAATACAGAAAATCAGCTCAACATGATACAATAAGTTTCTATTACATTCTAAATGTTGCAGCTCAAGTTTCCATATTTCCATTTTGCCAACAAGTATACCATATATGGAAATAAAAACAATTGTTTTTTAGTTCCAAATTTTTAATTATCTGAGACCCATTTCGCCTTATGAGGGCATTATTAATCTCTCATAAGGCGAAACTTAAAGAGGTAGAACTAAAACACAATCGTTTTTATTTCCATATGTGTGATTACGGAGTTCTACAAATTTACCTCTGAAACAATAAAAAAGTATACCGTACTTTTAAGGCCACGTTTTGGCCATCACTGGGTTATATGGAACACTCCACTCCATTATGCTTTAACAGTTTTAAAAGGATCGTTTAAGTCTCCCTCAAAGAATGATTTTTAAACGCTTCCTGCAGAGAAAGGCGAATCTGAATGCTTTGTATGATTTTATGTCCCAGATAGCAGATACATTATAATGCTACGATAAATATTCGTCTCGAATAATGTAGCTTTTGTTCAAAAATTCTTACTTGACTATTCTATACGAAATGTATGGATATCGTGGACAATGCAATATGTTTATTCTAATACTGTTATTTGAGAAACATTCTAAATGGTTTTTACAATTATAATTTGATAGCCAACTGAATGTTGAACTAAATAACCTTTTACTTGAGGTTACACTCATAGAGTTACAACTCTTGAGACAATATAACAATTTTAGAAAAAACTTTGGTTTTTCAAAAAAGTTATTTTAAATAGCGCTCGTTAATTACACGTATGTGTCGAAACTTGTATCGAATTTTTTAAAACATGTAACAAATGTACATCAAATAAACTCATGAAACAAAATAAGTTTAATGTACGATTTTCATACTGATAAAATTAAAAATGTCATGGTTACTATTAATCTATAATTGCGCACATGTCATAAAACAGCACAGATATCCAGAAGTGTATTGTTATTCCTACGAATAACTAACCAACTAACTAACCATCACGCCGTTTCCCTGCAGGGGTAGGCAGAGAGGATTGAACGCCACACTCTTCTATCCTGGCACACCACTTTTGCTTCGGCCACATTCATACATCTTCTCATACACGTTCTACGATTGTTGCGGCTTTTAACAGGGCCATCCTCAAATACTTGTAGTACCTGATCGTGCCAGGTCTTTCGCGGACGCCCTCTATTCCTGTTGCCTTCAACATTCGCCTCATATATTTTCTTAACCATCCTTTCCTCGTTCATACGTTCCACATGACCAAACCATCTCAGCACTCCTTTCTTTATTCTATCTACCACACTACAGCCAGCATTGCATTCACTTCTAATTTGTTCATTCCTCACTCTATCGACCAAAGATTTTCCACACAAGCGTCTTAGTGACCGCATTTCAACCGCATTCAGTCTACTTTCATTCCTCTTTTGCCAATTCCAGGCTTCACTTCCATACATAAGGGTTGGCACTAGAACGCCATTATGTACCGCTAGTCTTGCTCCTTTTGACAGATTCTTATTGGCCATAATTGCATTTACGAATATCTTTCATTTTAATGTCCTTGACAATCAAACCGAACACCTTTAAAATTTTGCGCAATTCTTTCTACATCTTATTTAAGAAGGCGAAAATGCAACAAAACGATTTTTTGAAATTGATATTTTTGATTTCATGAGAATACCTCCTTAATTTTAACACTGCTGCACTTAATTTTTATTCTGGGACTATCTTTCAGGATTATTTATGACTTCTAGATGATTGGCGTATTAAAAATAAATGAGTGCACTATTGATACAGTAATAATCTTCTTCTTCTTCTTATTCTTTAAATAGATCTGTGGTATAGAAAACTACGCCTCCTGGAATGACAGTTATACATGTTATACAGTTATATCTCTTAAAATACAACATGTGATCAAGATATATGTTTCATAGATGTCTCAAAGAGACGAAATTATATATTTTTATGGGAAAGTAGGTATGGAAGTCGTTGGGTGTTCATAGGGCTTACGACCTATCGTACGGCTGTCGTAAATGATCAGTTTACACAATGTATGGTTCACCATTTCCACCTATGATAGAATACCACATCTGTAAAATTTTTGGAAGTTGTATATATTTAAAAATATTGATTATATTATTTATATATATCTACTTCTTTTATATGACAAATTCCACCAACATATTTCAGAAAAATTGGATATTAAAAATTAGAATTACTCATATAAAAGAAGTAGATATATACAAATAATATAATAAAATTTAAAAAAAAATGTCAATCTACATCTAATATCTGTCTAATATAATCTGTCTGTCTGTAATAATAATAACAATCTGTCTAATATAATAAAATTTAAAAAAAAAAGTCAATCTAAATGTTGCTGAATCAATTGAAAAAACGTATATATTTAAGTTTTACAAGCCGTTTCATATGTATGTTGTATTATCATTAGCAAAACCAGCACCCAAAGCCTTTTCATTTCCCTTAATTAACCATAGATGTCACTAACGAGATATCGCTTTTTGATAGGAATTTTTAAAGCAATGTCCTTTATAAGTGAGATTTTTCCGAATTATTAGCATTACACTGGAATATGCCTGAAATGTCATCAAAAAATTTTAAACTCCTTTTTAGACAAGTTTTTTAAATTTAGAATATGATTGATGAACGATGAAAACATCCAGTACTGTGTTCTGAAAAATTTGGACAAACTCGAAATATTCTGATATGATGTGATAACATTTTTGTATCTTGGATGAATTCGCAACAACGCGGCGAGTCCGTGCACAATCTTTTAGTGCACGGCCAATCAGCCCATCAGCGGGGGGCGGGGCCTGAGTGAGCCCGATACAAGATACGGCACGGGATGCAGGTGTACTCTCTCTCACATACACACAAGTACGCTCCGAGGATCAAAGATCAAAACTATTCCTTGATGAAAATAATACAACCATTTAACAGGCACGGTCACCAAATTGTCATCCAACTTTAATCTCAATTTTGGCAGCCATGTTGGATATTTTAAGTCAGTTTGAAATGTGTTCCTGGGGTATTTGTGAGTAACTAGCATGGATACTAGCTGCAACTATTATACTGTAATACTAGCTGTCAAAATTATGGAGCATTGGTTCGCGTCATTGCTATACTTAGTATAAGTTTGTAGTATTTTTTGACGCTCCACGGAGAGGCAGCGATAGCAACAGGCGATGGACGGACAGACGGACAGACGGACAGACGGACAGACGGACAGATGGACAGATGGACAGACGGACAGCGAAATTATTATGTTTGACCGACAGTCTTCTCTTATCTCCTAAGGCGAGTGGATACCTAATTTACCTTATCCGGTAGTTATCCGCCTGAATCCTCAAAATATTGATACAAAAATACCTTTTCTTTTACTTTTATGTCTTCCTCGTTCAATTTTGAATAGAAAATATTGCAAACTCTTTGGGTGAAATGCTAACGGTAAGATAAGGGGCATCTTTTGTAAAACTATCATGAAAGTAATTTATACCGAATATTACAAAATTCTTTCGCTTTGATACATTTGTTAGGTTTTGTATTATTATTTGATTAAAGATTAAAATTAATGGATTTTTTTTTTAAATAAAGATGCGAACACGGAATACGTATCACATCAATATTATTATTATTTTCAATATTATTTCTACTTTCAAAATAGGACTAACTTGCTGGTCTGGAGTGAGATTTGAACCCGCGACCTTTGGATCACGAGGCGAGAGTCCTAACCACAAGACCAACAAGCTACTTTATTTTATATATCTTTCTAATTGATTCGTTTAACTCGCTGCAAAAACATATTTAATTTAAATATTCACGTTTTTATTTCACAAGAACGATCGGCCATGAAATCAATTTAAATCGCCTTTGAAAACAGGGCGTACTGAAGCTTCAATTTTGAAACAACAGGGGGGTGAAAAAAATCACTTTCCAAAATGATGCATGTCCGGTTCAGCCAGTCTCCCCGTCGCGAAACAGTTTTTAATTTTTGAACCGCTCGCGTAACACGTCGCGATCCGCAACGCAAACATGTCACGCCGAGATCTGATCGGGAAAAATAGGATTTACAAAATGGTTTAAAATTCGTTTTTGCTCAAACGGAATAAAAGCGGTGTCGGATCACGAGAGGCAGGATTGGCGCCGCGGGCGGTCGGGCAGTACGCCTTTGTGGCGCGGTGACCGACGGCTTTCACAGGCCGCCGCTCGCATCGGAGCAGATTTGCGACAAGGGAGACCCACCCTTCCCTGTTGGCACAGGCATTACGCACACACCGAACATTAATTTCATTATGTTTTTTCATATAAGGTGCTTTTGTTCTACGAAATGTGGTGAAAATGAGACGCATCTAGTAGTGCAAGATGCCGACTAAGATCGACCTTCATCCGTCTGTTTATCGAATGAAATATATTTTTTTAGCAATCCTTTCAGATGTATATAACATTACATGTAAATACAGTCCATTGCATTTCTACAGCTTCGTTAACAGCAGCATAACCTCAGTCATAAGCCTATCATTCTTGGTGCACACCAATGCAAAATATACGAGTAATTACAAAAATTCAATTCAAATTCAACCATAAAAAATATTGTAACCTAAAATTAGAAATCGAAACAAATAAATAATAAAACAACATTAAAAAGGATTACAGAACTTGTAATGTAAATAAATACACAATTTTATGTAGTGGGTATTTGTGTATTTAATATTTAGTATAGATAATATAGGTATGGTATGATTTTGTAGCATGGAATTAATTAAGTTTGAGTGTAAAACATTAAGTATCTGATGTCATGTAAATTAAATTTTACATGACCAAGGAAAAAATTAAGCGTGTAGAAGAAACTTTTTGTTAGCAGATTTTATACCCTTTTATGGCAACGAAATTGCACAACGTGTATTATAATACGTCATCTTATTCACTGAAAACACGATAGGGATCTAATGGAAAAGATTATTTTTTTTCATCTGATCTCAACAATTATAACAAAAAAATGTTGTACCTTGAAAAGTCTTTCATTCAAGTAAAATATTTAAATTCCTATAGGTTTTGGGATGAAAAGAAAACTGAAAAATGTTTAATTTATAACATGGGCGATCGGCACGCACACACATTTTTAATGATTTATGTGAAAAGATTCTCGCACGGTATGTATAAAATACATTGCTTAAATCAATGAAGATGCTCATGAGCAGAATCGTCCTATTATTTGATTGTCACTGCAATAATAATACTTTTTTTTTTTAATAAAATTGATTGTATATTTTATCACCTACTAACAGAATTGCTGTGTTTTTTATGTGCTGGCAAGTCTGAAAATCTTAAATCTCACGAAGATTCAAATATGTGCGTTGTACCTTTTCCATGGATCAAAATAATTATTTAAAATACACATTTAAAGTATAGATTTTAATATTTCGGTTTCTTTGTTTCAGATACCTACTGCGAGACTAAATTAACAGCGGACTCATTAACAAGGTTCAAAGTGCTCCAAAGTTATAATTTTAAGCAAAGTGCAAAGTCAAAAAATACGAGTAAACATTGTTAAGATCGAACGAAATCTCCGTCGTGTCGACTTAATCGAATTGACTCGGCGCCCTTTCGGAGAATAATGATGGATTTTCAATCTGTTCGAACGGCGCGTCAAAAGAGAAACAAATTTAGATAAATGTCGGAATAATTCTTTCGAGCCGAGAAACGCAGAGCGAGATGATATCCCGGGGCCTGGCCGGGGACACCTCGGGGCTGTGCCTGCTGGCCTGCCTGCTGGCCTGCCTGCCGGCCGCGGCCCGCGCGGGGGGAGCGCGGTACAATGACTCTTCGGAAATCGTCCCGCAGTCCGCCTTAAACAACACCCGCCAGTGGTCGCCGTCCCTAGTCTCCGCCGCCAACCCGGTCGAGGAGGGCATCCTCAAGTCCGAGAGGTCCCGAGAGACGTCCGTCTCCGACCTGAGCGCCAAGGCCAACGAGGAGCGAGAGCGCGTCGAGCTGGAGGACGAGTCGTACGAGAGCCCTGACTCCGGGGAGTCGCCCCCGTTCGAGGAAGACATCGCGAGCTTGGAACCGAACAACAGAGACATCGTTCTCTCCGAGACCTCGGACTCTCTTCCCTTTCAAGAACCCTCCGACGCGTTCTTCCAGAGCAAAGGGGGAAAAGAATTCGCGAGACCGGAGCTGGAGAAGCGGATAAACGCCACCTCGTCGCTCGGCAACAGCCCCGTGGAGGAGGGCATCCTGGACGCGGAGAGAGACCGGGACGAGACCCTGTCCGACATCTTCCGCTCGCCCGGCTCGAGCGACCAGAAGAAGGACTACGGCTCGGAGTACAAAACCGACCTGACCGACAAGGAGACCGAGGGTTCGGACGAGCCGAAGTTCGAGTTCCTGATCGGGCTGCCGCTGGAGAACTTCACGGGCGAGTCGCCGAGCGGAGCCGGGCCGGCGGACGGGCAGCCGCGCCGGCCCTTCGTGCCGCCCAAGTCGGCCTGGCCCGTGCCGCGCGCGCAGCCGCTGACGGCCGACCCGCGCGGGTTGGGTGTGAACCACACCGCCGAGGACTACGTGGAGCTGGTGGAGATCGGCAAGAACGGGAACGTGGAAGACTTCCCGCCCAACCGGAGCGCCACGGCCTTCGCCCCTCACGCCAACAGGACGGGATTCTTTCTGGAGAACGACGCGCCCGAATCGAGTAAGTATTTATTATTTATTGACAATCATCTCACCACTATGAAGTGGTGCGATATAATTATTATTTTGTCGTTACACTAAACACTGTGGGTGTTACACATGATGTTATGTTTTGTTAGTACTTATTATAGTTTCTACTACTATTACTATAGTCTCTTACATCGTTAAATGATAACTAAATATTATTTTGTATTGAACTATCCGCGTAGATTGTAGGGACGTAGAACAATGTATGAGGAAGGAATTATCTTGTACTACCACAAGTGTGTAGTACGTGCAATGCATAATTTATTGAAAAAATTAAAATCAGACTTATTTTTTGAAATGCCACAGACAATAACTTATATTAACTAATGTAAAATAAACAATAAAATAAACAAATCCTTTTTTTTTTAATAAGTGTTGTATATTTTGATTCGTTGAATTATTGATAAAATACCGTAAATATTTAAAAACTTCTGCAAATGATAGCTTTTGCTTTATAAAATGATTAAAGTTAACAATAAATCAATGTAAAACCATTTCTTGACATAGTGCTAAAACTATTAAGAGCTTTAAAAACTTAAAAATTGTTTTACAATTGATTGTACAACTTTGTAGATTGACATTTAAAAAAAAAAGTATTATTTCTATGTATCTACTTATATAAGTATTTAAACTAACTGAAAAATGATGCTCGTCACTGTTATTCAGTAATAAACTCGTATGAATTTAGTATATAATATATAGGTAGTATCTTCTACATTCCGTTTAAGTAAATAACGATAGAAAAAATATAGGTATTTTGTAAAGGCATTGTTTTTTTAGCTTACTTGGACTATCTATCAGGGTCATTAATGACTGTGTAAAAATTTAATATTAACGAATAAAAATAAAATTTTCGTTAAGTATCCTGATCCGCTATCTTGTTCCGAATTGTGTCGTTTCAAAATCTTAAGAACTCCGAAAACCGTTCATCATCATCAACTTCATCCCCTTGTCCTAATAGGGTCGGGGGCCCAAAGACTCGACAAGGTGCTTCCATATTCCCCTGTCTTGCGCTGCTTGCGCGTGAGTCAACCAGTCCAAACCCATTCTGTTTCCATACACATTTTTTCGTTGCTTCTCCCAGCTAATCGAGGGCGACCCACCGGTCGTCTTTCTTCCGCGGTTGCCAAGAGGATTTTTCTTGGTATTCGTTCCTCTGGAATTCTTAGCACACGTCAAAGCCACCTCATTTGTGATATACAGGGTTATTTGGAAAACATTAATAACCTCGCAATACTATATACCTTGATTATGAGTCGAAAATGTTCAAACTATCATGACCTAATATCAATAGTTATGGAGATACACGACGTCAAAGACCTGAAAACTTTCCAATTGGAATTTGAAGGTTTTTATTTTTTTATTTGACTTGTATTGAAGAGAATGAATTTTTCATATTCGATATAAGTTACTGTAACGATAGTCCAAAGTTTTACAAAAAATAAGTCAGAAGTGTTGGAAAAAAAATGCAAACTTTGATGAGGCATATCTCCATAACTATTGACATTAGGTCATTATAGCTTGAACATGTTCGCCTCATAATCAAGACAGGAATATAGTCCTGCGAGGTTATTAATGTTTTCCAAATAACCCTTTATATAGGAGTAGGGGCTCCAAGCAGAGTGTGTGCCTTTGGCACTTCTAACCGTCCATATTTTTATTATTTACTATGAAAACGTTCACCATTCTTATTCCCGTGTTTTAGTATATACTATATGTAGGTAGTTTTTATTATATTTTTTTTTCATAGAAACTGCACAACAAATAATGGGTTTAAATAAAAGTAGGTACCTAGTATGATATTTAGCGCTTAGCTATGAGTTAAACCAATGTTGTTATTTGAATAAATATAAAGGGTGTACCAGAGCTAGTAGCAGAAACTTGGCCGGTAGATTCCTGACTATGTTATGAGTCTAAAATGTTCAAGCAATCGTGACCTAACTTCAATAGTTATGGAGATATGCAATATCAAAGTTTGCATTTTTTTCAATATTTCTGACTTATTTTTTGCAAAAAGTTGAACTATTATTACAGTAACTTATATCGATTATGAAAAATTCATTTGCTTCAATACAACTTAAATAAAATAATAAAAAATTTGTATAAAATGACTTTTTAAAATTTTTGCAAGGTTTTAATCATTTATTCCACTTATATTGAATCGTATGAATTTTTCATAATCGATATAAGTAACTGTAATGTTAATTCAACTTTTTGCAAAATATAAGTAAGAAATATTGAAAAAAAATGCAAACTTTGATATTGCATATCTCCATAACTATTGATATGAGGTCATGGTTGCTTGATCATTTTAGACTCATAACATAGTCAGGAATCTACCGGCCAAGTTTCTGCTGCTAGCTCTGGTACACCCTGTATGTGCACTTCAAAAACAACGCTAATAACAAATTACGTTCAGTTACAAAAATAACGAGTCGCTCATAATTATTCTGTTCCCGTTAATGGTCCAGAAGGAAGAGGATTTGTTACCATTTTACGTCGTAAATGTAAAGGGCCGTCATTTAAATATTTCCATAATTCCCGTAGTATTTATTCGACATGGTCGGCTCGCGATTATCCCGTTGATTGGCGGAGGGGACCCGCGTAAACAACTGAAAATGCGTACCAAATATATTACGCCATTTCAAACATAAATTTCATTTTTCCCGCTCCGAAAAATGTTTATTTTCAATGAAAATAAAAGTGTAGTTAGTACCTGTATATTTGAAATTCAAACATTTTTCAAAATTAAAATAGCCTTTCTACAGACAAAACAAAGTACCCACTTACATAAAAATACCGGACAAAGAAAACATAGACATTAAATGGGCGATTTTTTTTTAATTTTGAGTGATTTAACTGTGGTTTAGTAATTTTTTTGTATTGAATAACTATTGCTGAATAATTTGAATTTTAATAAAATACATTAAGTGTAAAGTCCACATTATAAAATTATTTATTTATTTTTGGGGTTCTGAATACAAATATAGATAGGATCCAAAATATTTTTTTGGATCCTATCTATATTTGTATAGATTTATTTGGTATTATTATTACATTATACAGTATTATTGTATAGTTATTTATTTTGTGAAAAAACAACATTTCGAAAAAGACGATTTGATTAGAAAACAAAATCATTTTCAGTTCGAGTTTCAGTCTCCATTTTATTTATAGATACTATACTATAAAAAATAGATTAAGGTTTTTATTTTACTGTCCATAATTAATTTGTATTGTTGAAATTAGACGACGATTAGACGACTTGAGTCAATACAATCACTCCCTCGGTATTTCCAGATATTACGATAACTTCCCGGTACCTTCAATACCGAAAAACTATATAGATATGGATACTACATATTTATTGACTCGTTGAAATTCAGTTTAGTTGCTCCTGCATAATGTGAGAAAGAAAGAGAAACAGAAAGCTTTTGAGAGATACAATAATATAGATACGAGGATAATGAGCAAAAGTTATGTGTGCGGTCTTTAAAATTGTAGAAATGCTCAAAGACAAGGTTTACTAAGTTTTACTTCTTCGTACATGAAAAAGTTAGCCAAACGGGGTAGCGAAAATTGTTATTTCTCGGCTTAACACCCCTTTTCTCGCCAAAATGGTAGGCGACTGGTAAAATGATAAGAAAATTCCGCAGTCGGCTTCGAAATTCGCACCCTTGAGATCATAAAGTTCCGACAAAGCTTACGGAGGAGTGTATTTGTTGTTTTGTGCTAAAATGATAAATATTAAAAAAAAAAGATTATTTTATTTCTATATATCTACTTTTATGTGAGTTTTTTTTTCACTAACATGTTTCAGAAATTACCATTCCATCATCAGGGTGCTGTATAACTGTCAAAAAATTCGAATGAAATGTCTTTTGTTCCTTGTTTTTCCAAATTATTTGAAAAAGTATTTAAAAAATATATTATTATAAGTTCTTGATTACTCGCAATTGGAAAAATTTTTAACATAAAAGTAGATATATACAAATAAAATAATCAATATTTTTTAAAAATGTCAATCTATAATGTTGCTCAATCAATTGAAATTTTTTTTTATTTGTTTATATAACATATTTATTTACGATTAATTTGCTTGAAATGTAAATCAGCTAAAGTGAATCACTGTTAAGGGAAGGGGTAACTGATAATTTTATAAATAAGTCGATTATACGTGGTATACCCATGTTTGATAATGGCCTTGCAAGCCGAAACAGCTGTCACACTAAAAATAGTTAACTCGCAGAACTTAATAATAATATTTTTTGAAATTTTAAATGTCACTAATGATAATATTTATTTAAATTTAATTAATTTTAAAATTCATTAATAATAATTATTAAAATTTAATTTATTTTAAATTTCGCCAAAAATGAAACACTCATTTCACGACTAAGCAATCCTTAATTATTCTTCCTACCCAAATAAGCTTTCAAGACAAACCTAAATCACGGCAAAAGGGGTTATTATGCCGTGCTTTTCCAAATCCTTCGGCCTTCCGGGGATGCTTTCAGATCCGGTTGAAATAATTTATATAACATACCTCTTCAATAATAAGTGCGTGGTAACATTATTTATATTAATAAAGAAAAATCACTTTGTATAAAACCATTATTTATTGAATTATATTCCCTTCATCAATACTCAACGTAGACCTAAAATTAAAATAAGTATAGAAGTGAACAAAAATAAAATATATGGGATTGAATAACTAATAATGAACTAATGTGAAAATAAATTTTAAAAGGTAACCGCAAAAAGGATTTGGTTATTTTTAATATTTAATTTTATTTTAACAGTTTTTTCTAATATTAGGTCCTTACATATGAAATTGGCGCTTAGTATGGGAGGAACATAAAGCCGATTTTTTTTTATTATAATATATTTATTTAATCAAAGTATGTACCATTGCTATCTATGCACTTTTGCCATCTCATAGGTAGTTCATCGATCCCTTTACTAAAAAAACCATTCGGACGGGAATCAATAAAATCTTTGAAGG